>OU696494.1:102500-702500 GCA_916048165.1 Spilarctia lutea
TTCTGTGTCATTTTTTTTGTATTATAGTCTTGAAGATGTGTATTATTTAGTTTTAGTACTGTTTTAGGCGTTTTTAACGTTGGTCATTTTCAAAATTGTCATTTTAAGATTTTTTATGTTTTTGTTTTACTTAGGGTCAACTTTTGATCATTTACTGTGTAAAAAAAAAGTACGGCGCTATAGCTGCCCATGATCTTAATAAATTATCTAGTATGTGTAGATTCTAAAAAGGTATAACAATGCATACTTCACAAGTAATATTAAGCTACATGAGCGAGATCAATATCAAGGTGAGAAAATATTTTTTTCATGTAATGTTGTAAATGGTTATAAAACTTTGTCAGAATGATTTATTTCTGCCAAGATTCTTTACACAAACACTATGGGGCCACTATTAAGGATATTCAAAGAAAACTAGGTAGTTTTTTGTCAAAAAAATTTCATGCCTCCTCATTTCATAAAGGTGTTTAATTTTAAAATTGATGTGCTCTAATAGTTACATGCGACAAACATGTTACAAGTTTATTCGTAAAAAGGATCATCAGGTAAAAAAATGAACAAAGACAGCAATACAAAGGGTCTCCTCGCGTGAAAAGGACATTGTTACTAGGCACACTGCATGATGCACCGTCCCTTTCACACTCACGATGTGTGAAAAGGTTAGCATGCGTTTAGCTAGGGCGCACTCCTGATACATCTCTCAGTGTGATTTTGACCATCGCATGTGCTCTCGTTTTCATTACTGTCGTCAATTTGTTACTGCTTTCTAATATCGGACTTAGATTTTCTTTGTGATTTGGACTTGTTAACCTGGTGATATTGACAACTCAGCTCTCATTTATGGGCATCGTGTTGTGCTATCGATTGCACGTGTTATTTTGGAAAATTTTGTATATCATGCCTCAACAATACACGCCGGCCGAATACGTAAACATGCATTACATTTATGGTTTATGTGATGGCAACGCCAATAGAGCTGCTAGAGTTTATCGGGAAAAATATCCAAATGCCCGGCATCCTGACTATCGTGTCTTCATGAGAGTGCACAACACATTTTTGGAAGGACGATTTCCTGGGACCGGCGTAGGCGGGGCGAGTGAAGGACGACCACAACGCCACAGTGCAGCCGAAGTACTGGAAATAGTTGCAGAAGACCCTGGTACGTCCATAAGTGTAATTTCAAGGCGCACCGGTATACCTCAAAAATCTGTACACAGGATTTTAAAAAGGCATGAATTATATCCCTATCATTATCAAAGGGTCCAAACATTAATGCCAAGGGACGCTGCTGCGAGAATAACATTTTGTCGCATAATGCTGCGAAAGATGAGGGAAGACCAAAGTTTTTTTAATAAAATTTTATGGAGTGACGAGTCAACGTGTCGAAAAGATGGTTTTTTGAATCTTCACAACATACACAGCTGGCAACTCGAAAACCCAAGACTTATCCGAGAAGACCGATCGCAATATCAATTTAAAATTAATTTATGGACTGGCATTATTAATGGCAAAATCATTGGTCCATTCGAATTGCCGGCAATATTAAATGCGGATATGTATTTGAATTTTTTAGCAAATACTTTACCTAGTTTACTGCAAGACGTCCCACAAGAGATAAGAAATGAGATGTGGCTACAAAATGATGGGTGTCCAGCACATTACGCTGTTCGTGTCAGGGAACATTTAAATAATACTTATCCAGATAGATGGATAGGGCGATTGGGGCCAATTTTATGGCCTCCACGTTCGCCAGACCTGAACCCCTTGGACTTCTTTTACTGGGGCTGTATAAAAGAAAAAGTATACAGTGAAACAATAAGTTCTGTAGAAGAGTTGCGTGCGCGCATTCAAGTAGCAGCGAGAAAAATTGAAGAAGCCGGTTATGTGCGCCGGATTAAGCGATCGTTTATTAGGCGATGTAGAGCGTGCATAGCTGCCGGCGGAGGACACTTCGAACATTTAGTTTAAGTTGTTGAATAAATATTTTTACGTACTAAAACAACCTAGTTTTCTTTTGAATATCCTTAATAGTGACCCCATAGTGTTTGTGTAAAGAATCTTGGCAGAAATAAATCATTATGACGAAGTTTTATAACCATTTACAACATTACATGAAAAAAATATTTTCTCACCTTGATATTGATCTCGCTCATGTAGCTTAATATTACTTGTGAAGTATGCATTGTTATACCTTTTTAGAATCTACACATACTAGATAATTTATTAAGATCATGGGCAGCTATAGCGCCGTACTTTTTTTTTACACAGTAAATGATCAAAAGTTGACCCTAAGTAAAACAAAAACATAAAAAATCTTAAAATGACAATTTTGAAAATGACCAACGTTAAAAACGCCTAAAACAGTACTAAAACTAAATAATACACATCTTCAAGACTATAATACAAAAAAAATGACACAGAAATACCTAAATTTAACGAAATGGCAATGGAATGAATGCAAAGAGTAGCGAAATTTATAAAAAAACATAAAAGTCTACGCCATTTCCATACGGTTAGAAACCCTGGCAAAAAGATACGATTTTCTAATAGTCTCATAGCCGGACCAACTCCAGTTTACGATTTATCCATTATTTACGACAGACCCTGTATGTGTTCGGTACATGTCAGTTGTCGAACACATACATCTGCCCATCCATTTGTGTTCTGTCTTTTCTGTTACACTTTGTTCTATTTGCTATCTATAATTTTCATACATGTGTTTTCTTTATCTGGTCTTCTACAATAAGCATCTTTCAAAAAGAATCAAAATTAAAAAATTTCACAAAAATAATTTTTTGGGCGGTCACCCATCCAATCTCCGACCATGCCCAATTTTGCCATTTTAATACCAGGAAAAGTACAAAAAATAATTTCCGGGCGATCGCCCATCCAAATTTCGACCTCCCCTAAAGTTGCTTAACTTTGGTGGTCGTTGGTTTGCCATTTATACATTTAATTCTTTTTATATATTTTCCTTTATATTTACTTCTAATTTTTTAACTTACTTTACTTGCCATTTGTATATATTTCAATTTTTACAATATTACTTATATATAATTTTCGTTATTATTTTTAAATTCACTATTCTATTCATTTCTATTCTTTACAATACATATTTATCTTTAATAAAAAATGACAAAAAGATTTTTTCCGGGCGGTCACCCATCCAAATTTCGACCTCCCCTAAAGTTGCTCAACTTTGGTGGTCGTTGGTTTGCCATTTATACATTTAATTCTTTTTATATATTTTCCTTTATATTTACTTCTAATTTTTTAACTTACTTTACTTGCCATTTGTATATATTTCAATTTTTACAATATTACTTATATATAATTCTCGTTATTATTTTTAAATTCACTATTCTATTCATTTCTATTCTTTACTATACATATATATCTTTAATAAAAAATGACAAAAAGATTTTTTCCGGGCGGTCACCCATCCAAATTTCGACTTCACCTAGTGTTGCTTAACTTCTTATAATATTTATTCATTTACTTCTAGTTTTTATATTTACATTCGTAATTTTATTTATTTGCACCATTTACAATGCATATTTCTAAAATTTTTGTTTATACTTATTCAATTTTTTCAACATATATTCATTTATTTATACTTTCAATTTTTATAATTATATTCGCTATTCTATTTATTTCTTTCAGAAAAATACACTACAAATCATACAAGCACAACAAAAACATACAAACAGATCAAAATTTTTCATATCACAGACAATACATATCTCCAAAAAGAATAAATTTTTGGCAAAAACAATTTTTGGGGTGGTCACCCATCCGAGTTTCGACCTCACCTTTTGTTGCTTAACTCGGTGATTACTATGTTCAAATGTGTGTCTGCAGCGTACACACAGTTTCTGCAGACACACATTTGTCCATCTGTTGTGTTTTTATTTATTTAAATTCTATTTATTCACACAATTTTTCATATTATCTATATATATACCAGTATCTCCTATATATGCATTATTTTCAATCTACTATTTATATTCCAATCTTTATGATACATATGTACATATGGTACATACTAATATTTATCCATGTATATGTCCACACCAAAAATATTTATTTTCATTTCTAGAACACATGTTATTCCAACTATTTGTTATTGTTTACCTTTTGTCTCATTCTCCGTTGCTAGGCAACGGAGCTTGAGACAAAAGTTGCGCCGCCATCTTGCGCTAACACGGTTCGGAATGTTGTTTCTTTACACTTTTTGATTTGTCTATATTTCTTAATTCTCCCTAATTAGCACTATATTTATTTGATATCTGTCATCTATTATTCTTTATCGTTGATTATCTATATCTTTTACACATATTTATTATTTATTCACGACACATTTGTACATTTAATTTTCCATACAATATATAATTCGTTTAACGCCTAATGTTCTTGTCTTAGCAGCATTTTTTGATGTAATGGGACGCTATGTGATTTATTTCTGGTACCTTTCCCAGGGACCCCACACACCGCTCCCAGTTTCTTCAGGAAGACCAGGCCTCCACGACACGTATTTGTGTATAGTATTCTTGTTTTTGTGTGCATGTTTTTGTGTTCTGTACATGTGTGTTTCCCTCCACAGTTCACTCTTGCCTTTATAACATGCCATTGACAATTAGTATATATAGCAATATATATTATTGTCACACTCCTATTTGTGAACTGTTTCAGTCATATGTATGTCTGTCAAAGTTAATGTAATCTAGTGTTATTGTTGTGTGCATGTTTAGATATATTCCTATATTTTTAAAATATACTCTTTATATCTGTGTTTGTTTATGTGTGTCTTTGTGTAGTGTGTTTCTGTGTGTGGATGTGTCAGGGATAAGCCGTGGTCTCCCTTGCCAAGTAATCCCACTTGGCACGGGTAGGGCACTTAGCGCTGAATGCGTTGTGGCCGACGTCCCGCGACCCAGAGTGCGAGCAGTTGCAACACTGCGGTACGGAACCCGCACTGTAGTCTGCGCAGTCCTTGCGCAAGTGCGGGCCCCCACAATGACTGCATCTGTCCGCACCCTCGGTGCAGAACTTCCGGCCATGGCCGAATGCCAGACATTTTGTGCATTGTATTAACGGAGACTGGTCCTCCACCCTGACCCTTTGTAGGCCCAGGTAAAGTGCTCCAGCCCCCGTCAACCTCTGCCATGTCCCAGGTCCCACCTGAAGGACGATGTGGGAGGTCCCCGGGTTCATAGTTCTTTTCCTATATTTTATTCTGATGTTGGCCTCCCCCTCTTCCCGTGGCACGCCCATGAAGACTTCCGCGTTCTGTTTTTGTATTGCTGTTATAATGTCATCATTATCGTTCTCCGCATGGACGTCCCTGAGGACGACCAGCGGGTCCTTGTTCGTCATGGGCGCCACCACGAGTCCCTCGCCTTTGTCTTCAATCTGGGTTTTCACCCTCGCCATCTCCTCCTTTGTGTCGCAGCCCAGGATGACGACGCTGTTCTTCGCCTTCCTGGCCTTAGAGATTTTTAGGCCGGTACGCCTGGCGTCGACCGCCTTCTCCACTCTGGTGAACACCTCTCCGGCCGTCTCCTGTCCATCCTTAGAGGTGACTGATATGGAGTGAAGTGCCGGCCGGCGCCGGGGTCCGGCCGCCGCGACACTGGCGTAGGTCTGGGGGATTGGGTCAGGGGCACCTTGGCTCTGGGACACAATTTCCTTTACGGCGGTGTCAAGGTGGGTTTTGGTTTCTACCACAAGATCTCTGGCGACAGTCCCAATCAGGTCTTCGATGTGGGACTGCGCACGCACTGTTTGGTCCTCGGTCGCCTGGTCGATAGCGGCTTGTGTTCTCTCTATCTTGGTGAGGATGCTTTCCGCTACGCCCAGGCTTTGACCTTCGAGTTCGGCGTTTAGGTCGTCTAGATTTTTCTTTGTCTTGTGGTAGCCCTCATTTATCCACTCAAAGATGTTTGTCTCCATTTCCCCCAGTCTGGCCATCATCTTCTCCATTTGAGCTGAAGGCGCGGCCGCCGCGGCGGCTTCATCCCTTGCGGGAGTTGTCGCCGGGACCGCCGCACCTGTGGTACCGGACGCCGCCCCCTCCAAGCTCTTCATCCTCCCACTGAGCTCGAAGAGGATGCGCTGACACTTATCGGAGCTCTGCTCCAGGAAGGTTTTTATGTCCTTCCTCATTTGAGGGTACTGCTGGACCTTCAAGGGAATGTCCTCGAAGGCCTGCATCACCTCCTGGAGCAGTTGATCACTGGACTGGCTAGCGTAGGTGGTCTGCTGCCTTTTATAAGTGGTCATGTTGTCCAGTGACCTCCGTTTTGCTGCTGGTCTCCTAATAAACGTCCTCGCGGCGTCCAGCACTATTGTGGGCGAGGTATTGGCGGTTGGGGAGGCCTGTCCCTTTGCTGCAGATGTTAGCGGTGTTTGATACATTTTAATGTCGGGGAAAATTGTCAAGTACTAAATTTATATTATACACCCTGTATGTTGGGGTGCGGTTAAAATTAATTGACCCTGTATATGGGGGTACACGTCTTATAATTATTAATATAGTTACACTTAAACAGTCAATTAAATAATAAAATACAATTTTTGAATTAAAATTTTCAAGTAAAAACTTGGGAATGCTTTTATCCCCGTGGGGGGACGTAAATTATCCCAGTTGGGACAGTCTTAATAGTTAAGGGATGTATAAGGTCCCGTATCAAATCTTAGAATTTAAAATTTCAATAAATTAAAAATAATTTTTATTCCCTAACAAACTAATTCAAATAAATTAAAAATTTCTAAACTTAAATTCTATTGTTGTGAGGGACTGTGACCCTCTACAGGTCCCTCTTTTTGGTGACAGTTTGTATGCCCTATCCCGGGCCGTAGACAAAAAGAATTTTCCACTTTGGACCACCAGGGCCAAGGTTGGTTTCTCCTCCCTTTTCTTCCCGGATCTCTTCCCTGACGGTCTAACCTGCGGTGTCGGCAGTTGCCCTTTGCTGAGGGGATCCCAACCCCGAAAAAATTTTTGAAATCGGCCCAAACCGAGCCGAGATATTACGTTTTCCTGGTTTATCCCCTTTTTACCAGGGACTCCTCCAGGAAAAAGTCCAACCCGTAGTTTCAGGAGAAGGGCTCTCTCTGTGGGCTCCCGATTCCCGAGTTTCAAGGAAATCGGGCCAGGCAGTCCGGAGATACCGGCTCGCAAGCTTTGCACTGTTTAGTGTATGTTTGTTTGTTAGGAGGTCTACTCCTAACCGATTAAAAATTTTTTGTTGTTTTTATTTTTGGGATGGAAGGTGTTCGTTCCAGTGTGCCCAAAAATACCTTTGTCGGTGGGAACAGACCACAGGTGTCCAAGTTATAGGTCAAATACTGTTTGACCCAATTTCCGATAACGCTTATCTGAAATTCCGAAGTCGTGACGTCACAATTTAATGTTTTAAGGTTATGGATGTCCACTGCACTGTATCTTCTCGGTTTCTCAACCGAATTGAGTCAGAGAGGTCTTAAAAGTTCCGTCTCGTCGTGCACTATTTTTTGATATGTTTGGTGGGGGGGTCAAACCACAACCCTTAGAGTAAGGGTGGTAAGTGTCTGTCAGGCTAAATGTCACCATAAAAGCTAAACTAGTGCACTAAATTAAAATCTAAAAACTGTCTCTGGTGCAGTTCACCGTCACTCACGTTATTAGTGTCTCAGTAGCTCACCCAGGGGACCAGGATCTTGGATTTCACCACCACACCCTTTTTAAAGAAAAAGGGGTGTCACTCCTGTGAATGTGGTCCAAAGCTATTGGGAGGGGTCTCAAAAGACAGATATCCCCGAGACACACCCTCACAAAGCTGGACACACAGGGGTCACTAAATAAAAATCCAAGTTTTTCACTAAAATAAGTGTCACAATCACTGTTTATTGTCAAAGTTAATATGTCCAATATCTCACAAAGTTCTGGTCCGTTTTCACTGGGGTTTTCACTATCACAATTGTCTAGTCCGTGTGCAGCTTTTAAGCTATCACCAGCGGGGATTAGTGGTGATGAAAAAACTTTTCATCGACCACACCCTTTTTTAAAAATGCTTATAACTCCGCTGAAAATCAATTATAAATTCTGGGAAAGGTCTTAAAAGACGCAGGCGCCTGATACCCAGCCTCTCACGGTTAAAAAACCGGAGGTTGTTGGCTATTTTCGGAGTTATAATCACTTTTCTATTTTTATGTGACGTTTTGTTCGGAAAAATTTCCGAAAAAGCACCACAACTTTGGCGATAGTCACTTTAAAAATCCGAAAAATGTCTCACACTGTTCTTACACTCAACGTACACAATCGCACAGATCGAAAACACTATGTTACTGATCTAAATCCGAAGATTTTAGATGTTTTGTAAACTCAGTCACTTTCGACCAAAAATTTTTCAATTTTTGGTCTACAGTTTCCTGAGTTCCGGTCCAATTCCCGCGCGGTTTTCGACACTGTGTTCGTCTTTCGACGACGAAACTTTTGGTATATCACACAAGGTTTTTGGTACACTTTTGCAAAACACACGATTTTTGCAGTACGGAGATAGGTAAAAACGATGCGTTCTCGGCCATCTAAGCTACGAGACTGGTTAGCTTTAAGTTAGGTTAGCTTCGAGTTAGGTTAGTACTAAGTTAGGTTAGCTTCGAGTGAGGTTAGCTTCGAGTTAGGTTAGGTCCGAGTTAGGTTAGGACGTAATAGACTTTGCGTTGAAGTCCCCCAGCAAACATAACCTAACCTAACCTAACTCTGAACTTTTTTTTTTTTACGTGTGGAATTTCTTTCGGTCCGTCACCTCGCCGGGGTTTGCGGTGGGGCGGTGTGTTGGAATCTAACCGACTTAAATCACACTCTGCGCCTGAGAAGGCAGGAAAAAAATTGATTTAGGTTAGGTCCGAGTTAGGTTAGGTCCGAGTTAAGTTAGGTCCGAGTTAGGTTAGCTTCGAGTTAGGTTAGCTTCCAGTTAGGTTAGGTCCGAGTTAGGTTAGGTCCGAGTTAGAGTAGGTCCGAATTCGGTTAGTACCGAGTTAGGTTAGGTCCGAGTTAAGTTAGGTCCGAGTTAGGTTAGGTCCGAGTTAGAGTAGGTCCGAGTTAGGTTAGTACCGAGTTAGGTTAACTTCGAATTAGGTTAGCTTTGAGTTAGGTTAGGTCCGAGTTAGAGTAGGTCCGAGTTCGGTTTGTACCGAGTTAGGTTAGCTTCGAATTAGGTTAGCTTCGAGTTAGGTTAGCTTTAAGTTAGGTTAGCTTCGAGTTAGGTTAGGTCCGAGTTAGGTTAGGTCTGAGTTAGGTTAGTACTAAGTTAGGTTAGCTTCGAGTTAGGTTAGGTCCGAGTTAGGTTAGGACGTAATAGACTTTGCGTTGAAGTCCCCCAGCAAACATAACCTAACCTAACCTAACTCTGAACTTTTTTTTTTTTACGTGTGGAATTTCTTTCGGTCCGTCACCTCGCCGGGGTTTGCGGTGGGGCGGTGTGTTGGAATCTAACCGACTTAAATCACACTCTGCGCCTGAGAAGGCAGGAAAAAAATTGATTTAGGTTAGGTCCGAGTTAGGTTAGGTCCGAGTTAAGTTAGGTCCGAGTTAGGTTAGCTTCGAGTTAGGTTAGCTTCCAGTTAGATTAGGTCCGAGTTAGGTTAGGTCCGAGTTAGAGTAGGTCCGAATTCGGTTAGTACCGAGTTAGGTTAGGTTCGAGTTAGATTAGCTTTGAGTTAGGTTAGCTTCGAGTTAGGTTAGGTCCGAGTTAGGTTAGGTCCGAGTTGGGTTAGGTCCGAGTTAAGTTAGGTCCGAGTTAGGTTAGGTCCGAGTTAGAGTAGGTCCGAGTTAGGTTAGTACCGAGTTAGGTTAGGTCCGAGTTAAGTTAGGTCCGAGTTAGGTTAGGTCCGAGTTAGAGTAGGTCCGAGTTAGGTTAGTACCGAGTTAGGTTAACTTCGAATTAGGTTAGCTTTGAGTTAGGTTAGGTCCGAGTTAGAGTAGGTCCGAGTTCGGTTTGTACCGAGTTAGGTTAGCTTCGAATTAGGTTAGCTTCGAGTTAGGTTAGCTTTAAGTTAGGTTAGCTTCGAGTTAGGTTAGGTCCGAGTTAGGTTAGGTCTGAGTTAGGTTAGTACTAAGTTAGGTTAGCTTCGAGTGAGGTTAGCTTCGAGTTAGGTTAGGTCCGAGTTAGGTTAGGACGTAATAGACTTTGCGTTGAAGTCCCCCAGCAAACATAACCTAACCTAACCTAACTCTGAACTTTTTTTTTTTTACGTGTGGAATTTCTTTCGGTCCGTCACCTCGCCGGGGTTTGCGGTGGGGCGGTGTGTTGGAATCTAACCGATTTAAATCACACTCTGCGCCTGAGAAGGCAGGAAAAAAATTGATTTAGGTTAGGTCCGAGTTAGGTTAGGTCCGAGTTAAGTTAGGTCCGAGTTAGGTTAGCTTCGAGTTAGGTTAGCTTCCAGTTAGGTTAGGTCCGAGTTAGGTTAGGTCCGAGTTAGAGTAGGTCCGAATTCGGTTAGTACCGAGTTAGGTTAGGTTCGAGTTAGATTAGCTTTGAGTTAGGTTAGCTTCGAGTTAGGTTAGGTCCGAGTTAGGTTAGGTCCGAGTTGGGTTAGGTCCGAGTTAAGTTAGGTCCGAGTTAGGTTAGGTCCGAGTTAGAGTAGGTCCGAGTTAGGTTAGTACCGAGTTAGGTTAGGTCCGAGTTAAGTTAGGTCCGAGTTAGGTTAGGTCCGAGTTAGGTTAGTACCGAGTTAGGTTAGCTTCGAATTAGTTTAGCTTCGAGTTAGGTTAGGTCCGAGTTAGAGTAGGTCCGAGTTCGGTTTGTACCGAGTTAGGTTAGCTTCGAATTAGGTTAGCTTCGAGTTAGGTTAGGTCCGAGTTAGGTTAGGTCCGAGTTAGGTTAGGTCCGAGTTAGGTTAAGTCCGAGTTAGGTTAGGTCCGAGTTAGGTTAGCTTCGAGTTAGGTTAGTTCCGAGTTAAGTGAAGACGCAATGGACTTTGCGTTAAAGTCCCCCAGCAAACATAACCTTACTTAACTCTGAACTTTTTTTTTTAAATGTGGAAGTTCCCTCGGTCCGTCACCCTGTCGGGGTTTGCGGCGGGGTGGTCCGTCTGAATTCAACCGACTTAAACCACGAATTTTTTTCTTAATTGTAGCTACTATATTTGTCGCTGTTATTTTACATTAACCCTGTGAGCACTCCTGCGTTCCGTGGGAGAATTTTAACCTGTAAAACATTTTTTTTTTTTTTTTTACTTTTTTTACTTAGGATCCTGAATTTCGTAAATTGTTAGAAGTTTTTGTCGAAATACTCGTCAACCCCTCATCCCAAAGTCCCCTTTCTTACAGATTTAGACGGCTCTCATCTAGACTCGTCTAATAACCTTTCTTTTTTTTAATTCCGGCAAATAACAACATAGATTTTTGACATTTAGATCAAATGTTTCAAAATTTTTTAAAATTTTTAAGGTTATTGTCGAATATTTACTCAACTCTTATTTTGGTAGTAATTTATTATACATAACTAGTTAGATTTTATCTAGATCTACCTAGTATATAGCATTTTACATAAGTCCGGTAAATAGAAGTTTGAAAATTTTGACATTTTAACTTAAATTTCTGTATTTTTTGAAGTTTTGGTCGAATAACTCGACAACCCGAAGTCATAAAACTATAATTTTTGCATTTTTAGAAAGGTCTCACTGAGACCCGTCGAACGACACCCCATTCGTCTAGATCGGACGAGTGAAACAGCAAAAAATCGCCCGCCCACCCTCCTACTTTTTATTTGGTTATATAGGCTAGCTAGCCAGGGGTCACCAACCAGCGGTTGTTTTTGTTAAAAAAAAAATATTTTTTTTTTTTCTTCTTTCTTTTAGTTTGTTTTATTTGAAAAGATTCCGTTAGTTTAGGTTAATATTAAGTTGACAGAGGACCTTGACACCTCACATATATTAGTTTTTAGTTTGATTGCTGCACTCCATCTACATTTTTATATTTGTTTTTTTATACCCCATTTTGACTCACATTTACATAAATTTTCACAATATATACAATAGACGATCAGACTTACCGACAGACAGTTTAGTTTAGGGCGTAGCTGCTACCGCTGCCGCGGGGTCTGTATACTTTTCCGTAGCGGTCCATTGCGACTGCGAGCATCACGGGGGATGGCGACCCAACTTGGACACCGCTTGTTCAAAAAGGCTTGTCGATGCGGCTGCCGGGGGACCAATGTTAAGCGCCTCAATAGCACTCAACGTATTGTGAACACCAAAGGATTACTTCATCGCAAATAAAACCACTTTGAACTGAGCTGCTGATTTGACAAGCTATTTATTGAGTGTCTCCCATTGAATACGTTCGGGGTAACTTAACACTGAGCTCGTTAACGTATATCAAGATTTAGATAAGTGTTACAGCGCCATCTGGTTTGGTGAAAGACATCATTACTAGCATTTCGTCATGAACATAAATAAAAAATAGTGTACATAACAAAAAAAATGCATGTTACTGAAAGAAGCGCAGGGTGCAAGGGTGGTTTGAATTATTTTTTTAAACTATTATTTATTTACCATTTCTTATAAAAGCGTGTTTTTTTTAGTTTTTTAAATTATTACTTTTTATTTTTTTCTTGGTTGTGGGGCACACTATATACCAAACCTATGCTCATGTAATGTACTTAAGTATTATTACTTTGAGGCGTGGCTTGCAGTGCAGTTCAGCAAACCATTTGTGATCCAAGGTTTCGTTATTCTGCGTTTCGAAGGAATGTGAATACCAAGAGATCCGCCACCAAACAAGTGTCCTGACAGCCCATTATTTCGCTAAAATCCAGAGAAAGTATAATCGAATGAGAATCGACAGTAGTGCGGTAAAGTATAGGCGTAGCAGGAGGGCGAGCGTAGTCAAGGCATGTATATTAGTTTGTGGTCAGTTATGTAGGTATCAGATTAATGGCCACCGACCACCGACTTAGTGTTTAAATTAGATTTGATCATAGCATGACCTTATAGGAGTTAGCACGATTAGGGAATGGGAATATTCAGTAAAAACAATTATTTTACGTGTAATTTTAATGCTGTGCAGGAACACAATTTTATCGAAGTTTGTTGATGTCTTGACAAAATTTCCTAGAGGTTCAGCTGTACACACAAGTGAATTTGGAAAACAATATGAGTCAATATCGTTAAAACTGTAGAATCAAACTATTGTAAAATTTAATTACGAGCGCACAGTTTTTGTGAATGTTTATAGTTTATAGCATAAGCGCCTGTTGATTTATGTGTAGTGGAGTACGAGTGTAGGTCATTATAATAATAATATAATAATATCAATTTATTTGCATAAATGTGGTACAAAAGATGGTAAAAAAAATAAAAATAGGCAGGATACACATTTCGCCAGTTATAGGCATACAAATATAGTGTTGCAGTCTTTCATACAATAGTTAATTAATTGCTTAATTACCATTAACTATTACTAAAACAATTTAAAAAAGTTACGTGTTACGTTTTGAAAATATTTACAAAACTACTTAACAAATTCAATACACACCTACATTGTTGCCATAACTATTTTTGTACAACATTGTAGTTGCTGATCCTGATTAATTGTGAGTACATATTCAAGAATAAAGAATATATGTTTTACAAATATAAGCCTATAAGTAAGAAACTGAATTAAACATTAAAGTAAACTGCAAGAAGTCCATTTCCTCAAATATGCGATTACTTGGAGGACATTATTCTTTTTTTACGTAGCTGTTGAAGAGACTCAGAGGAGAGTATCGGTTACAACTCAAGGTAAACTCGCACGAATATCGCGAAACGGGAACTCCGTTCCAAGAACCGATAAGCTCTGGCATTTCATTGCGTTAGTTTGTCCTAATTATACATAACTAGCTATTGCGCGCGACTCCGTCCAAATGTTGGTTATCGCAGCAAAAAGTGGTTCTCCTATGTTCTTCCTCAAGAATTTAAGTATATCCACGTCAAATTTCATTGAAATCGGTACAGCGGTTTGGCCGTGAAAGCAGGACAGACAGACAATTACTTTAGCATCTATAATATAAGTATGGAAATATACGTTATTTTTTATTATTTTCGTTATTTATGTCGTCAATTTGGTCCAATGTTTAAAATATTTTTTGGTATCTAAAGTTCGCACTCTCAACGTAATCCCACGCATTTAGTATTTGATGGTGGGATCCCATCGAAATCGAGATCAACTTTTATTGTTTAACTAGACTAGAAGGTATCCACTTCTAATATATTGTTACCTACTTGTTATTAGCGACCAACCGAGAGATTCGATGTCGCCTTTGATCAGTTTTGGCTAAAAATCTAGATTGAGCCTAAGAAAGTTCGAAACTTTCTGGCGCGCTGAAACTCTAGTGATTGTGAAGTGTCGTGCGTCACTCGCGAGCACGAGTCTTTACGTAAACGCACCAGTTCGTAGAATCCGTAATCATTTAGTTTATTTGGTTTAGATATTTATAATAAAGAAATGGTGAATAAATAATTTACTTGTTTAAGATATACAGATAATTCATTACCATTGAATTTCATTTTTCGTGTAAAAAAACCTAACGCGTAACGTGGAATTAGTTTTAACTGTGATATCTAGTTGGAACAACTGACTTAACTATTGCAAGCAACGCAGCACGCACCGCTGCTCGACCTTTGAAACAGAAACCAACGATCGTCGACACTGAAAAGACGCCAAAATGACAGGTGAAATAAAACACGGTAATTCCCCGTACCTGAGCGAATGCACAGGGCTCTTGCATCGGCCTTCAAAGGGCGCTTCTGCTCTACAATCGCAATTTATTGGACGTTAAAGCTACTTACGCTGTCAGGAACGATTCTATGAGTGTGACATAAATGTGATACAATTAAACTAGAGGTACACATGGTAGTGTGTGCTATATAATGCGGTGGATGACGTCACGCTATATCTGTACGACTGTGATTCACCCCTCGCAACATGCGAGTGAACTTGGCGCTTGTTAGTTGTTGCAGCCCGAAGATAGCCTCGTATCATTCGGTCACTCGGTCGTCGTTCATTCGCACGCGAAGAGACGTTCTGTTTACTACCACTGTACAATGTCGGTACAAAGTGCCTTGATTCCAGTGATACCCGTTTAAAGAAAACTTCAGTACCTCAGAGCGAATTATTTATTGATCATAATAAAAAAGGCTTAAATACGATGGTAGTAAGATAATGACAGTGCGATACAATTCGACACTAACGCCATCTAGGGCCGAACAGGACAATTAATCTACTTAATACTAACCAGTTATGTTTTACAATGGTAATCTTTTTATATTATAATATTAGCATTGCGTTTTGTTGAATACTGAACATTCCGCCCACCAAAAAGATTATTTCCTTTTACATCCGCCCACCATAAACAAACTCAGGTAACTCAATGGACTGTATATAAATTTTAGCTGTACAGGGACGGTATCATTGGACGTGTACAAATAATAATTGATTCAACAAAATTTAAACCTTTCACAAAGCACAAAAGCTTGACATAATAACAAACATAATAATAAACTATTCTAAATAACTATAACTAAGTATATCTAAATCTACTCAAAAACAATTTTGTTTTGTGACTACTGTGTCGTGGGAAGCAAACATAACTTCGAAGTTGGACGTTTGATGGTAGTACCCTTGCAACGCATAGTGACAACGCGAGTGATATTATCCTTTCCTGGGTGGACCTCAACGACTCTTCCATACAACCATTTTGCCGGAGGTAAGTTATCTTCCTTCACTAGAACTATGTCATCGATTTTAAAATCCGTAGATCGTACCGCCCACTTATGCCGTTGGAAGAAATGTGTAAGGTATTCATTCTTCCATCTGTGCCAGAAACCTTGCACCATACGCTGCGTCAACTGCCACCTGCGTAATGTACTTATCGTGGCGTCCTCGTAATTGTAATCTGGTGTCACAACCAATGGTTCACCCACCAAGAAATGTCCAGGAGTTAAGGGTGTAGGATTCTCCAGGTCACTGCTGCTTTGAGACAGCGGTCGCGAATTGAGGCATGCTTCAATTTGAGATAGAACCGTGGACATTTCCTCAAAAGTAAGTGTCGAGTCTCCGATTGTGCGCTTCAAGTGATGTTTCACACTTTTAATCCCTGCTTCCCACAATCCACCATGATTTGGAGCATGGGGAGGAATAAAATGCCACTCCGTTTGAGAATCTGCGAGAACTGATGCTATGGTTTGGAATGTCGAGGTTTCTTGAGAAAACAGAACTCGCAACTCTTTGGCCGCTCCGACGAAATTAGTACCATTGTCGCTCCAAATATGGCGACAATGACCGCGTCTAGCAACAAAGCGCCGAAACGCTGCCAAAAATCCTTCTGTTGTCAGATCAGAAACAGCTTCAATGTGTACAGCGCGGGTGGCCATACATACAAACAGGCAGATATATCCCTTATACGATCGCTGTCCACGTCCTTTCGAGCACCTGATGTTGATGGGCCCCGCATAGTCGACGCCAGTGTTATAAAACGGCTTACTGGGGGTCACCCTGCACGATGGAAGTTCTCCCATCAACTGATGTTTAGTAGTAGCAGCATAGCGAATACAGGGAACACAACCGTGTATGTGTGCTCGTACCAGATTTTTCACACGGCTGATCCAGTATTTGGTGCGTATAAAGTTAAGCACCAACTGTTGACCTCCATGAAACGTTCTTTCATGCGCGTTGGCTACAATTAACTTAGCCAAGCTTGAGTCATGAGGTATAACAATTGGATGTTTTGTATCATCAGGTAGTTCAGAGCAACGCAGCCTACCCCCAACGCGTAATAGCTTGCTATTGTTATCCACAAAGATGTTTAACGTATATAAGGAACTTTTCTTGTCTATTGTCCTATTGTTTTTTAGGGCTACAATTTCTGCCTGAAAACATTGCTGCTGACTTTGCAGAATGCAAAAGTGCAATGCTTCCCGTAGTTCCATTACTGATAGGTAAGGTGTTAACGTAATATTATTTCTACGACGTCTTGTTGACTGTAAAAACCTTTTACACAAAGCGACAACCCTTATTAGCCTTCTTAGCGATGAAAATCTAGAGCCCCAATTTTCTTCAAAATCAGTTACCAAGGTGACGGTATGAACCTTCACAGCTTTCTTTTCTTCATTGGTACGTATTGCGCTAGGCCTAGTGTATTCTACTGGATCGTTTCTTAGCCATAGTGGTCCGTGTTTCCAAAGATCACTCTTGAGTAATAACGATGAGACCAGACCGCGCGAAGCGATGTCTGCCGGGTTGTCTTTGGATTGGACATGAGCCCATTGTGTGTTGTCTAATAAACTGAGTATCTCCGAAGTCCGATTAGCTACGTAGGTTTTCCAACGACTTGGATGATCGTTTAACCATGCCAATACAACAGACGAATCAGTCCAAGCATGGATATTCGTCTTTGGTATGTTCATTACCTTAGCTACTTCGGTTAACAGTTTCGCCACTAAAACAGACCCACACAGTTCCAAGCGAGGAATGGATATTTGCTTTATCGGAGCTACTTTAGTTTTGGCTGTTAGAAGATGGGTATGTATCGTCCCATTGAGATCGATAATTCGACTATATACGACAGCGGCATAAGCTATATTGGACGCATCACTAAATCCGTGCAGCTCCATCACAACATTACCTTCCGCTTTACCAATCCACCTTGGAATGTGAAAATCAACCAATTGTTCCAGTTCTGCTCGATAACATCTCCATTCTTGTAGGAGTCCCGGTGGCAACTCATCGTCCCAGTCAATGCCCGCAATCCATAACTTCTGGATAAACACCTTAGCGGTTATGATACACGGTGCTATCCATCCCAGTGGATCATACAGCCGGGATATTTCCGCTATCACTGTTCTTTTCGTTTCAGGTGGAACAGGCGATGACATTCTCACGGAGTAATCGAATTCATCGGTGTTTCTACTCCAGGTAAGACCTAAAATCTTTGTCACATTATCCATTTTTATTTCTAAATCCTTACCCGAAACTTCCTTTAACCTCTCTAGTACGTGCATCCTATTGCTAGTCCATTTCTGTAGCTGGAACCCTCCTTTCTCTAATAAAGCATTCATTTCGCTATAGATTTTAATGACTTCTGTTTCAGATTGGCAGCCAGTCATAAGGTCATCCATATAAAAATCGGTTTTTACCCGGTCAACAGCCATTGGAAACCTTTCACCTTCATCGCTAGCAACTTGATGCAATGACTTAACTGCCAAATAGGGTGCGCATGAAGTTCCGAAGGTGACCGTTTGAAGTCGGAACTCCTCGATCTGTTCGCTAGGATCCTCTCTCCAGACAATCCTTTGGAAATCTGTGTCTGGCCTTGCTACTTTAATTTGGCGATACATTTTTATTATATCTGCTGCCAGACAGATTGGATGTAGTCGCCATCTCATTATAATATGACGCAAGTCTGCTTGGAGAGTGGGTCCTACCATTAAGGCATCATTTAACGAAAGCCCGTTGCTCCCTTTGCATGATGCATCATACACCACTCTCACTTTAGTGGTCAGTTTGTCTTGTCTCACCACTGCGTGATGGGGCAAGTAAACCGCATCACTATTGTTCTTATCCGATTCGTCAGTGATTTTGTTTAAATGACCAAGCAATATATATTCCTTGATCACCTCAGAATACTGGTGTTTCAATTCATGATCCCTAGCCAACTTCCTTTCCAATCCTAGCAATCTTTTTACAGCTATTTTTTTTGAATTAAGCGGCCGATCGTCTGAACGAAAGGGTAATCGAACAATGTATCGTCCATCTTCATCTCTTTTAGTTGTAGCATTATAAAAGCCCTCACAGTACTGTTCTTCAGGGGTGAATGACTTTTCTGTCATCGATGGCTCTGCATCCAGTTTCCATAACCTTTTCAACATATCATTCTCTTCAACTTGAGCATGCATCGCAATAATTGTGTTACAGGAATTAAGAGAACCTTCTGCTCTTGTAACATGGCCCGACACAATCCAACCCAAATGTGTGTCTTGTGCAACCGGTGAGCCCATGGGACTCTTAATTAGTCCTATCTTCAAAATACGGCAATAGGTTTCCGCCCCTAACAATATGTCAATCTTGTTAGGTACATTAAACTTCGGATCGGCTAAATTCATGCTGTGAATTTCGGGCCAATCCTGAATTTTAAACTTTGTATCTGGCATAACTGATGTCAGTGTGCTTAACACATGCGCAGTTACGTCTAAGGTAAAGGATGGGTCATGCAATGATTGTATGTTAATATTAACAACATGTCTAGAAACGACTTTGCCATGACCGGTTCCTATACCTGCAATAGTGGCTTTCGATGCCACTTTCTTTAGACGAAGTAACTGAGCAGCGGCCTCCGTTATGAAGGACGCTTGTGATCCTTGATCCAACAATGCTCTCAAAATTTGAGAGGACCCATTTAGTGATTCGGTCTTTATCAGAGCCGTGGCTAACAGCACTTGGCCCTGCGCTCGTCCATTCACTAGATGGGTTGCTATATTTGAACTAACTGCTGAGGTACTCTCATACCGTAATTTTTGCAATGACCTTCTTAGAAAACTTAAAACATTACATGATAAACATGAGCTAAATAAAACAAAACATAATCCTAAAGCACTTTGGAATAAAATAAAAGACATCACAAATACAAAAAAGATATGTCTAGCACCTACAGAATTGTTGTACACTAAGTCTGATCCAAAGGCGGCAATTAACAATGTATGCCACTACTTTGCTACAATCGGAGCTGAGATATCTTTAAAAATTCCTGCAAACTCGCAACAGCACATCAAACAAAACATCTTCAAAAATTCCTTTGTTATTCTTGAGGTGGATGAATCAGAGGTGGAATCCACCATCATGAACCTTAAGCAAGGTAGTGCAACTGGTTGGGATGGAATACCGTCTGCCCTGTTGAGAGTTTGTCACAACACTCTCGCTCCTGTGATAACGCACATCATTAATGTTTCTATTAGGAAAGGAGTTTTCCCAGAGCCTTTTAGGAAGGCCATAGTTCATCCTATACACAAGAGCGGGGCCAGAGACTGTGTTAGCAATTATAGACCCATATCGGTACTCTCGGCTCTCTCTAAGGTAATGGAGAAGCTAATTAATGGTAGACTAGTAAATTACCTTAACAAATACAACATTATAGCACCCAACCAATATGGATTTAAAAAAGGTATCTCTACCGAAAACGCAGTTACTGATCTAACGCAGTATGTATCAAAAAAATTAGACGAGCAACAAAAATGTGCCAGTATTTTCTTGGATCTACAGAAGGCGTTTGACACAGTCTCTGTGCCTATCCTTCTCTACAAGTTAGAGGCCATTGGTATTCGTGGAAATGCTCTTGAACTCTTCAAGGATTACCTCCAAAGCCGAAAAATGGCCGTAAAAATCAACTCGTGCCTAAGTGACGAAGAATCTGTTACATACGGTGTCCCGCAAGGCAGTGTGCTAGGACCTACACTTTTCCAAATCTACATAAATGATCTATGTACGCTACCTTTACAAAAGTCACAAATTTTTACCTATGCTGACGACACCGCGATAGTGGTATATGGTGATTCTTGGAGCGAGGTAGGGAATATTGCAGATGAGTCCTTAAGAACCATAACGAACTGGCTTCAACTTAACCTACTCACCCTTAACGTCGCAAAAACTAACTTTATCCCCTTCTTTATCAATTATAGGAATAAAGCCCCACCAGAATTTGTAATCACGCCCCATACGTGCTTCGATCTAAGTTCTTGCTCATGTAAGACGCTTACCCGTGTTGATCACACGAAGTACCTGGGTGTAGTGATTGATGACGGACTGAAATGGTATAAGCAAATAGATAACACTGCTTCAAAAGTTAGAAGATTAATATATATTTTTAAATCTCTGAGACGTTGCGCAGACACTGACGTATTAAAAATGGTTTATCTTACACTGTGTCAGTCCGTTATCGGCTACTGCATACTTGTATGGGGAGGAGCTGCTAAAACCAAGTTTATTGTACTGGAGCGGGCACAGAGGACAGTTCTAAAAGTGATGCTTGAAAGACCATACAGATTCCCAACTACTAGACTGTATAAGGACTGCAAATTGCTTACTGTGAGACAGCTCTTTATCCTTCGTGCAACTCTAAAAAAACACAAGGAATTACCCCCATCAGACCCCATAAAGCGTAAAGCAAAAAACATATGTCCGGCAGTACGTCATAGAACTGCATTTGCCAGTCGCCAGTTTTACGTTCTAGGTTCAGTAATTTACAGAAAAATATGTAAAGCTATTCAGATAGCTGGGTTAAATCACTATGATGCTAAAAATATAGTACAGAGTTGGCTACAGGATCAGGACTACGCCCAAACAGAGGACCTACTATACTACCAGCAGTAGCATAACACAATATCAAACACCTTAAAACACCATCATCCAAGCGATAATACACTGCTACAGATACTTCCGCATATACACCCAAATGTACCCCAAATACTTATATACATACACACCCATTACATTCATATACACACTCACATGCACTCCTCCACACATACATACCACCATATATACACACTCACATACATATCATAAATCCGACGTACATAACCACTCACTTATATTCAGTCCAATCCCATATTCTTTAAATCGGAATCTAAATTCCTTAGTGTTCTTCTTTATTGATGTAAACCTAGTTACTTAGTAATCTGTTATGTCAACGACTGCCATTACTAATGATAAGGCACAACATGAAAATGTTTTTTGTATCACAATGACAGCAGGACACTGACTCCTGAGTCACAGGATTACCTAGTTTAGGAGTCAGGGTTTATATTACTCGCATTACCTTAAGTTAACCAAGACATATGTAATAATTTTAATCAAACCAAAGGTTTTTGTATCAATAAAGATTTTTATTATTTTATTATTATTATTAATATGTGAGGTTGTAGTAGATTCCATTGGCATGGAAACCGCACTAGTTACACTGGGGTTCTAGGCTGGGTGCAACAACGTGTGGTGCTTTCGCTGGCATATACGGCATTTAGAAAGAACACGGCAAACCCTGGAAGTGTGTTGACCACCTAAACAATTAAAACACACACCCAAAGATTGAGCAATATCTCGGCGCTTGTCACTATCTTCTTTACAAAACTTCTTACAGTTACCTAATTTATGACTATCAGAACAATGCGGACAGATCAGACTAGTAACACCATGCATTACTTTGGCGTGAGATGTAGGAACGCCTTTCGGTTTAGCTTTAGGTTCTATAAATTCTAGTGCTCGAAAACGCGTCTCTATAAACTGGCAAAATTGTCTAAAGGAGGGTAAATCATCGGATGACTGAACATGCAGTTCCCACTGCTTCCTAGATTCAACGTCCAACTTCAAACCTACCACATATATGACAATTACGTCCCACGATCTAACATCAATACCAAGATTGGTAAGCTCATGCAGGCAGTCACTAGTTACATCAAGAAGTTCCTTTAGTGCAGTTGAAGACTCGACCAGTATGTTACGTTGGCTAAACAATCGCTTTAAAATGCAAGTAGACATAAATTTCTTATTATTAAACCTGTGTTCTAACATTTCCCAACACTTTTTATAATTGATATCCGTTATAGGGACATGTCTTATTAACTGCTCTGCTTCGCCTGACAATTGTGTCTTTAAATAATGAAGGCGTTGTACATCATCTAACTTTATATTGTTGTGTACTAATGAAATAAACAAATCGCGAAATGACGACCACTCGGTATATTTCCCACTAAAAGTAGGTAAAACTATTTTTGGTAGTCTTACTATATTGTCAGGCGAGACATCACAAGTTTCTTTTTTGGAACTAGGAACTTTTAATTGAGACAGAGCATTCTTAAGTTCTACTTTATACGTAAGGTAAGTTTCGTTAACAGTTTCATAAACGTCCTCTTTAAAATAGTCGACCAATTCCGCTTCCTCACATTCGCCTACTATTGCTTCATGTTTAGTAACAAAATTCCTCCATTGCGTTTCCAATAACTCCAGGCGCGTATCCACGTAATTGTAAACTATACGTTCCTTTGGAGACTTTTTAAAGTTTACTAGCCCTTTCTCAATCTGTCCTTTAATGACTTTCAACTGTTTTAGTTCCCTTTCCATTATGTATTCAAAGTGTAGTCTAAGTGTTTATCAAATTATAAATATTTTAAATATTGAAGCGCGAAATTTTTACAAGTGCCGGGAAGAGTAAATTTTCTAAGTCCGGGCCGCTGTGATTATTCTAAGTGCCAATTGTTAATATTTTTCTAAGTGTTTTTGTAACTTGTAAATCGCTCTAAAATCCAGCATAGGTTCCCCGTATCTTCGTTTTTTTCGAAACTATTCTAAGTCCCAGACCACCTTAATTTTTCTAAGTTCATGCATTAGCTTGTAATTTTCAAAGTCTTTAACACTTAGCACGATTTTAATAACCACATAAATTGTACTCACAGTTTTAAGTCCACTTTCGCACTTCACTACTCACGCAATAAGTTCAGTGTTCCACCGCTACTCGAAACCTCAACAGCGCCAATATAATTCCGCAACACCAGGTTTTTTCTTCGCTCTTCAGCAATCGTTCACACTACTAGCGCCAAGTTGCCGTCGCATTCAATAAACGTAAACATTTACTGCACTTATTAAGGATTGTGTTCCTTCAAAAACGCTCTTCGACTCGTAAGGACCATGTACAACGTCGGTACAAAGTGCCTTGATTCCAGTGATACCCGTTTAAAGAAAACTTCAGTACCTCAGAGCGAATTATTTATTGATCATAATAAAAAAGGCTTAAATACGATGGTAGTAAGATAATGACAGTGCGATACAATTCGACACTAACGCCATCTAGGGCCGAACAGGACAATTAATCTACTTAATACTAACCAGTTATGTTTTACAATGGTAATCTTTTTATATTATAATATTAGCATTGCGTTTTGTTGAATACTGAACAACCACCATTGCATTAATATCACTGAAGTAATTGATATTCTCATACAAGATATAGGAATTCTTTACGAGTATTTATATTATAACGCGGCGGCGCGGCGGGTGAGCGTGGCCCTCTTCACTGTTGTACGTATGTATACTATCAGTACTTTGCACAGATATAGATTAGATTAGTGTCGTTAAAGTAATTGTCAGGATTGTATATCACATATGTTGAAGCACTGCTATTGTTCCGTTAGCACTTATTTTTATGTTATAGGGGGCAAACGAGCAGACGTATCGCCTGATGGTAAGCGATTACCGCCGCCCACATGGACAACCACAACACCAGAGGTGTCACAAGTGCATTGCCGGCCTTTTAAGAAGGAGTACACTCTTTTCTTGAAGATTTGAAGGTCGTATTTGTGCGGGAATACCGCTGACAGTTCACTTCACATTTTTGTAGTGCGAGGCAGAAAGTTTCGGGAAAAGTGCAAAGTTGTGGACTGCCAACCATCACATAACTCACAAATAATAAATAATGACCTTGTAGATTTTCGTTCGTTCTCCTCCATTGGCCTAACGACACTCGGATCGAATCGGTTGCTTTATATGTGTGAACCAGTTAGAATTCAGGAGATGGGAGGGGTTTGGCTAAGGTAATCTTGCACACTTGGAAAAAATCAACGAACGAATAACATTCCTTTGTTTTTTGTGTGACTGAGCCGTCTTATCTACACTAATATTATAAAGAGGAAAACTTTGTTTGTATGTTTGTTTGTAATGAATAGGCTCAAAAACTACTGAACCGATTTTAAAAATTCTTTCACCATTCGAAAGCTACATTATCCACGAGTAACATAGGCTATATTTTATTTTGGAAAAAATAGGGTTCCGTTAGATATTTGGGTTTTTCGGACACAAGGTGTAAAAATCAACCAGAAAAGTTACTTATTTTGCGTACGCTGCCTAAACTATAAAAGATTTTTTTTTCTTTATTTTTTTTTTGTTTAATGAAGGCTTAACTATAAAAGATAGAACCATAAAATGTTCTAATTAATCGTAGATTTCTACAAAAAGTCCGCGACACACTATCCCTATCTATGTCGCATGAGGCACAACAACCTATTTTTTTATTTAAAAATCTTGAATTTTTTTTCGACTACATTTAAACGCGTTTATTTTACTCATGCTATCAATCTTTATTAAAATAAATTATTTTACCACTAACTACAGTTTATGTAGATAATATTTGGTCTTTGAATGATAAAAATTGGACGTTTGGTTTTGAAGTTATGGCAAAATTAAAATATGTTTTACGCATGGGCAACATTACGTTGCCCTAATACGGGTCGGTGCTCCCGACCATCAGTATATTTTGTTACCTGAAAAAAATTTAACGTCAAATGTTGCTTATAGAGAAGCTCTACAATAATCGTTTTAGTTATCTATCCTAAAACAACAGGTTGCACTCGGGGACTGGCGGCAGAAGTGAAAACTTAGTATTAATTACATTTAAATATTTTCCTCATTAACAATAGTCCACGGGCCCACGTACAAGAGATTTCAGTGATTAATAACAGGCTGAAAGTTTATACACAGCTTCGTTTTGACGAGACCCCCAACTTTTATCATTGGACCAAATTTGAGATTGAGACCTACACTCGAAAGTTGTCAAGATTATGTTAATGTTTTTTCGAGTGTAGGTCTATATTTAGCAATTTACTTACCATTCACTTTGTATGCCACAAGTTTTTCTCAGTTTTCCATCGTATTTTCTCGAAGTATTGATTTTTAGAAACTGTTATTATTTAATTTGGGACACTCATCAAATCGACGTGTTTCGCTCCCTATCCCGCTTTTTCCTGCCACTATCAGAATTTGGTCCAATAATAAAAGTTGGGTGTCTCGTCAAAACGAAGCTGTGTATAAACTTTCAGCCTGTTATTAATCACTGAAATCCCTTGTGCGTGGGCACGGGCAAAGAAGAGGCTAAGTCCAAAACTGAACTACATACTATTACTAAGAATTAAGAAGTAGAAAGAGTATGGTGACATCAATATATAAGTACAATATTAAAACCAGTGTCGAGCTTTGCACGGAGTGACAATCGATACGACACGGGTGGTAGGGTACGGGGCGCAGAAGGGAACATGTGGGACGTACCTGGGCAACGGCTGATCGTGATATATTAATAGCTTTGAGCCGACCACAAACTGATTTCACACTTCTAACAAAGCGGCCGCATGATGTAGGGCTAGTCCTGAATGCACAGAAGACTTGACTGCTTCTTGTGTCGTCAGCATATAATAAAGTGACCACTGACGATGACATTCCTTGGTTGCGCATCATCACGACTGTTTTCATGGTAGAAAAACTCAATGCATAAAGTTTCTCAAAGCCAAGGAGTGACAACAGATAATAGGTTCAATTATATATTATTTATTTATTCACACTGTTTTGGGCTGCTTATATTGATACCATGTGTGTAGTGTTGAGTAACTAATAAGGACCACACTCCCAGAGGACATGATGAGCTGACTGTTCACTGCTAAAATCAGGTGTTGGGCATTGACACAATTGGTGGGTCGACTAATTTAAATGACCGTGGCCTGTGAGAAATTGAGCAACCAAGTGATCCACCTCGAGCCATGTCCTCGACAACCGTTCGCGAACAAATGGAAAGAGCTGGTAGAGGTTGTGCCCCTTAGGGAGCGTTCAAGTATTACGTAACGCAACTATTGAAGATTTTTGAACCCCCCCTCCCCCCTGTAACGCATCGTAACGTTTTACGAAACACCTCCCTCCCCCCCCCAATTTGCGTTACGTAATACTCGAACGCTCCCTTATATTTTCTATAAACGTTTTTTTATTTTTTAGTTTTTCTTTAGCCGTTTTCCAAATTTCATTGGCATTTTTTTGACGCAGTTGCGCTGGCAAATTAGCATGAGAGCCTTTATAGGCCGAGAACAGCTGATGATACAAATCTCCCTCTTTTGAGGACATTACAGTATGAACACTATGAACTCACTTTAATAACACCAACTGACTACAGCAATTTGCTTCTGCATAAACACTAACGAATACTAACAACGAAAACAATAAATAACGTACAATACAATCTAGGGATTCCCCGTGAAATATAAACGAAAAAGTTTGCCAACTTGCTAGAACAAATTACAAATGACGACCAGACTAATACAATCGAAGATTCCCCGTAAAACGTAAACGAAAAGGGTTGCCAATTTGGGAGTTTTAATTCCCTAATTTTTTATTTAAAAAGAAACATTGTTACGTAACGTGTTATAAGAAAGACCCCCTCCCGCCCCTGTAACGCATCGTAACGTTTTACGAGACCGCCCCTCCACCCCAAATTGCGTTACGTAATACTTGAACGCTCCCTTATATGATTCGTCCCATTGTTGTTGCCACGACTCCAAACACTAATAAAAAGCCAGATAGCAAATTTGTTATACGTAGACTTAAATACCGCACGTGTAAGATGTTACTTTACCTTAAATCACGGTTCACTTTTCTACACGACTCACATCCCAAATTACTGAGATCGTCTGAGAACTTGAAACTAAAAATACCGTCACATTCTACCAAATTCACCGACCACTCTTTTTCTGTCCAAGCCGCTCGACTGTGGAACGCCCTATCAGTCGCAGTAAGACGTGCACCTACAATAACCGCCTTCAAGAGACTAGTAAAGGAGCATTACCTGGAGGACATCTAGGTCACATAACCTATGCTTTTTTCTCGCTTAGTCATTAGGTCACCTTATCCCATTAGTGGTTTATAGGCATTTCACTCACACTCACTCTTCTAAGTTTTTATTTAACAATCCTCATTTTATATAACTTCCACCCTATATATCGTGTATATTGCTTTAATTTTTCCTTCAAATATAATATTAATGCACCAGACACAACCCTCTACTTTCCCTATTCTGTTTTGTCTCCATCCTAAGGTGCCTGTAAGAGATTGCCTCCGGGCGATAAGGCCGCCAATTGTACCTACTTATTTTAAATGAAGACCTTTATAATTTACCTGGTGTACAATTAAGACATTTTTATTTATTTATTATTATAATTTAAACAATAATATAAAGTCCCCACCTTTGTCATTGAAGAAATGAAGAGGTATGTGTCTTCACTTTTTTAAGCTTCATGCCAAAGTTGGTTATAGTAAGCTTATGTAACGTAATGAATTGTAATAATGAACGTACCTACCACACCATATTTTGTTTATTTATTTATTTAATGCATCGTGCACTTTAGGCGCATTAGTGGACTTAAAGCCTAAGACATTCTCTACATAGACTAGTCAACCATCGGGTGATGCGGAGAAGACAAGAAGTGGGTGCATTTTGTTAACAAAAATGTGTTAAAACTAGCTTTTGGCCGCGGCTTCGCTCGCGTTAAGAAGTATTATTATTAATTAGATATAGTTTTTGCGGCTTTACTTTTCTTTAGCGTGTGTAAAAAATTAGGGCATACAAAACTTCTATGTTCACAATATTCTTAATTAATCTGTCATTAGGCGCTAAAACTATTGAGCTACTAGCTGACCCACGCAACCTCGTTTGCGTCTTCTATTGCCCGTAACGTGAAAATTTTCCCCCGTTTTTGAAACATTCTTCATTGGTGCTCCGCTCCTATTAGTATTTGCGTGATGACATATAGCCTTATAGCCTTTCTCGATAAATGGACTATCCAACGATTATCTACTCCAACGGACATACGCACACTGTTTTGATTGATATGATTGAATTTAAACTTTGTACAGCGGTAATAAAGTGCAAATTGACTCATTGACGTTAGGAACATACCTACATTGCTTCGACAACAGTGAGTGCTTGTAATATATGAACTTTATACAATAGCAATAAAGCTCAAATTGACTTTACGTTTTAGTTAGAAAACGTTTGTATGGGAAAAAAAGTGCTGCTTTTAGGGCTTTTTCGGCCTAATTAGAATTTTTCTTACCGTAAAAACCATCCTTGAACTTCAACGAACATTTAAAAAAAAGAATTGGCTAAATTGGTCCAGGCGTTGTTGAGTTATGCGCTTACCAACACATTGAGCGATTCATTTTTATATTATAGATTGAGTGAACTTACTCGTGAGCAATCAACATAAAACTGTCCATGAGAGAAGCAATGTTCTCTCAAGTCAATACCCGCAAATTTGAGAGTTTGCCCGTGAGACTTGTTTATTGTCATGGCAAAGCAGACTTTTAGGGGAAACTGTAATCGTATCCTAATTTGTTTACACACGCCAAACAACTAATAATACTTCTTAACGCGAGCGAAGCCGCGGGCAAAAGGTAGTCGTCAAATATAATCCGCTAGATATATTATCTGTGCACTATGCACAAAAATGGTTAATTCTAAGTTCTCTCCAAAATAACTCAATGTAGATGGCGCTAGCATACAGAAATTCATAT
Source organism: Spilarctia lutea (assembly GCA_916048165.1). Taxonomy (NCBI): domain Eukaryota; kingdom Metazoa; phylum Arthropoda; class Insecta; order Lepidoptera; family Erebidae; genus Spilarctia; species Spilarctia lutea. Next base: position 131,896 of record OU696494.1, read on the forward strand.
ATTTTAAACTGAATAGTTTATAATCTTATATAGCCTGCATCTCAAAATCCTTTCTTAGAGGATGCCTACGTCATAACATCTACCTGCGTGCCAAGTCTCAGCCCGATCGGTTTAAAAGTGTCAAAGTTTCATACAAACTTTCATCCCCTATTTAATCCCCTTGGGGGTAGAACTAATCAAAATCCTTTCATAAGGGATGCCTATAACATAATAGCTTTATGCATGCAAAGTCTCAGCCTTTCTCTCTCTCTCGATGAACTACATTTCAAATTTCTTAAAATCTATGTCATTTTTTTTTAATTTGTACAGTCGTACTTTCCACATATTATTAGACATAGATATCCATTTTATAGAGACCCACATAACATATACCATATATATACGATACCAAAAGAGAGAGACGTTTCGTGCAAGTTGTAGATACTAGCGAAAGTATCAACAAATGGCAATTAGGCATATACTCTCAATATATGAAATGTTCATCAAGAGTAAGCTTAAAAAAGTAGTCTTTCAAGATAAAAATAAAATGGATGTCTATAATCCTGATATAATAAGTAAATTTGAAAAGGAACACGCAGAATGTGTAACGTTACATAAAAAAATAGCTACATATGTACTTCTGGGCAGCCCAATAATGAATGGCTTAATGCTAGAAGAATTTGAAGAAATGGAGGAAATGTGGATAAGTAAGAGAAAAGAAATAGACAAAGACCTTGCACATATATTAAAAGAGATAGAAAATACGAAACCATTATTTTCAGGTTGCGGTCGTTTTTTACTGTCATTTGAAAATTGGCCAACAGAACAATACATTAGAATTATGAATTCCTCGCAAGAGGATTACTTTATCAGTAAATATAACGAACATTATGCGAATAGGCTGATTTTTAAACTAAAACCGAAGACCATGAAAGTTCAAATAAAAAAGTTTAATAACAATTTGATTAAGCAGATGAGACCTCATTTGAAGAAATATTTCGTTCCAATTAATAGCACAAAAAAGAGAAACTGGTTACGACGTGCTATCAGTTATGATAAGTGAGAAAGTTAACGTTGATGTGATTGAGGAATTTAAAACAAAACTGATTCTGATGCTATCGCTAATAATAATAATATTAATTAATAATTCAGAATGGATGTAGAAGTGGGACCCGTGGCACTAAAGAGCTCCTTATCATAGACATGACCATTAGCCAGCAGGTGCGTCGTAATGGTCAGAGCCTGGCGACATGCTGGATAGATTACAAGAAGGCTTTTGATTCCGTTCCTCATATTTGGCTTTTGAAGGTGCTTGAGTTGTATAAAATTGATACAACTCTGTGCACTTTCTTGAAGTTATGTATGGGGCAATGGAGAACAGTACTTCGCTATCCTGGATGTCGGCAGTCTGCGATGAACGACGTACTTATAAAGATCGAGCGAGGCATCTTTCAAGGTGACAGTCTGAGCCCCTTGTGGTTTTGTCTAGCTTTGAACCCTCTCAGCACTCTGTTAGAGGGTTCAGGGTTAGGCTACAGGTTGCAGAAAGATGATCGAGTTATATCTCACCTCCTTTACATGGATGATTTGAAACTACTTGCCCCCACTAAATTACAATTGACAGCATTACTAAAGGTTATTATTACGGAAAATTAAGGATTACGGAAAACTTTAGTAATTCTATCTAAATGGAATTTGGTGTAGACAAGTGTGCAGTTATGTATGTAAAAAAGGTGAGATTGTGGAATCTGAAGGTTTAGAGCTTTCAGATTCCACAAAACTCAGATCTCTGTTTGCAACCGAAACCTACAAATATCTAGGTTTCTCACAGTCCTTAGGAATACCAGAATCTGACATGAAACAAACGTTGCGGGAACGTTTCTTTAGCCGCCTGAGAAAAGTATTTAAAAGTGTTTTATCAGGCGGTAACAAGGTACGAGCCTGCAATGGTTGGGTTATGCCGGTTCTGATGTATTCCTTTGGTGTACTTAGATGGACTCAGACTGAATTGGATGCCATTGACAGGAGAGTCCGTACATTGTTGACTGCATTCCGAATGCACCACCCACGTTCATCGGTTATGAGATTGTATATCCCGCGAAGGTTAGGGGGTCGTGGGTTACTAAATATCAAGACCCTACACAATCGCGAGGTATACAATCTTAGAGAATATTTTATACAAACTAATGTGGGAGTGCATCGTAGTGTAGTTACAGTGGATACCGGGCTCACTCCGCTCGCTCTGGCTAAAGAGAATTCGCGCAAACCTGTAGTACTTAGTACTAATGATCGCAGGGAAGTATGGAAGGGCAAAGTACTTCATGGTCGATTCTATCGGGCCCTAAATGGGCCTGATATAGACTTCAAAGCATCTACGTCCTGGCTACGGCATGGTGATCTCTTCGGAGAAACCGAAGGTTTTGTCTGTGCGATTATGGACGAAGTTATCATGACGAATAACTATCGGAAATATATCCTGAAAGAAGGGACGGTTGATATTTGTCGGGCATGTCACCGCCCAGGAGAATCTATCAGACATATTATTTCTGGTTGTTCTCGTTTTGCTAACGGCGAGTATTTGCACAGGCACAACCAAGGAGCCAGGATCATACATCAGCAACTTGCCCTTAAATACAATCTTGTGAGTTCAGAGGTACCATACTGTTACGAGCTGGGTATTAAATAAATTAAAGTACTCGATTAATTACCAAAAATAACACAATATTTATTAAGAACACTTTTTACAAGTAGAAATCACTAAATCACTCGTTAGTCGCACTAGAAGATCTCTTCGATGTTTATCCGCTGTATCGTGAAACAATACTGTCCCTACGGCCAACACGTTCCGCTTTTATATGGCCGTGGAAATTACTCGAAACTACGAAAATATTCGATCGATGTTTCTAGGCTAAATAGATTACTCTAGAGCTGCTTGTAGCGCCATCTAGCGTCGAGTAATCGTCATAATGCACACAGTTGCGCGCTTTCCGACACTAGATGGCGTTGTCCTCGACAGTTCTCGATTCTTCTAGTGGACACTAGATTCATCTGGTTATGGCGCAACACTGCCCCCTCCTAAGACATGCTCGTCCCGAGCATTATCGGTTCCATAGTATCGCGCCAGTCGATCTACATGAACTATCTTTGGGGCGCCTCTTGAACACTTCTGTATCCGGTAGGTAACATCATTGATTTTAGTGACTACCCGGTATGGCCCATCCCATTTTGCTTGTACTCCCTTTACTGCGAACTGGATTATGTAGCCATACTAGCGAACACTCTTCGAAGCCCTTATTATTCGCTTTCCGGTCATAACGGGTTTTCATCTTTTCAGACATTTTTTTTTTTTTTTTTTTTTTTTTTTTTTTTTTTTTTTTTTTTTTTTTTTTTTTTAAAAGACAACTCCCACATTAGGAATAAACATCCTGTGTCGTGGGGAACTTTACAAACATACATGAAACGGACACAAATAACATCCAGACTCGGGACAACAATTCGTGGATCACACAAAGTGTTGTACCGCGTGGGATTTGAACCCAAGACACTTGGCGCAGTAGCAAGCGGCATGGCGACCGCTGAAACCACTCGGCCAACCGTGCAGTCAGTTGGCCCGATTGTCTGACATGCTCATAAATGTCATTCATCTTGTTCCGCAAGTCATTCGCGTACTCCGTTATACTACGCGGGGTATCAGGGGGTATTCCAGTGATCAAGTCTGCGGGCAACCGTAGTTCTCTTCCGAAGTTTGCAAAAGCTGGTGTTACGGAAGTACATTCGTGGACTGCACTTCGGTATGACAGAAGAAACGGTTGGATGTGTTTGTCCCAATCTTTTTGCTTACTTTCAACTACTTTTGCCAGATACCTCTCTAGTCTTTGGTTAAATCGTTCCACCATTCCGTCCGATTGTGGGTGGTAAGAGGTGGTTCTGGTTTTGTGAGCACCCATCACTCGACACATTTCTTGAAATATTTGAGACTCAAAATTTCTTCCTTGGTCACTGTGGATTTCTAAAGGCACTCCAAAACGACAGAAGACTTCGTGCACTAATTTATCTGCAACTGTTGATGCCTCTTGGTTGGGAATGGCAAAGACTTCTGGCCACTTAGTGAAGTAATCCATTACGACCATGAAGTACTTGTTTCCGTTTTCACTTTCAGGAAACGGTCCCGCTACGTCTATTGCAATTCTTTCCCAGGGTGCACCAACATTGTACAATTCCAATGCGCCTCTGCTACGTGTATGAGGTCCCTTCACGGCCGCACAACTGGTACACTTGCGACAGCAGTCCTCAACATCATCACGACAATGAATCCAGTAGAATCTTTCCCTTATCTTTAACAATGTCTTCTTCACTCCCATATGACCTCCTGAACATCCGTTATGGTAGAGCTGCAGGACCACTGGTATCTTAGATTTAGGAACAACCATTTGCAGATGACAGCTGTCTCCTCGAGTGTTTTCCCATTTACGGCACAAGACTCCATCCTGGATGACTAGACTATCCCATTGAGCCCAATAACTCTTCGCGGTCGAACTCAGCGATGCAACTTCCCTCCAGTGTGGCTTAGGAGTCTCGGCTTTAATCCACTCGAGAATTGGTTTGAGATCCGCATCCTCTTGCTGTGCTTGCTGTAGGCTTTCCTTCCATTCGTTGCTAAGGTCCGTCTTTATCGTCCTTACAGCTTCCTTTACTTCTTGCTTGGCGTAGTGCTTGCAGTCTTCAAGGCAAGGTCTTCTTGATACTGCGTCTGCGTTACCGTGAGACTTTCCACTGCGATGTCGGGCAGTACTATCAACCGCCTTATTCTCCTGAAACCGTTCGTGTTCTCTTCCTATGCTTCGCTTAGGGCAGCTGGACCGAAGGTGACCTATTTCACCACAGGCGTAGCATCTAGGGCTGTACCCCTTAAATCGGTCCCGCACCGATGATGCCACATCCTCCCGGACCCGATGAGACCGATGGTCTTGTCTCACAGCTTCCACCTCTAAAGCATGGGCCAGAGCGTCCTTGAGAGTTTCATGGTGGTCAAGTCTCACAGCAGCTCTGCCCTGCTGTTGTCGGGCAGTACTATCAACCGACTTATTCTCCTGAAACCGCTCGTATTCTCTTCCTATGCTTTGTTTAAGGCAGTTGGACCGAAGGTGACCTTTTTCACCACAGGCGTAACATCTAGGGCTGTAACAAAATATTTGTAAATTACACAAACATTTGGTCCGACCCAGGATTTGAACCCGAGACCTCAAACACAGCAGTCGCATTCACTACCACTGCGCCACCGAGGCAGTCATGTCTAGCCATTATGTCTCAATCTGTAAAGCATCAAACCACCACATGAACCAATCAGTGTGTCCATGTCTTTTAGTGTAGATGTTGGCATGACTGGACCACAAACAGTTGCGTCTACCTGCGTAAAAGAGAGGGTTCTCCGGCTATACGCGTTACTTCTGAGATGGACCTTACTAAACTAAAAATTCAAGCATGACTATTTTTATTTATAGGTTTATCATTTTTATTTTTTGAATTATTATTTTTGTTAAATTTTAAGATTTTTTCTCTATTAATGATTTATTTTTGTATTTGCTTATTATCAGGTTATCAAAATTTACAAATTGAAATTTATTGCATGTTTAATCCAACATATTTTGGGAGTATCATAAATTTATTTAAACGAACACACTACAATGAAAAGAAATCCAGCTATATAATAATGCCATCAAATGAGTACAACACAGACACGCACGCACACATACATACACATACACTTCTAGTGATAGGGCTTAAACTCTTTACTGGCACTTTTTTAAATCAGTGCCAGTTAGTCAAAATCTTAGGTAACGCGGTTAATGGATAGTTTGATTGAAGTTACTGATGATCTGGAAGCCGTAAGCGTGTCTAAGTCAGTTTTATGCTGTCCTAGTCAGAGTTTGGACCATGTTTACAGGGGACACAAATCTCTTAATATATTTCATATGAACATATGCAGTTTGAACAGGCATTTCGATGAATTATGTGTTCTTTTGGACACGACAGATATTTCATGTGATCTTATAATTCTGTCGGAATGTTGGCTCAGTAAGGTCGGACATATGCCAAGATTGGAGGGTTTTACTGCTTATCGATCTACTTATTCGAATCAGAATGAGGGCGTTTGTATTTACGTTAAATCCAATTTGAGTCATGCGGTCTATGAACCTTCTTTTGTGAATGCAAACTGTCTTGTATACACGGGTGATGAGGTTGCAATAATCGCAATTTATCGTTCTCCATCATTTAATAAACTTGAAAATTTTTTTATCAGTCTCAACGACACCCTAAATTCACTTCGCGCTTATAAAACTGTTGCGATTATTGGCGATATCAATATTAACATAATGTCTGATCGGCTGGACTCTGACTCCGAAGAATATCTTAATATTTGTTCCTCACATGGTCTTCTGCCCGCTCATCTGCTGCCAACAAGAGATGCTGCATGTTTGGACCATGTCATGCTAAAGACACGGAGACTTGCTGCGACCTTGGTATGGGATACGCATATTACGGATCATCTACCCACTTTATTGAACCTAAACACAGCTAATATCAGGAACAAGCCTGACTGTTTTACATGGCGTGTCGACCAGCTTGCTGTAACTGCAGAGTTGGAAGCGTATGACTTCTCATTTTTATACGAGATTGAGGATGCGAACTGTGCTGCCGAATCATTCACATCAATTATTTCAGATGTCATTCAAAAGCATACAAAGCAGATTAAAATACCACACCGAAAGAAAAAAAATCGCCCTTGGATGACAGATGGGCTTTTGATATGTATAAAACATCGTGACGCGCTGCATAAAAGAGTAAAGGCTGACCCAACAGACATGATACTACAAATCACATATAAACGCTATAGAAACTTTTGCAATAATTTACTGCAAAAGCTAAAAATTGATTATGACCGAACTCAATTCCAAAAGGCGAAAGGTAATACAAAGGCTACTTGGGAAGTTATCAAGGCCGTTACTGACTGTGCTCAATCAAAGACAACACCAAATGAACTTTTAGAGGTACACAGAAATCCAAAGGATTCAGTAGATTTTATTAATAGGTACTTTATTGATATAGGGAGGTCTCTTGCCGCCAAAATTCAGACTGATACATGGCAGAGTACTTCTTTTAAGTCGTATATTACTTCGACATTAAATAGCTTGGGAAACTCAATGGTTTTGCCTCATGTCACCACTTCTGAATTAAACACAATAATAGAAGGTCTCAAAAGAAATTGTGCAGTGGGCTGTGACGGTATTAGTGCTTCTGTGGTGAAGTCACTGCGCCAACAGTTGATCTCTCCACTAAAGTACATTTTTAACCTGTCTCTTTCCACGGGTACTTTTCCCAACATTTTCAAAAAGGCTCTTATACATCCGATATATAAAAGTGGTGACAGGAATCAGGTTATTAATTATCGTCCTATCTCTGTTCTAACGACGGTGTCAAAAATTTTCGAAAAGTACATAAATAACGTATTAATTAGTTTTCTTAATCAGTATAATATAATTGAAAGTAATCAGTATGGTTTTGTCAGGGGCAGGTCTACGGAGGATGCTGTAATGGACCTCACGGAAACGGTGATATCGAATAATGAGAAAATACTCAAGACAATAGCCATATTCTTAGATCTGTCGCGGGCGTTTGACACTGTTTCCGTGCCCATCCTATTGGATAAGATGGAGGCTATAGGCATACGGGGAACTGTTCTTGACCTTTTCAGAAGCTATCTGAGTGGTCGATTACAGTGTGTGAAGATTGGGAACCATGTTAGCGATGAGGAAACCGTTACTTACGGCGTCCCGCAGGGCAGTGTGTTGGGTCCAACTCTCTTCTTAATATATATAAATGACCTCTGTCGATTGGCAATTCCAAACTGTAAAATTGTCACTTATGCAGATGACACAGCATTGATTGTAAACGGAGCGAGTTGGACTCAAGCCCACTTTCGTGCTGAAGAAGCATTATCTGCGGTTATGGCTTGGCTCGCAGCCAATCTGCTTACTCTAAATGTCGACAAAACTAAATATTTATTGTTTTTCCCATCGTCTGCTTCTTTGGCACAGCGGAGCCTCTCAGTAAAGGCTCACATCTGTGGTCATACTAGTGAGGACTGTAACTGCCTTGCGCTAGCGGAGGCGCCGTCTATAAAGTATCTGGGTGTACATATTGACGCGTGCCTTCGTTGGAATAGACACGTGGAGGCCTTGAGTTCTCGCATCAGAAAGCTAATTTTTATAGTAAAAAAGCTAAGATCTTCTGCTGATGAGAGTACTCTAAAGTTGGTGTATTATACACTGTGTCAGTCTGTGATATCTTATTGCGTGTCTGTCTGGGGCGGAGCATGCTCTAATAATATGATTAGAGCCGAAAGAGCGCAGAGAGCTGTTCTGAAGGTACTTACAGGTAAACCTCGAAGATATCCTACAAAACTACTATATGAAGAGTGTTCGGTATTGACTGTGAGGCAGCTTTTTGTGCTCCAGACCACTTTACGCAGGCATGTGCAGCTTCCATATGTGCGTAGTGATAGGCGTAGAACGGACCGTATCTGTTCAATTAAACCCCACAGAACTGCTGTTGCTAGCAGAAGTTTTTCCGTGAGCAGCTGTCGTCTTTATAATCGTATCAATAGGGCTGTTTGTATTTATCCATTGACGGTGAAGAAATGCAAGAGGTCTTTGGAACGCTGGCTTTTGACTTTGGACTATCAGGAGACCGAAAATCTGTTAAAATGCATGTCTTGATTTTTAGCTGGTGCATATATACCTACACTTTATATTACTGCACACATACACACATCTTCATATGACATTTCACACTCATACTACCAGTCATACAATATTCATACTCATTTTGCTTGCTAAAATCATTAACTGCAATTAATGATCGATATTTTAATACAGGGATACCTTTGATACTTTGTAATGTAACATTATTTGTAATTCAAATAAGTAACTGTTGTTAGGGTTGTATTTGCTATCACATGTACTGGGGAACTGTCCAAGAATGGTGAAGGGCGCTGGCACCTGTGATACAATGTTTAAATTCATTAGTGCAGGTGCCATCGTTTCACATTTTGATTGTTCCATATATAATACTTTAAATATTATTTGTTTAAATTTTGTGATTTAATGTGATAATTTTGTAAATCTTTGTTTGTGGATTAAATATATTATATTATATATTATTATTATGTTAGCGTTGGCTGTTGGTTTCTGTGATGCAGAACAAGCAACAAGCTGAGCACAAAGAAGCACTAGTTTCTAATCAGAGAGGTGTTCAAGCTAACAGAACTGGCGAGCAGCACCGTGTGTAATATTAAACGAGCCATTGGGAGCCGCCTTTGGTCCCCTTATAACTCAAAATCATTGCACATAGACATGTCGGATTTGGCTCACTTTTTTTTTCATATTTAGACTTGCTTGAGAGATAAGAGAGTCCAACAGCTCTCATTTTTATCACTGACTCACTTCTAGATCAAAATTGTAACCCCATTCCAGATCTATATCCAGACCTATAGAGTTCAAATTTGACAACCAGTTAAATAGTTGTATGAATGTGTTTGATATGGAAATAAATCAGAAACTAGTTATTTTTTTTCATTAAATTGTTTCTATTAGGAACTCTTCTTATAGTTCATGCCTTTTTGTGGATTCTAAGATCTAAGATCTTCACGTGAATATATAACAAGTGTAATACCACACTTAATTTATAAGTTTTAATACTTATAACTAAGAGTATAGTCGACATTTGTATTTGGTACGTTATTAACTGGGATTTAGTATTAATCATTATTTCAATATTTAGCGCCCATCAATAGTTAAAGATCATTACTAATAAAAATAAAAACGTGTGACACTCGGGGACTGCCGCGGTCAAGCTATTGCATAGCCCTTTTTATCAAATTATGCATTTATATTTATTTATTTATTTTTTATTTATGCATTATTTATTTATTTTTTCTTTGATATTAATTCAAGTAACACTTTTTGAGCGTGGTGACCGATAAGAAATCATCATTTGTTCTTTTATTGAATAAATAAGAAGTTAATATCGTTTAAAATATTTTTATTCTTACAACATCAACAATAAAATCCATAATATTTCCACCAATTCGATCTTCTCTATCAATCTCAATTTCCATACATATGTATACCTACATACATGTATACTTACGGGGCGCAAATGCGGTGAGTGTGGCATTATAAAGATATGATAAATACCTATATACCTATATATGTATATTACTTTCTCACAAACAGCTGCTTACGTATTCGTCCGATTTCGGAGCAGCTCGTCTCGATCCGTGCGAGCTTCGCACAGTCGTACGCTCAGCCGAGCTACATGGTAGGTGGAGCGGTATGATAAAACAAACGAACGCGCCCGAGCGAGCGGCAGCCGCGCTCGTAAGCGCGATCCACAGAGTACATTGTTATTTATAGAAATAGAGTTTTTCCCGCTGGTATTACTTGGCAAGCTATAGGTAACGCCATCTAGGATCGTAATCTTTCAACTTTCGTTTATATACTGTGGAATGAGCTGTCGCCTGCGGTGTTCCCGGACCAATACGACCTTCAAACCTTCAAGAAGAGAGCGTACTCCTTCCTAAAAGGCCGGCAACGCACTTGTGACGCCTCTGGTGTTGCGGGTGTCCATGGGCGGCGGTAATCGCTTAACATCAGGCGATACGTCTGCTCGTTTGCCCCCAATATAATAAAAAAAATATACGTGAATATATATATATATATATATATATATATATATATTCACGTGTATATGTCGGTATCTAGGATCTACATATTTAGGTATCTATAGGATCTGAGAGTTTATTTTATTTTGGTTAAAATACTGAAAAATAAGGACAAAATATTCGTCAAAAATATCAAAATCATACCTGTTTCCACCTGGCTGCGAAAGTGCGAAGAGGTGCGGCCAAGTGCGCAACGGCAACCGTCATTTTTCAGAGTGTTTATGTATATTGCCGTGCAGTGGACGATATTTTATTTAAAAAACAAATGAATGAAATTTTTCCCAAAAATCAATTAGCAATAATTACATTAAAAGTATTAGGGGCAACATTTTGATAGGCAACTTGGTAGATAAACATTCTCCCAATCATAAATATGCGTAAAAATTTGGTTTTTAGCAAACACTCGATGAATGTACTGATTCTACTGCCGGATCTTAGACTACAAGTATCCACTGAAGACAGTGGTTGTCAAGCACAGATGATTCGCTCACAGCTGTTTAGTCGTCAAACCTCACGACGAAAACGTCGTAAGCGCCGTTCAATCAAATGCCTCCTGCACAACAGCTGTTGTGACCTTGTAGTTCGGGATGAATATGTAGATGGCGGTGATTCGTTGGGTGATAAATAATATAATAAATGGATAATAAATAAGCTATGGGTTGAAGATGGTGATGGAATATTAAAGAAAAGTGAGTGATCTGATTGTATGGTACTAAATGAGGGTGAAGGTGATCGCTCGGTTGTCAGGTGTTGCACTGCGCTGTTAGTGCTTGCCAAGCGTATTGATCTTCTTGTCATGTAAGAAGGGCGAGTTGAAGGTGTAGAAGAAGATAGCGTTTTTGTATCATCGCCCGTTGATTCGGCTGTATCTTCTACGCGATGAGCCCGCCTGCTTAACTCATCGCGACCGGCTGTAGTAGATTGCTTGATGAGAGCCCGCCTGCTCGACGTCTCACCACCGATGGTTCGCATGCTGTAGCACCCATCATCGGCTCCAGATGCGCCCCGGCGTCCCCGGGAAGCGACCGTAAATTATACTTATTTTTGTCAGTTGCCATTAGTTTTCCATTTAATGGGTTTGGGATCGTTGGTTGGGTAGGTGTTAGTGTCAGGCCTTCGCACCCAAAATCGCCGCTTGAGAAGTGCAATAACTCCAAACAAACAGAAACTCCACAAGCGAAAACTCAACAAAATGATAAGCTGTTTTGATCATAACCTCGGTATTTGACTGCCTCGGTGGCGCAGTGGTAGCGAATGCGACTGCTGTGCATGAGGTCTCGGGTTCAAATCCTGGGTCGGACCAAATGTTTGTGTGATCTACAAATATTTGTTTCGGAGTTTGGGTGTTTTCTATGTATAATATGTATGTATTTACAAAAAAAAAAGTATATATGTATTCATATCAGTTGTCTAGGTACCCATAACACAAGCTCTGCTTAGCTTGGGACTAGATGGCGTTGTGTGTTAGATGTCCGAAATATTTATTTATTATTTATTTTATAACCAGTACCAGATACCCGTAAGCCCCCCACGGCGGCAAGGTGATCCCCCGGGGGGGTTATTATTTTTATTATTATTATCAGAACCAGATAATTACACAATTACAAAAACTATGCAGTAAGTGAGGTAGAGATGTTAAATGTTCGACAACCGACGAAAGAAAGAGGAAAAGTGATTGTGCCAGTGCAGCCCTCTTTGCAGTAGGAAAAAAATACGCAGTCCTCGTAGAGATCCGGCAGAAGTAAATATGTTACGACTGACCTTCTTGTATCTGTGGGCCCCAAGAGAGAGTAGTGTCGATGTATATACCAACATTTTTGACACTAGTACTATTCTCGAGGGTGACTATGAGACCGAAACATTTTTGATTATAATCTGTTTTACCTCTTCACTAAGCCGTGGAGCCGATAAATGTTTAATTTTTATCGAGCGCAGGGGTGCGGGAACGTTGTATAGTTGTATCATGTTGGTGAATATTTTGACTTTTTATCAATTTAGACTTGGCCAAATTAAGTACGAACAGTGTATAAATATTGCGAATACTGAATGGGCCATTCACTCGAACATTTCAAAAATACAAGAATATATCAAAAATATCCAGTTACACTCGGTGGTTAGAAGCAATCGCCGAGGGTGAAAACAACGGCCCGGCCATTACCTGGATGGGTGACCGCTGGTAGCATGATACCATGAGCGTGTTCGGAGGTCACGTTAAGCAGTCGGTCCCAGTTGTTATCATAGAATTAACAGTCGTAAAGGCTTAATTGGAGGCCTTTGGGCGGCTTAAAAACATCCAACGGCAAGATTACGTAACCACAACGTTATCTTGCCTGTCCCCAACTCGCGCTCGGCCAGTGTGGGGACGAATGGCCTTGTGGGAGAACGGGTATCATGTTCCACCCAACACAAAGGGAGGATCCTCCGACCAGGCGAGGTGATCATGCCTGGCAGGCTACTGCCCAACAGTTGATGTTGGGATGTTGTATATATGATAATCGGCGCGAGAACTATTTATTTCGCGATTCAGGATCTGTAGTTACTCCGTGTAGTGCGTTACTTCGTAGTTCAGTGTATCTTCGGTAGATGGCGCTGTAGTAGGTTATTGTTTTTGTTATATGTGGAAGTCGCCACAGCCTTAAACATCTCCTGAGAGGAGACTCGAGCCCAGCAGTGGGACATTATGGGTTGTTGATGATGATATAAAAAATAAAGTTATACTCCGTAAGCGTAGGAAAATACAACAAGTATATTAACAAAAACCATTTGAAATTCATTTTATTATTATGAAGAAGTAGCTGCTAACAATTTCTGTACAAAAGTAATGATATATATAATAGGAATGATATGATGATGACAGTGTGTGAACGTCGCAGGTGTAGGTGTGAGCTATGGCACTAGGTGACACTAACTCGGTAGCAGCGTACCATGCACTCCAGGCACCTACACTGGGGGTAGCGAGATCGGAACGCCTTCCTCGGCGGCTTGGAACATAATCTTCAGTTCTTCCTCACTCATGTTTCTGCCCTGTAACTTGTCATAAACGTCACCATATTGGTCAGGGTCGATGTCCTCCAGGCCTTCGATCAGGGATTCGTCTTCGTCCTCTAAGGTATAATTGAGTTGGCCCATCGCAGATCTGTACCTAGTGTGGAAGTAGACGAGGAACTCGATGGTGTACGTGATGTCAATGTGTATGCGCAGCATGTACTGGTAGAAGTAGTAGTGCATGAAGACGGTGTAAGGGTGCGGCAATATCCAACGAAGCTTCCAGAACGCTCTATTTACCGACGCCTGGTAAAACGTCCTGATTCTTTGGACCCAGTTCCTCAGCTGTCCGAATGTGTAAGCGACACGGACTCTATCGTCCTCTTGATACTGCTCAACTACGGTTTCTATTTCCGTTATAAACCCTCTAGATAAATGTATCAGATACTGCTGGAATTGTAATATTCTGACTTTGAGATGCTCTCCGTTGTATTCGTGGAACTTTGTCTCTATACCTGCAATTGTAATTAAATAAATATATATGTAGGACATCTAACGCACAACGCTATCTTGTACCAAACTAAACAGAGCTTGTACTAGACAACTGATTTATAAATATATAATAAATATACTTTTGTTGTAAATACATAAATAGGTACTATGCATAGAAAACACCCAAACTCCGAAACAAATATTTGCAGATCATACAAACATTTAGTCCGTCCCGGGAATCGAACCCGAGACCTCAACCGGCACGGCAGTGGCATACGCTACCACTGCGCCACGGAGACAGTGCAATATGTGTAATGATATAACCATCGGCAACGATTATAAGTTATTGATACAATAGTTTCTTGCACGTTAGTAAGTAATTGTGTATTAAAGAAAAACGAACTTACGTCGGGTTTCAGCTGGCGATACATACGGCTTCGGCTTTGGGCCCATGGAGTTCTCCAGGGCCCTCAGGTCCGCCAGGACTAAGGACGGCGGCGCCATGCGTTGCTTCAGCAGCAGTTCGAGCCGTTCGTCGGGACCGACGAACTCTCTGTCGCGCCTCGTTATGTAGCTGTTGTCTTGGACGGCCACGTGCACCGCCATTACCACAGTTATCCCTGTCGTGAACTAACTAAGTTTAACATGCGTCTAAGCTAAGCGACTGTACACCACCCGTGGGAAGCTTAGGTGGACATAGGAAATATTCGCGATATGGTGTTAGGATATTCGCCGGATCAGCTATTATGCACAAATTTATATAGGAACTGGATATGAAAAGAGCTGTCGAAAGTTTGCGTCACAACGAGGTTAAGGTCATAAATAAATTACAGTCGATTAAATGCAGAGGAAATATTGTGTCGGAAGTGATTGTTCCACTTTTATTGATAATAAAATTAAAATACAAACATATATTGAATCCTGTGCTCCGTAACCCGTTCAAATCTTAGAAATTCTCGGCAGACACGCACTTGTACACTCACTCGCACTCTACAATTATTTTATTAAAAACGAGGTCTATATGAAAACATCTTCCATTGAATGATTCCTTTAGTAATCGTCTCAATGTAACTTTCTATTATAAATTATCGTAAGTACATACTTATCTATATCTAACCATTTATATAATATTATGTGTAATGGGAGGCAATTGAGGTTCAACCTTGTTAAGCGCCGTAACTCAACGTGTTGTGAACACTAGGGGATTACTACGTATAATAAAACCACTGTGAACTGATCTGCTGATCTGACAAGCTATTTATTCGGTGTCTTTTTGTATACATTCGGGGTTTTTACAATGAGCCCGGTAACGTAACTATATCGCGATTCAGAAAAGTGGTACAACGCCCTCTAGGTTGGTGAAGGACAACATTACTACCACTTTGTTCCACTTTCATCGTGATGTAGTCGTTTGTTTTCGTCTTGAACATACCGCCCACCAAGGACGTTATGCCGAAATGTCCTTCTTAAATAGAACTACACTGATTCTACGTTGATCACATATAATAAATTGCACAGCATGTGCAACTGTACTTGACCTCGGTATGAACACGTGAATTTAAACTTAATGTCTATGACAATATAGTAGATAGTACATACAAAGTTAGTAACGAATGAAGTTCAGAAGTACGCACTTTCCACAGTCCGCTTCTTGTGACGCTGTACGAACTGTCAGTTCTCGCGAAACCATTAAACATCTACGTATGTATAAGATGAGTGTGTGCACAAAGTACTCACACAACAGAGATGTTCGTCGCATGACTTGGATCTGGACAAGGCTGGACCTGGATAACATATTGCGCCATGTCACTGACACTTACAGCAGAACAGTTCGTGAAGCTACAATACTCAATTTAATTATTAGTGTTCGCAAATAGCTGCACCATGGACCTATACAACAATATGGCTACACTTTTAACACAGTACACACTTAGCAAGTTTTAAACTTAGCTGAAAAAATTATCTATACTCTTGGAAGTAGCCTCTCCTGCGACAAGGGGTTTGATCTACCATATTACGTGCAGCAAATGGGTTGGTTTGGTTGCTTTCTGTTTTAATATCATAAATATAATTCTTAGAAATCATCTCTTATGTAGACGCAATGTCATACAGAACCACACACAATGACAATCTAATTTGGCACATATTTTGCAAAAAAAAATCAATCCATTTTAATGCATGTGCCGATCGAGAATAGGAAAGGAAAATTAATAGATGAGCACTAAAAAAAGCTATGCAAAATAAAATAAAAATAATAATAAAAAATTAAAATAATTTATTGCCAAATGAAACATACAGTAATTGTTGTACCCAGTGGCCCCACACTAGGCAAGCCTGTCCTGTGGGTGCCTGTAACGATTACCATTATGGTTGGTCTCGGTCGACATCAAAATTTATGATTAAAAAAATAAAAAACAAATAACATTAGGATGATAATAAAAAATAAACAAATAAAAGGTTTTAACTTAACTAATTGGGGTTAATTTAAGCAAAGAATTTATCTTTTCTTAAAAAGAAATTTACGTTTTACTTAACTAGAAATTTACTTAAATAATGTTGTAATTTTGGTTGTAGGCAAATAGTGTTTTAGCATAAATAAATGCTTGCAAGGTACAGTCAAGTGATAAATGACGTCAAGTACTCACCGTCTGCCCGGAGATAAGTTCACCGCTCTCTGTGGTTAGCGGTTACTCCCATTTTCCGGTATTAATCAATTGAATAAAATCGTACTGTATGTATTTCCTTTATCACCTACAAAGTAATTGGTTTTCCATTAATATTAGGCATAACATTAAAATGTTATCGTCTACATATCCATTTCGGTATATTTCATGTCGTAAACAATATCTGTGAGGTACCTACCTCATTAATAGCGCTATCAATACGCGCTTACAGATTATAACATGCACATTAGTTCTTTGCAATATCTTATAAATTTGTTGGTAACCGACGTTTACAAAGAAAATGTTAACTAAACACTTTCTCAAGTGGCGCTTATGGAAGAAGGGAGGGGAGTGAGGGTGGGATGTGTTAAGTGCCTCATTGGTCTAGCGGTTGACGTATGTAACTGCCAAGAGGTCTCGGGTTCGCATCCCGGGTCGGGCCAAAAGTGTTATTGAGTTTTTTTGATTATAGAAATACTTAATAACAGCTCGGAGTTTGGAAGTTGAGGTCTGAACCTCCGTGCCCTCGGAGAGCACGTAAAGCTGTTGGTCCTTCGCCTGATCTCTTCCCGGTCGTGTCGGTTAACCGTCTCATAGGATTATGAGAGAGAGGGAACAAAGAGTGCACCTGTGTTTGTGCCCTATAATATCTAGTTCGCTGGTCTCCGTTGAGACTGGCCGCCGTGACCGTAATCGTCTAGGAGACCATCATCATATAGGTCATCATCACCTCCCTACCCTTTTATAAAATTTATTTGGGGTCGGTGCAATGAGTTTTCTTCCTACATCCTCCTCTATCACTCGTCAGTTCACTGCTAACTCCCTTTCAGGCCATTTCCTCTTTTACGCAGTCCATCCATTTTTTCTTTGGTTGTCCTCTACTCTTATATCCGTCAGCTTCCATACTTAACGCACTCTAACTCATCTCTACGCATCACGTGTGAACCTGCTGCTTCTCAACTTTCCACCCACTGGTGCTTGGTGCTACTTCCTTCCTTCAGGCTCCCTCTGATGTACTCATTCTTCACCTTATCCATTCTGGTCACACCACACATACACACATACACACATACATACATCTCAACATTCTCATATGAGTTCATCATCACATAGGTACTCACATACTATTCGTATATTATGTATGTACCTGCTTACTTGCATGTCAAGTATAAACATTGTACTTAGGTACTCACATATTATACTAGCTGACCCACGCAACCTCGTTTGCGTCTTCTATTTTTTTTTTTTTTTTTGGTAAGCGATTACCACCGCCCATGGACACCCGCAACACCAAAGGAGTCACAAGTGCGTTGCCGACCTTTGGGGATGGGAAAGGGGATGGGGGGAGGGGTTGGGGTATGGGCCTCCGGAATCCTCACTCACTCGGTGAAACACAGCGCAAACGCTATTTCACACCGGCCTTCTGTGAGGCCGTGGTATCACTCTCATGCCGAAGCATAGCTCTCCCACGGTAAAATTGCTATTGCCCGTAGCGTGAAAATTTTCCCCAGTTTTTAAAACTTTCTTCATTGGTGCTCTGCTCCTATTAGTATTAGCGTGATGACATATAGCCTATAGCCTTTCTCGATAAATGGACTATCCAAAGAGTATGTACCTACTCCAACGCATATACGCACACTGTTTTGACAGATATGATTTAATTTGAACTTTGTATTGCGATAATAAAGTGCAAATTGACTCATTGACGTTAGGAACTCACCTACATTGCTTAGACAACAGTGAGTGCTTGTAATATATGAACTTTATGCAATAGCAATAAAGCTCAAATTAACTTTAAGTTTTAGTTAGAAAACGTTTGTATGGGAAAAAGAAAAGGGCTGTTTATAGGGCTTTTCCGGTCATTGTTCGAATTTTTCTCGTCGTAAAAACCATTCTTGAACTTCAACGAACATTTAAGAAAAAAGAATTGGCCAAATTGGTCCAGGCGTTGTTGAGTTATGCGCTTTTTGTCTTTGTTAGTAGAATTTCCCCAGAAAATCACACCATACCTTAAAACAGATGCAACCAGACCATGATATGCAGTGAGCAGTGTATCGGTATTAACTGACGGCGAAAGTTTATATAGTGCATATGAGGATTTACTTATTCTATTACTAACATATTCCATATGAGCTTTCCAATTAAGTTTTTTATCAATCACAAGACTCAGAAACTTTGCCGTATTAACTTCCTCTATTTTGTTATTGTCGTAGTTTATATTTAAAGGTGATGGGGGGACTATCCGCTGACAGAAATGCATTATATTAGATTTATTCAAATTGATCTTCAAGTTATTGGCAATTAACCAAGAGATCATTGAAGATATACAATTACTTATATCATTTTCATACGAGTCAATATTTTTACAAGCTATAGTCAATGTACTGTCATCAGCGAAAAGTGTAATAGGATGTGTAGTAAAATTTGGTAAGTCATTAATATATATTATAAATAGTAGAGGGCCGCTTACCGACACATTGAGCGATTCATTTTTATATTATAGACTAGCTGACCCACGCAACCTCGTTTGCGTCTTATATAGCCCGTAGCATGAAAATTTTCGCAAAATAAATAACTTTTCTGGTTGATTTTTACACCTTGTGTCCGAAAAACCCAAATATCTTAAGGAACCCTATTTTTTTCCAAAATAAAATATAGCCTATGTTACTCGTGGATAATGTAGCTTTCGAGTGGTGAAAGAATTTTTTAAATCGGTCCAGTAGTTTTTGAGCCTATTCATTACAAACATACAAACATACAAAAATAGGTACAAATCTTTCCTCTTTATAATATTAGTATAGATATGTACCTACGTATGTACTTTTTTGATGAAAGTACGAGTATGTACTTACTTACATCAAAAAAACAAGATTCAAAAAATAGAATTGAAGTAATATTCCACTAAGAAATCAAAGAAAAAAATTGTGATCTGCCGGACGTCGTATCACTTCAAACATTGATCTGGCTGTTAATTCAAGTGTGATATCCTCGGACCTCCGCGATATTTACCGTCTCCAAGGTTGACCGGGTTCGGTAAAGGTAAAACCAATCGTGGCGGAATTTAAATCAGTTTCTACAAGAAATAATTATCTATTGTCGGTGCACACATTCAACAAAGAACGTACGTGAAGTGATAAATCAAGCACGAAAACAATTGACTTGCCAGGGGATCAAAACCAATTTTTGTAGACGAACATCTTACATCTTCCCTTATGAAGTTGTTATATGAGGCTCGCATCGTGGCTAAACAAAATGATTACTCCTGTTGGCACTGTAATGGTAAAATTCTGATGCGTAATGATAAAGAAGCTAATATCCATTTATATTGAGACTGTAAAATGCTTAACTTTTTTATCCAAGAAATAGTATTTATAGATTGCTGTGTGCATATTTACATCAAATATTGTGTTCATAACTGTACCTACACTAAACTTAAGTTATTTTTTTTTAATTATTGAGTTTTATGGAATAATGATGGTGCATGTTATTCTTGCACAAATTAATTTTATTTTTACACTAGCTGACCCACGCAACCTCGTTTGCGTTTCATTGGTGCTCCGCTCCTATTAGTAGTAGCGTGATGATATATAGCCTATAGCCTTCCTCGATAAATGGACTATCCAACACCGAAAGAATTTTTCAAATCGGACCTGAGGTTCCTGAGATTAGCCCGTTCAAACAAACAAACAAACTCTTCAGCTTTATTATATTAGTATAGATTACTTTAGCTCAATTAGATCAGGGTCGATAATTTTTGAAACCAAAAAAAATAATAGTACCTACGATGAAACCTGTTAAAAAGGACGAGAATATAACAAAAATGAAAGGAAACATAATTAACGGGCGATCTGAGGTCGGCAAGTGGTAGAAGAGATTTCAATGAACAAAAAACTCTCCGACTTTTTTTAAAAAGCTGATATTTTGACGCGAGAATTTTAGATTGAGATTTGGGTGTTTTTTCGATATTAAATCAAATTTCGATAATAAGGTGAAAAAATAAATATTTCTAATCAAAAAAATTACAGTGTCTTTAGGACATAAAAAGGTAAGTTTTCACCAAATTTCGTGAAAAATTTTTGTTTTGCATATCGTAAAATAAAAAACCAAAACCTTTATTATTGGAATTTTTCACATAAATTTTGAAGTTATGTGAAAAAAATGTAATTACAAAAATTGTAGGTCTCTGTATTACCTACAACTTTATCATTTAATTTTTTCCATAGGACTTATAGTTTTGCCGGAAATCGAGATACACCGTTTTTTACCCTTAAAAACTCACCCCCTTCAACTTCCCGACCTCAGATCGCCCGTAAATTATTTTTTCTTTCATTTTTGTTATATTCTAGTCCTTTTTTAACAGGTTTCATCCTACTATAATTTTCTTTTACTTTTTACCATTTTCAAAATTTAATTTCGACCCTGGTCTAAATGTGTGTTTGACTGAAATAACATTAATTAAAAGTTTATATCAGTATAGAAAGAAACTGTTAAATTGTTATGCGCCTCTTACAAATTTACTTCTATTGACTATTAACGAGACTACTCTAGTCGAGTGAAGTGAAGAGAAATAATCAAACCACAAACAAAATGCGGAAAAAGGGTCAGTTAAAGCTGCAAAGGCACAAACAGAAGACTACTCTAGTCACAGATATTATTGTTCATATATATTGCTGATAGTCGCATGTAATCAGTACCTTGAAACGAAAGTTTTATTATATACACATTTTTTAAATGTCTTTTTCCCTAACTCAGGATGTTTCCTCAGGGTTTTAGGATTTTTTTAACAAATATTTAACAGAACTAGACCAAATTGAAATCATCAAAAAAGAAGCATCAAAATGGGTTCACCCAGTTGAGTTGAAAGTTATAAAGGAACAAACTTAAATTAAAAAATACTGAAAAATTGAGAACCTCCTCCTTGTTTGAAGTCGAATAAAAATAGATGGCGCATCTTTAATAAAGAACATTTTTATTTAGTTTTAAATACAATTTAATTTAGAACTCGACAGCTCTATAATTTTTATGTTTATCATTTAATAGTAGATGGATTACAATGAAATCAACTATTTCGATAGGATACTATAAAAAACACAATGTCGTGTCTCAGAGTAGCACCTCTATGTGGTTGTCAATGTCAAAACCAAAGACAACTATACGTCAACTGTCAAGCTGACAAAAGCAAATTATGGTAAAAACAAGCAGTGATAAGCGGCGGGAATGTAACGAAGTCGCTAAGAAATACGATCACAAATCACAACCGAATATCTGTTGCTCGGAGTTGTTCACAGTAAATAACATGTGTTTTGTGGAGTAAGTGGTGACTTTCTACTCGTGAGGTATATAACGAGAACGTTTTGGATTCGAGATGAGCGGCTCGAAGTTTTACATATGGAGCGGCGGACGCTGGCGCGAAGTGAACACGGCGTCGGGTGAGGTGGCGGGCTGGACCCGGCGCCCTCTCTTCGTGTTTGCACGGCGCGGGCGCCTGCGCGTTGCGGCTCGGCGCCGGGTGCTGGCCGCGCTGCAGGCGCATGCCGCGAATATGCCCAGCTCCGTGGAGCTCGGGCCTAGACTGTCCATATTGAGGTAGACGTTTTGTCGATTCGTAACATTTTGCGTTTGCATGAAAAAGTTAAGTATTCTGGAAGTAACGGTTACACAGCCATGTCAAGTGGTTCAAACAACCTGGAGTTACAAGTTTATAGATCAGTTCTAGAAGGAATGTGTAATGTGGTGCATACAGCTAGTATGTTACCTGACTGTATTGTTTTATGAGTTGTTGAAATTTTTTTATTTATTTTTTGTTAATAATAATAATAATTTTATTACATAAACTTAACCATACAATAAAGGATTTACAAAGTCATTTTAATTACATTAGCAAAGTATATTAGCTAGTATGGCAGACAATTAAATCAGACCCCTAATCATCAAACTAGGTATTCCTGTATTTTGAGGAACTAGTGGCTCCGCTTGACGCGATGCAGTATAAGTGAACTCAATTTGTTACATTATGGAATTAAATATTAATATTATGGTCGTAATGGACGGTAAAGCAAATAATAATATTATGTGTGTGTGTGTTAGTGTTGTCCCATCTATATAGACAAGGCTCTTGAAGTATGTAGGGAGCAGATAATGATTAAATGTATGCCACTGCTGTGTCCAATTAAGTACAGAATGTCTCTCTATCGTGCGGTGAGTAGGACAACAGTAAACAGTAGACTGTGTAAGTATGATGATGGAGAAACTCTCAGCTATTATCTATCTATTACTTATTGATTATTTATTTATTGATGGCACGACATACCCCAATGATATTTGCTGATTACTAAAACTAAAGCTTATTTGATATGTCAAGCAGTAAGCAAGTGGAACAGGTGGAACAGACAGTGGCCTAGGCCAGTTTACTTGTTGAGGCTTCACGAAAATCCACAAGCTCGAGCCTCGGACACTGTTAACAAAATTGCAAGTGTGCCAGGTCTAGCCATGAAGCAGGCAAACATGGGGTATTCAGAGGTTGTGTGGTCTATTCTGTCTATTATTAAATGACTTAGGCATGCATAATGCCTTCTTGAATATTCTATATAAGGGTAGATCTTCTTCTTTTAGGTAGATCACTGTTGGCACATTACTGTAAGTGCTATGTACACTGTAATTGTCACACATATCAGATACAATCCTACATGTTACTATAATTAGTCATGAGTATAATATGTATGATGTGGTGTGGACCTTATATAAATAAAATATGGAGTGCTACATTGAAATATGCTATTGGTTTTTTTCTATCAGTTTGTATTTAAGTTAATGAGGTATTAAACAACACAATTTGAACACTTGAAGAGGTTTGGGGCACATGAGTTGTAGAAGAAGAAGCTGTGCTTCTGAAAGTGATTGAAGCGGTGTCAAGCTCAGGCAAGCCAAGCTTAACATTGTTTAGAAGTTTGTGTTTGTTTACACTTGTCAAGAGTCAAGAAGCATGTAAATGTAAATTGTCACTAAAATTTGTTATTTGATGTTGTGTGTGAAATGTAAATTAACAAAAATATGCTTTTGTGTTGTATGCGTAGGAATGAGCCGGCCCCAGCGGCCGCTGTGAAAGCCGTGCCGAGTGCGCAGCCCACCCTCTGCGCACACCATCACTGCTGTGCCTACTCTTACGGGTGAGTGTTAGTTGCAGTGCACTAGCCTGAGCTCTAGATGGCTATTGTCAGCTAGTCACTTACATTCTTATCTATACTAATATTATAAAGCTGAAGAGTTTGTTTGTTTGTTTGAACGCGCTAATCTGAGGAACAAACAATCCAATTTGAAAAATTGTTTTAGTGTTAGATAGCCTATTTATGGAGGAAGGCTATAGGCTACATAACATCACGCTAAGACCAATAGGAGCGAAGCCCTAATGTTACAAAAACTGGAGACGTAGAGGAGGTTGCATGGGTCAGCTAGCTAGATATAAACTTGTATAATGATATGTACGAACTCACAGTAGCTCTAGTAGTTGTTCCCCCAGGTGCTGATGTATGGCCTCAAAAGTCTGAAAGTACTTTTCTTTTCATAAAAAAAAAACTGTTTCAATTTGACAACCAAAAGGATACTGATTCTTACGCTTCACTTTAACTTCACATCAATTATTTAATTATTCATCAATTGTAAAGTAACCTCTCCCTGTGCCATGTTTCAGCCTTCCTAACAATAATTTCGGCAAATGCAATCACAACGGCGCTCTCATCACAAACAGTTTCTCTACAAGAAACGGAACTGACGACCTCCTTGCGTCACACGGAGCGTCTCTCACAAGCGGTCCGAGCGGGGCCCACGGAGCCGCGGGTGGGGCCCCCGGAGCGGCGGGCGGTGGCCCCCGCGCCACAACCGACGCCGCCGTGCAGCACTCACCCGCCGACCGCTCGCTCACCATCAACCTCGACGCGACCACCTCACCACACAAGCGAACTGCGCCAACGCGCGGGAGCGACGAGCCCCGCTCCCGTCCCCGCCACCGCGCACTGCCGCTACACAACTTACTCGAGAAACGTCGTTCGTCTAGCTTAACGAAACGACGGCGGTCCGTTTTGTCGGACAGTGAGGACTCGGAGCGACATTTCAAATCGACGAGTGAGCCGAGACGCGGCCAGGGCGACGATCGCTCACCGAAGACCGCTTCGAAGAGTAAAAGCAGCGCGACGGGTGAAGCGAGACAGAAGCGCAGAGCCGGGAGCGAGAGCGGCTCGGACAAGGAGCTCACCGTGTCGGAGGCGGACGTGCGGGCGCTGCGCGGACTGGTGGCGCGCACGCGCAGTGACGCGCTGGCGCGCTTCGACGCCGACGACGACTACAAGCGCCTGCTGTTCTACGCGATCAACCCGCTCGTGCACGTGGAGCGCTGCCCGCTCACCGAGCGCAAGCTGCGCGAGCGCTTCGCCGCGCGCCTCGGCCTCGCGCCCGCCTCCCCCTCGCCCGCCCCCTCGCCCGCCCCCTCGCGCACCCCGGAACGCCGAGCGCTGAGGAGTAACCGCGAGAAGCGCCGGTCCGCCGCCGTCTACGGCGGGCGCTCCGCAGAGGAGCCCGATAGTGACAACGAACTCGAACTCTTTCAGAGTTCTCGCGGCGACGCAAAACGAAGTAGGAATAATTCGCGTAAAAACGGCAAACATTTGGAAATCGGCGACGGTGGCGAAGGCGGCAAGGACTGTAGTTCCCCTCGGCTCGGATCACGCGTGGAAAACGATCGTAGCTCGAGACGCTCGGCGACCTTTAAAAAGCCTGAAATTGTTGGTCCCACCGATGAAAATAAATTCAAATCAAACTATATATCTAGTGACGAGATATTTGGGACAAATAAAAAGAGCAAACGCGAAAACGAGCCGTTCGACGATAACAAGCGGCGGTCGCTGCGCCGCTCCACCCTGGCGCAGAGCGAGCGCGTCGCGGAGCCCTCGGCCTGCGCCGACGGGCACGAGCCGCTCCCGACGAGGCGCGCCTCTCGACGCCACACTACCACGTACAAAGACACCACCGACAGTTCTGACAGCGGTGGCACACGCTCCACGAGCGAAGGCAGGGCTGTGAAGGTGGCGGCCGACGGGGAGGCCGACAGAGTGCCGCGACGTCCCCGCGGCAGTGACGAGGAACGGGTGACGCCGGTCGACAGCGGCCGAGGAAGCGATCCGGGCGACGAGCGTCGGACTTCGCGGCATCGCTCTAATCCCGAAAAGCGTGACAGCGGTAGTCGTAGGAAAAGTGGTCGCTCTTTAGTCTCGGCGGTGGCTAAAAAATATGATGAGCGTTCGACGAGCGAAGAGAAGCTAGCAACTTTGAAGAAACATTTAAAAAGTAGGTCCGCAGGGGGAAGCGGGAGTGCGCGAGCGATGGAGTCCCCGGCGGAGCCCGCGCCGAGACACTCGGGGGCGGGCCCCGAACTCAAGCACACCATCAGTAAACGGTAACTATACGACAGGCCGTATCCATCACTGCTCAGTTTGATACATCTCATGATAAATAACCTAAAGTAAATAACATAAATCAACAATGTACCAACTCATTTTATGTTCCGTTCAGAAAAGTACGACGGGTTATATAGGAGCAAGGGTAAGGGTTGGGCGACACCAATCATACCAACAAATGAGTCGGCTCGTTAACCGATCCGCTGTCTCGTGTATGTCGCGTGCATCGCGCGTGCAGTGGGCGCGAACACGCGACAAAGACAACGCGTATTGTTTACCCTGTGACACTGTTGTGTCGGGTTACTGCTAAATTCTTAATTTTTTTATATTGTAATCATGCCCACTCCACGTAGCACAATAAGTGCCAGGAGCCGGTTCACGGGCGGCCGTAGCGGTGTACGGTATAAAAGTGAACATCCGCTGAGGCGTGCGTCCGTCGGTTGCAGGGCGTCGAGCGGCAAGACGAAGGAGTACTCTAACCTGGAGGACCACGCCATCGTGGCCTGGGTGTCGAGCGGGGCCCGCGCGCGCAGGGTCAACGGCAACGCGCTGTGGCGCGAGCTGCAGGAGCAGTACCCGCGCCTCGCCGGCCAGGGTGAGTGGGCCCGCGCCGGGCGGAGGGGCCCTAGCCGCCGGCCCGCCCCGCCCGCTCTGACCGCCCGTGTCTGTGCAGGTCGCTCGTGGCACTCGCTGCGCAACCGCTACCTGCGCTACATCCTGCCGGCGCTCGGCGCGCTGCACCTGCCGCCCGCCACCGCCTCGCGCCTGCGCGCCGCCGCCGCCGCAGGTGAGCGCCGCACCGCCCCCCGCCCCCCCCCC
Organism: Spilarctia lutea; assembly: GCA_916048165.1. Taxonomy (NCBI): domain Eukaryota; kingdom Metazoa; phylum Arthropoda; class Insecta; order Lepidoptera; family Erebidae; genus Spilarctia; species Spilarctia lutea. The sequence continues at coordinate 159,063 of OU696494.1, forward strand.
ACACCCCCACCCTCACCCGTAGCTAACTCGCACTGCTCGTGCCGCAGGGTTGCAGAAGCGGCGCGGCGCGACGGGGGAGGAGCGCCGCAACTCCATCTTCGACCAGAGCGAGGTCAGCGCCGCCTCCGCGCGGGGCCCCCGCCCGCGCCCTGCGCCCTCGCCCCCGCCCACGTCCACGCCCACGTCCACGCCCACGCACCCCGCCTTGCGCAAACGTTCTGAAGGTGAGCGAGTAGAAACTTGTATATTTATTACTCTCACACGTATTTATAAATCAGGAATAATGCGAAATGATAAATATTAATATGCGTGTGTGGCAGTCGCTGGCGCCAGCTCGTCGGCGCGCCGCCCGGCCTCCGGGGGGGACGTCGCGGCTCCCGGCGGGGGGGAGGCGACTACACCGACAGCCCCGACACGCCACGCACTCGACGCCGAAGGTGACCATTCGACTTAGAAATAAAATATATTATGTAGAGCGGGCTCGTAACCGACGACGTTGTCCACAGGCGAGAGCGGTGAGGGGCGGGGGCCGGTGCGGGGGGAGCGGGCGAGGCGCGTGCGCAAGCTGTTCAACCCCAAGCTGGTGCTGTGACGTCACGGCGACACTCACACAACCACTGCGACGTCGCCGTTCCTTTGTGTGCGTGACACGCGTCGGTGACACGAACTTTAGTTAGTTGGCGCATGTTTTTATTGCGTCATAAGAATTAATATTGTCAGTCTCTTTAGAATATTGTGAACTGACAAATAGTTATTGAGAGGCTCCGGTCGAGGAGCCCGCACACATACATACACACACACACACACACACACACACCTCCTCTCAGTAGACCCCTCCAGTGAGATGTCGATGCTCGCATTACGTTTGTAGTGCTTTATAATTACGTTATCAGTTCACTGCAGCGCTCGTCGGCCGCGTTCTTACTTCTGTTCTCACCGTAGACTCTGAGTATGCAAACATCCGCACTAATTATTATATAAATATTAATCCGAAAATTACTCATCTGCTCCGGTCTCACGGCTAAACACTGATTTCAACGAAACGTGGGGCTGAAGATAGTTTGATTGTTGAGGCAAGCCCTGGGCTACTCTAAGGCTCAGGCTCTGCTACGTGACAAGGGAAGCACACGCGGACGGACAAACGCTAATAAAATTATATAATCTAATCGTCCGTGAATCTCTCGGCTCATTTGATATTGACATCTGACCGCCTGGCGACCACCAGGTGGAGCTAGCGTCACTGTTCTTGTCAACTATACATTTGAAGTGTAAGTATGTACATATAGCTATATCGCTGTTGATTAAATCGTGTCTGTTATTGTTAGAGGTCAATAATTATGTTACTTTGTGTTCGTTGATCGTCGTCGTCGGGACTCACTCATGATAGCTGAACATATTTTAAACTATTTTGAATAAGTTCATTCTCAGCAGATCCATTGCACAGATAAATAATGGACCTCATAAATTTCTCATCGGATTCTAATTTAAAGATGTGGATCTACAATCAATTTTTTTTTCGTAAATTCTCAGAGAATCTATTGGCCAGATCAATGACGCTTTTAATTATCGTTAGATAATGATTTCAAGATATGGATATTTGGTAATTACCGTGGGAGAGCCACGCTTCGGCATTCATGGGCCGGCTCGACCGGAGTACACAGAAAACCGGTTTCAGACCGGTTGCTCTGCTATTTTTAAATTTGATTAAATATTTTCCATTTTTCCTCCCTTTCCCAATCTCCGCGTCTGTTGCTTTGGCCTCTTTTTTACACAAAAAAATCTTTTTCACCAAGACGAAGTGTCAGGAGATTAAAAAAATTATATTCACTTGTTAAACCGATATTCAATTTTTTTCTAGTAATTATTTTATTTACTACAAATATTTCATTCGATCCATCATGGACTTGCCCAGTGGATCCTGATTCTTTCAAAATTACAACTGACTCTACACTAAACGTTTTTTTAACATTCATTATGTTTTAACTACGTTGCTGTGTATGAAGTAGATAACGGGCGACTCGTCCGCGGCTTACGTATTACCAGTGGTGAGAAATAAATGCGTAATATATGGCATAATAACATAATTGATGAAACCTTCGTTTGCTCCAATAACACTCAGTATAAAGTATCAGTAACAGAGCGCCCTCTACTGTTCTGTTGGCGACTCGTTCACATGCGACACCACGCGTGGCTCGCTGGTGAGTGCTGACTGTACACTACCTTGTGTGACTTCAGCTTAATGCCATATGCCATGTATATACTTGATTAAACTTTTTTTTTTTCAATTTTTTTTTTTTTAATTTTCTTATTTTTCCTACAAGTACACAGTCGACGGTAGGCGAATGTTCGTCACTACATTTAATTAACTGCAGATGATTTTTAATGATTACAAAAATGTGTGGAACGATATTTAGTTAAGTAAACAGAAATATGTTTTATCTGCAGTTTCTATGAATATAGAATATGTTTAGTTGTCATTACGTGGGGCCGGACGACGTGCGAGTGAGGAGTGAGTCGCGCCTCTTCACGTTTGTTATTCAAATTTAAATAGTATCGTCTCGAAAGTAAGAAAATCAAGAAATAAACATTAGTTTGTTGCGATTAGTCTGCTATCGCCGACCTTTGTGTATATTATATTCGTACGTGTAAAGAAATAACATATTATAAATGTGTTTTATAATGTCGTGCCTACTCTAAGCAAAAAGGCGATGTTATGGCGAGGTGCGAGAGAGGCCAGTGCTCAGGTCGGTGGGTGCTGTCTGCACCAAGTACTGAGGCTGAATGGCCTCGAACCGTCCTGCGACACACGTGTACCTGCGCGTTGGTTCGCGATCGCAACGATTATGTCGCGTCGATGCGCCGAACATATATTTTGTAATAAACTGTTTACTACCTAGAGTTGTGTATTATTTGGACTTGTCCCGCGGACAGTCGCGGCCCACGGAGAGCGTTGTTAATGCACATTGTCATGCTTCTTACTCCTTCACGGCTCAAATTCTCAGGTAAAGTGCTCAACAAATTTTGAAGAATTTCAGTGCAGAGATAAAGAACACTTGAGAAAGACAGACATCTTGTTTTGACGGAAATAAGTGTTCGAAGTGGTGAAAAAAACCCTTAATAATAACACCCTACTACCTTTTTTTTATTTTAGATAGTGAGGTCCCGTTTCTTTCAAAACGTTGACCCCGAGAGTTATATCTGTCTATCTGTTTAGAATGGCTAGACCGATTTTCACGGGAATTCAACCGCCAAATAGTTGATGATATAATGAGTAAGTTAGGCTATTAGACTCCCTTCACCTTGCGATGTTACCCGCGGTTGACGTTGGCCAGCACACTCGGACACGTAAAAATGTAGCTAAGATCGACTATGATCAAATATATAATTTAATGTTGTATAATTGACTGCACGGTTGGCCTAGTGGTATAAGCGGTCTCCACGCCGTTTGCTACTGCGCCAAGTGTCGTGGGTTCAAATCCCACGTGGGACATCACTTTGTGTGATCCACAAAATGTTGACCCGAGTCTGGGTGTTCTTTGTGTCCGTTACATGTATGTTTATAAAGTCCCCAACGACACAGGATGTGTATTCCTAATGCGGGAGTTGCCTTAAAAAAAGAAAACCTATTTGGGTCATTTATTTAACTAGGCACTTGAAAAAATTGATTTGCTCCCCATGGAGGCATGGACAATACTATAGCTCGGCCATCGCTCAAGACCAAGACCGCCGTTATATAATTATTATATTATCGTAAAGATACCCAATCACCGATGGACGTGAAAATGAGAAATATGATGTTTGTTTGCCTCAAGATTTTGTTTGGAAACAGCATGTTTTATTGTGGAAGGACAACATTTTAGCTAAGGCAATGGCTGTTCACACTTTTGCCAAGCAACATAAGATTCAAAGAATGCAAGTGATGTCCGCTACGACTACCAATACCTTCTCGTCTAAACTCAATCAATACTCTCTAATGCGATAATCGTGAATTAAGGAGATATGTTATAACAGAGAATTAAGAAAAACTTAAAAAAATGCTCATTATTTCTTTGATTTGTCGAATCTACATACAATAATAGCAACATAAATAGAAAGTGTACAAAATACGTTTAGTTCCTTAATTCTCTCCAAGGAAAGGTCTAAGGTTGGCAGCCCCACTGCTTAAGCCTTAATCAAATGTCTTTCTTTTTTTTGATGAAATGGCAACCAGCCGGATCGCCCGGATCACTCGGATCAGTTATTTCTGCCAATGTCAAGTATTTATCGTCTTCAATTATCGAGTCTTCAAGTCGTCGTTATGATGAAATTAATGATAAAAAACATGTAAAATGTGGATGACATGAAATGGGGACCGTCTTTCGAAAAAACAAAAAACGATCTCAATCAAATGTCATATCGATCCAACGTGAACGTCCATCATTATTGCCGACAAGCAGTAGTGACTTATAGTGATATACCATTTGGAAAACAGAGCACAAGGGGAAGATAGGAGGACCCGGAAAAGTTGTTCAAATCGACAAGTACAAATTTTGACAAAGGAAATAAAATAGAGGTAATTACTTATAATGACTTAATTTATACATTAATTGACAAAAATAGATTTCGTATAAATTTATAGTTTTATAGTTCAGTTAAAAGAGCTTTGCTGTCCTAGAACTGATCCAGTCGTACTGATTAAGACAGATCTGAAACAGCACACCCGTTGTAGGATAGGTTAATATCAGTGTCGGAATCAAATCTGCCCACACCGATCCCCTGCCTCCTGCGATGAGGGCGGCAGGCTAAATTTACCCTAATTTTGGATGCGGCAGTAAACCTTTGTTCGGCCAACAGCACAATGTCCACCAACTTAGAGTCTCCATATGTAACTACTTGATGAGGCAGGGGACACTGGACAGGTCTTGTCTATACTGATGAATAACATGTAATCAGACATCTGGCCTTTGTCATCATGCTATGTAAGTGCTGCTTATAGTGTGCAGGTAAAAATACTCATCCAGAAACTATATACAGGTTCCACGGCAGCTCTACGGAGGACCACTTTGTGATATATAAGTCAACTACGGGCCATGTCTACCTGTAACTTAGTCACTAGTACAAAGACACTCTTTTGTCAGCCATAGAACCGCTCAAGTTTCATGTTAAAATTGGCGTCCCTCTTAATAATACAGTCAATATCTGCACCTATATCCACCTTCTGAAGAATGTAGCCATCTTAGCAATCTTTCTTTCACGAGTTTCATCTAGGAGGGGAGGTACCAGGCAAAAGGGCTCCAGTACTCATTGAGTGTTGGCACTTAACACCAGATTTGTTTTGGATGGTACCACTCCTGCTGGAGACTGACCCAGACCCATTGTCCTTGTTGATATAAAGTAATATACTTATTAGTAAGCATCTGTCCATGCTTGAGCTATTTAGCTATGTTGATGTGTTGTTGTAAATGTACTTTGCATATCTTACTATTTATGATTAACCTGCCGTGAACCTATAAAAAATATCACTTTAGCACCTTACACTGTTGACGTTACATGTTGTGAATTGAATTGTCTGTTGTAACAACTTCAACGGTCTGCTTCCAGAGCATTAACCCAACCTCACAGAGACCAATACTGTAAGAACAATTGGGATACTCACTTGCTGTTATACTCTTGGTGATAAGCACCATACCTCATAGTTTCTGTACATTCTTGCAAGTGATGGTCCCTCATTGTGGATCATTAAGTACTAACTAGACTTGCAATATGTAAATGTTGTTAGAACAGTTTCAATGCCACTGATTAGCTCAATTATCTTGTTGCAGGCTCCATGGAACTGATGAGAGACAGCAGCAGATAAACAAACTGCATATATGTTTATTGTGGTTGTCCTTGCATTGCAGTAAAGTGTGGTGCACCTGTGTTTATGCTATTGTAAGTATCACAAACAATCACTCGAGTGCCTCAGTCTAACGGTGGAGAATGAATACTATAAATTGTTATACATATATGTAGGATTGAGGATATCAGATTTTTTTGATGTACAATCACAAATATAGACATCTACTGGATGTGATTCCTGTAAGCTCTTGTTGCTCTTGATGTGAATCCGGCAATAGTAAGACATGTTAAATCTCAGTATCTCTCCTCTCCCTTCTCAGTATATAAGTGTACGACGTGCTACACATATTTTATACTAGCTGAACCCCGCTGTGTTACTCGCGGTTATTGGCGAACCGCGGGTAACGCTGCAGAGCAAAATTAGTCTAAAAAAAGTAGCCTAAGTTACTTCTTATCAACTACCTATTAGTGATAGTCCCGTCAAAATCCATCCAGCCCTTCCAGAGATTAGCCGGAACAAATAGACAGATAGACTAAAATTGAAAAAAATGTTATTTTGGTATATGTACTGTGTATACATATGTATGCATTTTAATATTACAACAGACACCCCAATTTTATTTATTTGTATAGATGTAAGTCGGCGCGCGCCTGCAGCGTCCTCCGTCCTAAGTCTCGTGGTTCATTATAAAGACGGAGCAACCGTTCCTACGGGACTCTTAGCTCTGGCTTGGGACCTTGTCAGTTTTTTTATATTCTCAGTTTATTGTTGTCAGGTTTGATTAATCACCTGACCTTGTTGTCTGTGTCTGACACCCTCAGTCCTACATGTACATTAGGGTGGAGCGAAAAAAATTTTTTTTCGTAATCATTTTGGAATACCTGTAAAAAGTTGCTTTTCTAACTCATAAATATACACACAAAATTTTATTTCACATTTATAATATTTAGAGGTGCCCCCAACCACTTTAACCCTTAACCACTGACGTACGTATATGGTACGTTACCCAAACGGTTTTTCGTTGAAAACTTTAGTTACCGCGGGAATTATTGCACGCCCTTTTTGGTAGTTTCCTAATCGCCAATGACGCGTGTGCGAGGGTGGGGAACGGACGTCTGCCACGTTCCTAAGTAGGCTAGTTTGACCATCAAACGTATGTGGTACGTAGCGTCAGTGTTAGTGAGACTATTTAAAAAATATTTATTTGTGTTTGTGGACAGATAAAATGAACCGTAAGAGGCTAAATTCTTCTTCTATGCCATCTACATCAAAAATAAAAATAAAAGGGAAATCCCACCGGAGTTCCTTTCCAAAATACGTCAAGTGCAGTCATCTATACATGGTTTCACGAAAGAACTTACTCTATTATCTTATGTCCCAAAAAATAACAAAATCGTCATGTTGATATCATCGATGCATCATATAGAAAGCACTGATTCTGGTAAAAGTATTCCCGAAATAATATCTTTTTATAACTCGTCGAAAGGAGGTGTCGATTCCATGGATGAAAAGTGTGCCAAGTACAGCTGTGCAAGAAGGTCTAGACGATGGCCATTGGTAATTTTCTATAGGATTCTGGATATTGCTGCTGCTAATTCTATTATAACGTCAAAATATAATTCTGCGGATCGCCTAATATTCATGAAAAACCTTGGAAAAAGCTTAGTAACGCCGCACCTAGAGCGTAGGTACACAACGCCGCAACTTTCACATGAGCTCTCATTGGACGCATCTTAGGCAAGGATAAGGCAAATACAATCAGTCAACCAAGCAGGGAATTTGTTAGATTTGACATCATGAAAAATTGACACATTTGTTTCAAACTGAAACGTCGTAAAACTCGGTACGGCTGTCAAGCTTGTCATAACCCAGTCTGCTTGCAGTGCTTGAAACCGACCTGTAACAATTGTTGTTAAAAAGTGCCTTATATCGTAATTTATGGCAATTGTGATTTTTTTCCAATTAGAACCATCCTTAGTAATTAATAAAACCAATAAAAGAAGTTACTATTTCTAGAGAATATTTTTGTGTTATTTTTTTTTTAAATGTCTATGTTATTTTGCTTACCTCATGGTTATTGATAATTAAAAAAAAATCTATGATTATTATTACAGTTTTTTTCATTATTCCTATTTCATTTGAATGTGTCTAAATAAAAGGATTGGAGTAATCATCAAAGTTTAAATTTTTTGATGGATCAAAAGGCCTTCAAAGTAACGTACGTATACTATACGTACGTCAGTGGGAGCGTAACAAAATCACACGTCAGTGGTTAAGGGTTAAAATACGAGAAATTCGCGAAAATTGGTCAAAATACACATTCGTCTTATTTCCGCTAAAATATATTCTGAACGTGGCCTTGTTTGCTTATGACTAAAAAATGTAACCCTTAGATGTGTTTGTCGATGCGAGGTACGCGGGGTACGCGGGGGAGGTCATTTCACTACTCTCACCAAACGTTGCTTGAACGCCAATTAGTAAACAATCGCGTTACGTGCGAGGATTATATTATTTGTGAGAAGCTTCGGTTTTAAACGCTGAGATCAAGAAACACAACTGGTAAGTAGTATTTATAATTGAATATTGTCAATTAAGGTAATCTAGGTAAAAATAAAGTAGTTTCGAATTGAATTTAAACCTATTATTTTTGGTTATTTACAGTAAAATGTCTCAAGTCAAAACTCGACAAACGACGCCTTGTCCTTTGGTTTGCCAGAGAAGTTACCAGTATCTCAATTGCCAACTTATAATGATATGATGAAATATTATCTATTCATTAAATATGAATTAAAGATAGATAAATCAACAAAAGAGCCAACGGTCCATGACATATCCGAAATAGTGGCTCAATATATTTGGCAAAAAGCTTCGCTGCCAACAGTAAGCCGCAAGAAAGTACTTCAACTAATTCGCGCCTACCACGACAAATATAGAAGTTTAATGAAACCTTATCATGGCCGTCAAACCAACAGAAAATAAATTCATTTACAGCTGAGTCACATAGATTGTTTGATATTTGCAGTTGCAAATGCCAACTTATCTCAAATTGTTCTTGTTCGAATAACAGTCGTGTTCCCAAAGAAGAAATACATTTTCTACTTGATCAAAGAACAACAAGAAAAATGATGATAGGCGGTGTAGATCTAGCTGCAACTATAAAAAATAAGAAAAAACAAGAAAGAAAGGAAAAAAGTTCCTTGCGTAACAGAGACATAACAGATCCCGAGAAACCGTGTTGTTCTCTCGTTTCTTATCCAATGATGTGACGTTGGCCATTGAAAGTACCAGTGCTAGTTCCAGCAATAGCGAAGCTTCTAGTCCAGTAAAAAAACCATTAGCGCCACCAACAAAAAAGAGGAGGTTAAGTTTGCCATCGTTAGCTCTTGCATGCGACCGTACTGGAGTTTCTGACAGAGCCGCTGCGATTATAGCTTCTTCTGTCCTAAAAGATGTTGGAATCATTTCTACAAACGATAGCAGTAGTGTCATTGATCGATCTAAGTTGCGCCGCGAAAGAACTAAAGTCAGATCAGCTTTACAAAATGAAGATCGTGATAAAATCATGAGTGGTATTTATTTTGATGGTAGAAACGACAAAACTTTGGTTATTATTCAGAAGGAAGGTAAATTTTACAGAAAGAGAGTTACAGAAGACCATTATGTGATTTTATCAGAGCCAGGAAGTGACTACTTCGGGCATGTCACGTGTGAGTCGGGCTCTGCGAAAGGTATCAAAAGTACAATTTTAACTTATCTGAAATCCAAATCTGATGGCTCACCTGAAGCTGGTTACAGAAGCTTCAAGTGCAGTTTGCGGAGAACATAAACGAGACGGATTTATTAGGGCAAGACTGCTTTCCCGTCAGCAAATGCCACATTTCGATACAAAAAAGCAATTTCATGTTTAAAATTACCATTTTTTGTATTTCTTATAAAAATAAATCGTTCTAGATAAGTAACGGGTCTTTTAGTTTTCGTGCTTACAAGTAATTATAATTATATTCATTTAATTATAGCCCTGAAATTCAGAAAATTACATTCGTGGAACAATTTGACAGAAATGTAAAAAAATGTTATATTTACCGATTTTCAATTGTGTTGGGGCACCTCAAAACATTAATATAGATTACCAAGATTTCATATGTTTGATTATCTCATACAAAGACAACTTTTTATCGCTATGCCGTTACAAAAAAAAAGTTTTTTTTTTTTCATACAAGATCGCTCCACCCTAATGTACATGTTATTGTGAGATTTTACATTTTCAGACTGACTGTCGTTTTGCAAGCGACAGTGGACAAATGTAAGCGGTGTAGGTCACCCCCCCTCCCTCGGGGATGGGCAAGTCGACGCTACTGACTCACTTATCAACCAACACAAAAGAGCGAGACCCGACGCTGTGGATAATCCGAGTTAACTTCATAAAACACTCCAAAAAAGAATGGTGCGACGAAGACACACGCGTGGGTGCTGGTGCTGTGGAGGCGCGTCTCGTTCAGCGATCAACTAACAAATAACAAAGCGTCTCTAGTGAACTGTGCGGCGGATGGACTCGGTACTTTCGAACTTGATAACTTATAACAAGAGCAAGTTGATATATCTCTGACGGTGGTGATGAGCTTTGTCCGGACAAGGTTAAGTTTGTTGATTTCCTCTCAGCAGCGGTCATGTCTGCGGAAGAACCGAATGTGGGTAACGAGCAGACCGTACAGCGATATTCTCCCGGAGTGAGTACTGGGGCATGGGCACAGGCTTCACAATAGAAGGAGAACAGAACGATGAGCAGCAAATTGACGCTTGCGTTATTCGACAAAGACGACATTCAATATTTACAAGTTTTCAATGATAGCTCGTATCTGAACACACGCAAGTACATTATCTGTCCTGAGCCACTTCGGTCTTGTATTTTATTTCCGAGTATATTGTGAATATTTGAGATACTACAGACCATAACAAGTATGGCTAGCTAATCAAATTGTCTAGAGAAATTCAACAAATGTGAAAAGGGACGTTCAACGTATACTGTTTGAAGATAATCGCATCACGGAGACCTCTACTTCGAGTACAAGGCGCTAACTAAACACGTGAGTGATATCTCTTCTCTTCTTCAAGTCTGACACACCAGCTGATGTTACAAGCCTCTTGCTCTCTCTCGGCAGTGCGGTTACATCGAAACATAGGAGAACCTTCCTCTCACTGCGCCGGGGGTCGTGACCTGTACTACAGTGTAAAAGGTCACGTTTGTGTTGTTGCGAGCCTAAACAGTGCTCAATGTACATTAAAAACAATAAAAATTAAAATGAAATGAAATAGTAGTAATTTATTGATCACTTGCCCCCAGCTGTTTCACGTCTGACAGTAATCATATTTTCCTCAGGTATTTTTTTTATCTATAGTTTGACAGAGCCACTGCCAAAATGATAGGTACTCTGCCCGATGGAAATCATAAGCAAAATACAATAGTGGTGACCCACAGCATGGCGGCCTAGTGATGCTTCTGTCTGTTTCGCATACCAGAGCCTTACAGAGCTCAAATGTGGTGCTCCCAAAAGCATTTAGTAGAACAGTGCAGTCTTGTGGAGAGAGGGTACTTTTACAATTATACAAAGTCATAGCCCTATAATCTTTTTCTATGAATTCCATCTTTTTTACGGACAACGAACTTCAAACTTAAATAAACAAAAATTTAACCAAAAAAAGACTTCAAGAACTGGAGTAAATTGAAATGGGCCCACTCAGGAAGCACTCTATTGACACTTGACTTTCCGACATAAGTTATCTTCATCAACTATTATGTTTAAAAAAATATAACATTCGAAATTCAAACATTTATTTGCGGCCAGTTCCTAACGCAAAACTTTTAGTGTGAACTGTGGGGGAACGGGTATAATGTTCCACCCAACACAAAGGAAGGATCCTCCGACCAGGCGAGGTGATCATGCCTGGCGGGCTACTGCCCAACAGTTGATGTTGGGATGTTGTATATATGATAATCGGCGCGGGAACTTTATTTGCGCGATTCAGGATTGGTAGTTACTCCGTGTAGTGTAGTTTGTAGGTACAGTGCGTTACTTCGTAGTTCAGTGTATCTTCGGTAGATGGCGCTGTATGTGGAGGTCGCCACATCACTCCCCTCCAAGACTGGAGGTCGATATATGTTGAGTCAGCTGTCTGTGCTCTGATGCGGAGCTTGCCAGTGCCAGGAGTGAGTAGTTCCAGTGAGTCGGAACTGAATGCCGCAAGTTCCAGTGAGTCGGAACTGAATGCCGCTAGTCCCAGTGAGTCGGGCCTGAAGTCCGCTGATCCCAGTGAGTCGGGATCGCATGCGGTGCGCGGTGCTGCGGTGAGGTCCCCAGTGAGTCGGGGCGATTGCTGCGTAGTGGCTGGCTGCTGCGTAGACGGGAGAGATGTGCTCTGCTTACATGGACCGTAGGTGCAGTGTGCTGTGCCTAGACGCTGTAGAGGCCGTAGGGGTTACCAGGCTGGAGCAGTCGCGTCCTGCGTGTGGTATATCCCAGTTGAGGCCGAAGTTGCTGGCTGGCTTGAGACTTGCTGTGGGAGTGAACATGATGGTGGCGCGGCTTGAAGGCTGCTTCCAATCACGTCGGGGTCACCACTGTGGGGGAACGGATATCATGTTCCACCCAACACAAAGGGAGGATCCTCCGACCAGGCGAGGTGATCATGCCTGGCGGGCTACTGCCCAACAGTTGATGTTGGGATGTTGTATACAGGGTCTGTCGTAAATAATGGATAAGTCGTAAACTGGAGTTGGTCCGGCTATGAGACTATTAGAAAATCGTATCTTTTTGCCAGGGTTTCTAACCGTATGGAAATGGCGTAGACTTTTATGTTTTTTTATAAATTTCGCTACTCTTTGCATTCATTCCGTTGCCATTTCGTTAAATTTAGGTATTTCTGTGTCATTTTTTTTGTATTATAGTCTTGAAGATGTGTATTATTTAGTTTTAGTACTGTTTTAGGCGTTTTTAACGTTGGTCATTTTCAAAATTGTCATTTTAAGATTTTTTATGTTTTTGTTTTACTTAGGGTCAACTTTTGATCATTTACTGTGTAAAAAAAAAGTACGGCGCTATAGCTGCCCATGATCTTAATAAATTATCTAGTATGTGTAGATTCTAAAAAGGTATAACAATGCATACTTCACAAGTAATATTAAGCTACATGAGCGAGATCAATATCAAGGTGAGAAAATATTTTTTTCATGTAATGTTGTAAATGGTTATAAAACTTCGTCATAATGATTTATTTCTGCCAAGATTCTTTACACAAACACTATGGGGTCACTATTAAGGATATTCAAAAGAAAACTAGGTTGTTTTAGTACGTAAAAATATTTATTCAACAACTTAAACTAAATGTTCGAAGTGTCCTCCGCCGGCAGCTATGCACGCTCTACATCGCCTAATAAACGATCGCTTAATCCGGCGCACATAACCGGCTTCTTCAATTTTTCTCGCTGCTACTTGAATGCGCGCACGCAACTCTTCTACAGAACTTATTGTTTCACTGTATACTTTTTCTTTTATACAGCCCCAGTAAAAGAAGTCCAAGGGGTTCAGGTCTGGCGAACGTGGAGGCCATAAAATTGGCCCCAATCGCCCTATCCATCTATCTGGATAAGTATTATTTAAATGTTCCCTGACACGAACAGCGTAATGTGCTGGACACCCATCATTTTGTAGCCACATCTCATTTATTATCTCTTGTGGGACGTCTTGCAGTAAACTAGGTAAAGTATTTGCTAAAAAATTCAAATACATATCCGCATTTAATATTGCCGGCAATTCGAATGGACCAATGATTTTGCCATTAATAATGCCAGTCCATAAATTAATTTTAAATTGATATTGCGATCGGTCTTCTCGGATAAGTCTTGGGTTTTCGAGTTGCCAGCTGTGTATGTTGTGAAGATTCAAAAAACCATCTTTTCGACACGTTGACTCGTCACTCCATAAAATTTTATTAAAAAAACTTTGGTCTTCCCTCATCTTTCGCAGCATTATGCGACAAAATGTTATTCTCGCAGCAGCGTCCCTTGGCATTAATGTTTGGACCCTTTGATAATGATAGGGATATAATTCATGCCTTTTTAAAATCCTGTGTACAGATTTTTGAGGTATACCGGTGCGCCTTGAAATTACACTTATGGACGTACCAGGGTCTTCTGCAACTATTTCCAGTACTTCGGCTGCACTGTGGCGTTGTGGTCGTCCTTCACTCGCCCCGCCTACGCCGGTCCCAGGAAATCGTCCTTCCAAAAATGTGTTGTGCACTCTTATGAAGACACGATAGTCAGGATGCCGGGCATTTGGATATTTTTCCCGATAAACTCTAGCAGCTCTATTGGCGTTGCCATCACATAAACCATAAATGTAATGCATGTTTACGTATTCGGCCGGCGTGTATTGTTGAGGCATGATATACAAAATTTTCCAAAATAACACGTGCAATCGATAGCACAACACGATGCCCATAAATGAGAGCTGAGTTGTCAATATCACCAGGTTAACAAGTCCAAATCACAAAGAAAATCTAAGTCCGATATTAGAAAGCAGTAACAAATTGACGACAGTAATGAAAACGAGAGCACATGCGATGGTCAAAATCACACTGAGAGATGTATCAGGAGTGCGCCCTAGCTAAACGCATGCTAACCTTTTCACACATCGTGAGTGTGAAAGGGACGGTGCATCATGCAGTGTGCCTAGTAACAATGTCCTTTTCACGCGGGGAGACCCTTTGTATTGCTGTCTTTGTTCATTTTTTTACCTGATGATCCTTTTTACGAATAAACTTGTAACATGTTTGTCGCATGTAACTATTAGAGCACATCAATTTTAAAATTAAACACCTTTATGAAATGAGGAGGCATGAAATTTTTTTGACAAAAAACTACCTAGTTTTCTTTGAATATCCTTAATAGTGGCCCCATAGTGTTTGTGTAAAGAATCTTGGCAGAAATAAATCATTCTGACGAAGTTTTATAACCATTTACAACATTACATGAAAAAAATATTTTCTCACCTTGATATTGATCTCGCTCATGTAGCTTAATATTACTTGTGAAGTATGCATTGTTATACCTTTTTAGAATCTACACATACTAGATAATTTATTAAGATCATGGGCAGCTATAGCGCCGTACTTTTTTTTTACACAGTAAATGATCAAAAGTTGACCCTAAGTAAAACAAAAACATAAAAAATCTTAAAATGACAATTTTGAAAATGACCAACGTTAAAAACGCCTAAAACAGTACTAAAACTAAATAATACACATCTTCAAGACTATAATACAAAAAAAATGACACAGAAATACCTAAATTTAACGAAATGGCAACGGAATGAATGCAAAGAGTAGCGAAATTTATAAAAAAACATAAAAGTCTACGCCATTTCCATACGGTTAGAAACCCTGGCAAAAAGATACGATTTTCTAATAGTCTCATAGCCGGACCAACTCCAGTTTACGACTTATCCATTATTTACGACAGACCCTGTATATGCTAATCGGCGCGAGAACTATTTATTGCGCGATTCAGGATTTGTAGTTATTCCGTGCAGTGTAGTTTGTAGGTACAGTGCGTTACTTCGTAGTTCAGTGTATCTTCGGTAGATGGCGCTGTATGTGGAGGTCGCCACATGAACCATGTAGGTAAGAGATCGTTCATTTTGGTATCTTTCTTGATTTCCATAAAATGAATACATTTTATTTGCTGTACACGATTATCATAATCCTCTAATCTTAGTATGAGTCTTAAAATGGACATGGGTAAGACGAAAATTATGTTGAATGCACATGCACCCAGGCCAGTGGAAATTGGGAGACGACACTTGAAGTTGTAGACGACCACGTGTACCTTCTTAAAGGAGATCAATCGTCAGCTCTAGCAACCAGGTTGGGTTATTTTCTTTTGTTTTATTATTATAAACAAACAAAATAAAACATTTTGTATGTTATTTGACCGCATACTAAGGACATTGCTTACCCACCAACAGACTTGAAACTCTCATCATTCATTCAAAGGGTCTAGTGAAATGTAGATTGTATGTTGTACTATGTTGTAGTTTTTGAAGTGAAAACTTCTTTAGCGGCGCTGTGTACTTTTTTGGAATGGGTAAAAATGTATAAACTCGCGTCAGGTCACGTGACCGTCAGTTTTTATAGCGCTGTGGTAAATGGTATATATTACTCACGGTTAGTTCCAGAAAGGAATAAAACAAGTTGTTGAGTTGAAGGTAGGACGCACAATTTAATAACGTTTACAAAAATAGTTTAAATAGTTATTATAAAAGTTCACAACGATACAAGTTACACACAAGATTTACAACACAAATTACCACGCACTATGCTTAATAAGATTTAACACAATTCAAATACAAATATTGGCTATTAACAATTTTTGGATTCATGTAACCGAGGGCAGTAAGATACAAAATTTCCGATGCACTTGCACCGGTCGAATACAATCGGCCTCGTAGGTACGAAAAGGTGTGGTTCCGTTACGGTGAATGTAATCTATACTAATATTATAAAGAAGTAAAGTTTGTGTGTTTGTATATTTGTTAAATTGTAAGGGGTCATCTCGGGATCTACTAAACCGATTTTAAAAATTGTTTCACCAATAGAAAGCCACATTATTGCTGAGTGTCATAGGTTATATAAAAAACCGAAAAATAAAAAGGCTTTTACGTGGTAGTCGGTTTTGCAAAGTGAATCGGAGAAATTTCAACGGAAGGCCAAAACAGCGCACGACGCGCGATGGCTTCGGGTTTAATTCGATTCGCGTTCGTGCTCGCTTCAGGAAAAGGAGGCGTGGCCTTTTACATCTGAGAGGTAGGTCCCGCGCGGCTCAGCTCAGTCGCATGGTCGGCTCCTTACGCAGCGGACGTCTCCGAAATTGAATTTTTCGAAAAGTTATTAGTACACTTTCGACATTGTTTAAATAAAAGGTTCTTAACTACTTTCTATCTTATTCTTGGCAGTTAGAAATTAAAACATAACACTCTGTACTAAAAAAGGATTATTAACATTATGCCCAACGAAGTGGGCACGGGTGTTTCCATTATATTCTGATTCCACTTCAATCAAATCATTTATTTGCATAAAACTGGTAGGTACAAAGCTGTTATCCTACTTACTAATGTTGTAGACTCGCAAAAGTTTGTGAGTATGTATGTGAGGATGTTTGTCGTTCTTTCACGCAAAAACTAGTGGATGGGTTTTGATGAAACTTTACAATAATATAGCTCATGCATCAGAAATTTGTGAGAACACATCCACAAATATTCAACAAAGCCAGGGATATGTTTCCACGGAATACAAGACAGAGATAGACTGGTTTTAAATTACCAACCAAAAACAACTTTGTTCCAAAAATACTGTTATTCCATGTGTGTCAAAGTATTTAACGCGTTACCAGAAGATACTGCTGTCCTGCCTTTAACTATATCAAAAAACAGTTGAAATCGTGGCTCATAAAAATGTGTTTTTATTCGGTGAATGAACTGTTCAATGGAGACTAATTGCTTACGATTTTTATGTGAATTATATTATTGACATGTTTAATTATTTTTAATTTTTTGACAATTTGGAATTTTTATTTATACTCACGCATAGTTATGTGACTTTATAATAATAAAATTAAAGATTCATTAAATAAAATCCCATAAAATATTCTTGTTATTTACGTATTAACTGATTCACTCCTCGACCAAGACTACTCGATTCGCTGGCAGCCATTATGAGGTGAATATATCCCCTCCATAATGGCAGCCCGACATCAAGTCAGTCTTTTACATTTCTTATTTATTACATTTACTATGTTTTAATAATTTAATTAATTATATCCTTAACTTTCGGAATTATCTGCATTATTAATATTTAACTGACAGATATTCCGGAAGTCAGTTGCACAATCACACCTGTATTTTATAATTAGAATTACCGCTAAGCTAACACTATTAAGCTTATGTCTTCACCATCGCAATATCTTACATTTTCAGACTGGCTGTCTTTTAACAAACGTCGATAGACAGTTGTGATCATGGTCTATGTTCAGCACACAGTACTCCTGCCTCTACCCGTGTCTGTTTGTAATCATCATGGAATGTTCCAACGAGGCCCCCAGAGTCTCCCTACTATTGGCGTACTTGCGCATTGCCCCGATAGATGGTAGTCGGCCTGCTGATGTTATAAAAATTTGGACGAAGGACCTAAAGTCTGGGGAGCAGGCCTGGGCTCGAGGTCAACCCGTAATATCTTACATTTTCAGACTGGCTGTCTTTTAACAAACGTCGATAGACAGTTGTGATCATGGTCTACCTAAAGCGGCACGGCACCTCTGGCGTCGAAGGACAGCTTTACGAAACGAAAGTTATCGCTCTGATGATGTTGAGGTTGCTGCACGACGAGCGCGTGGCAGACTTCTGTTTGGCCACAAATATGGAGGGTATGGGCGCGTTCGACGACATCTGCGTCAAAGTGAGTGTGGTGGGGCGGGAGCAGCCCCTCGCGCTCTTCATCCAGCTCAAACACAAGATACACGACGATGCGTCACTCACGATACACGACAGTAACACCGATCCAGTCAAGTACATCGATAGCTTCGTTTCGATCACTAAGAAGATTGCTTCGCAAAAGGATCGTGATAATTGTTTTGCCAAAAGCATTTCTAGAACACATAGCATGTTCATTCTATATACAAATGCTGAATTCAAAGTCCCATATTCAGCGCTTCATACCAAAGATTCGTTGAAGAGGTTTGTGTGCAATTACGACAATTTGAGTAATGATTTGCTGGTGACCGGCGCCTCGGTCGGTCGAGGGCTGCGTCACGATTAGCAAATGGTACGAAACTTTGCCACGATTAAACTGAAAGAGGACCTCGCGGTGCTGGCTGAACGGCTTGCGACGTTTTTCTGCGACAAAACGAAGCGAGCGCACATCATGAATGACGAGTACTTGCAGCAGTACCACGTCGTGTTGGCGAAACACGTCGTACACGTCGGTGACATTCAAACAGACAACATCGGCACGACAACATGGCGGCAGTTATCGTTTAGAAACGAATTCTTCGAATCCCAGGACCAACCTGTTGCGTTGTTCAGACGTGAGTTGTTCAAACAAACACTTAAGAAACATCAGAAAACTGTGAGCCGGGAAACCGACTCTACCACGACAGAAGCGTCGGTGGACAATCTAATAGCATCGTTCCTGTTGCACGGCTCGGCCGCAGCGCTGAGTCCTCTGATCACGACTTACATAGCGAGCGACGACGCCGGTACATTACAATTTTTGGTTGACAGACCAGCGAGTGACGTCGAGCAGTTGAGTCAAATGAAAGTTTCGCCAGAAACAACGGCCATGTGCGAACTCGTGAAAGCGATGAAAGAGAAAACATAATTGTTGTTACAAATAACGAATTCAGAGAATACAGACGTTTATTGTGAACGAATCGTGTATTCAACTGCAAATCAGAACTTTGGTCTGCAGCATGACAAACAGGCGTATTAAAACATCGAAGTGATATTTCAAGGTCACCGAGCCATATTTGATTCGCTGCTCGACGATGAGTGGAGTTCTCTCTTAAAAGGAGGTGTATTAGACAGTTATTCGCAAAGAAAAGGTAGTTATTAGTGCCTTGGTGATGCAGGTGCGGTATGATGTGAAAGGTACGTCGACGCTACTGACACACTTGCCAATTAACACAAAAGAACGAGACCCGACTGTTTATAGTCCGAATTAACTTCGTAAACTACTCCAAACAGTTTCAAGAATGGCGCGACGAAGACACACGCGTTAGTGCTGTGGAGGCGTTAGAGTTCTTGTGTCAAGTTGTGATACGCGACGAAAGCGTCTCGTTCAGCGTTCAACTAACAAATACCGAAACGACTCTAGTGAACTGTGCGGCAGATGGACTCATTACTTTCGCCCTAAACTAATTCCTATATAACAACAATAACAAAAGGAAGTTGATACATCTCTTTGTCCTCTACGGATTATAAGGTTAAGGTTGTTGATATTCAATATGTGACACACCCACTGTTGTTTTTTTTTTTTTTTATTGCCTGCTTTTGCAGGCTTTTCGCACCTCCAACATAATTGGAGCTCTTGTCACCCACTGTTGTTACAGGCCTCGTGTTGCTCTCGCTCAGCAGTGCGGTTACATTACATCTGAACGTGGGGTAACCTTACAAGCTCAGCGTGTGCTCTCGCTGTGCTGTGTGAGGGGGAGGGAGGCACTCCCGTCACCCCGCTCGTGATCTGAACTACATTGTAGAAGGTCACGTTTATGCTGCTGCGAGCCAACACATTGCTCAATATCTACAATATAATACGGCTTAGTTGATAACATTAACGTGTGTAAAAGAAATATAATAATAAACACCATCACTCCGCCTGTCGCGTGTGTGCGTGTGTGCGCGTGTGTGGACGTCCTACACTACGTTTGCCGAGACGCGGTCTTCACTCAAGAAGCCGTGGAACATCAAAACCCCTCCTGTTATGTTGAAGATGTGAGCTTATTTGCATGTATATTCCCCATAATTGTTTTAATAAATGAAATTTTAACTAAACTTTAATGATTGGTGTAGCGCTGTCCGTGTGTCCCAACAAAAACATCCAAATATTTTAATAATTAAATTTATACCGTTCTTTTCTTTTTTTTTTTCTACCATGGGAGATCCGCGCTTCGGCATGAATGGGTTGGCTCGACCGTAGTGATACCACGGCCTCACAGGAAACCGGTGTGAAATAGCGCTTGCGCTGTGTTTCACCGGGTGAGTGAGGATACCGGAGGCCCATACCCCAACCCCTTCCCCTCATCCCCCTTCCCATCCCCAAAATGCCGGCAACGCAATTGTAACGCCTCTGGTGTTCCGGGTGTTCATGGGCGGCTGTAATCGCTTACCATCAGGCGATACGTCTGCTCGTTTGCCCCTAAATCATAAAAAAAAAATATATATTACAACAAGCACTCGCCAGATCATAAATTGTATTATCAATAATCTACTCTCCGCGGTTGTACCTTTAGGGGGCGACCGTAAAATACGTGAGATGTTTAAGGGGGGGAGGGGGTCGGGTCAAATCTCATCTAATCTTACGTTGGAGAGAGGGGGGGTCTCGGCAAATATGACGCAATTTTTTTTCTGATTGAAACAAACAAATTATACTATTTTGGTCCATTTAATCCAGATTGTACATTCTTAAGATTTAATCTTAAGCGTAATCGTAATACGATTAAGATCATTCACTAATTCGTTCGAAAGAAAATAATTTCATTCATTCTTCGACGTAATACATCTACTGACTGTCAAACTACCATATTTGTTTTATACCAAATAGCTCAATTTAATCTAAATGTACGGTACAGTGTAGATCAGAATGAAGTTGAAGGAGCAGATGATTTTACTGAAAATCATATGGACATGTTGGTTCCAATAGTCTCTCTTGAGACCGCGCATGATTCTCCATGGCCTGATTTAGAGTGGATATTCTTGTTTTAATCACAGTAGTTACGATTTAAGTATTCTATTGTTAAATTTTTATTTCACTTATAAATAAACTCTCAACAACATTGATTACTATATAGTCGTTCCAATACTTTATTTAACTTTTGACAGATCACGCACATAAAGTTTTATAATAATTTTTGATACAATGTACTACAGATAATACTGTACTTTATGGGCGGGCTCCGCCTACTTAGGGATGTGTCATTCGTAATTAATGACCACAGACTATAAAAACGGTTTTGAAATAAATCGATTATCGATTATATTAATAAAACATACAATAAAATTATTGTGATTATATTTTATATCAAATCACGTAAAAAGCTTTATTATTTTGCATTAAAATGCCCTAAATGTCTCTGTTTCAATGCATAAATAATTTGCGTAATGAAAACAGTTCCATCGTACTCGTACCTAGTAATGGGATCGAATGTATTCGCCGCAAATTAATGAATCTAAAATAATTGTTTAGACTTACTATAGTTGGTTCAAATAAAAACTACCTGCGGTACCTACTTGTAATGAACAGGTACAAAATGTTGAAATTCGTAGTAATTTACGGATTAAAAATAAAACAACCAAAAGAGGTACTGTAATACTAATTTTAATTATAAAGAATCGTCTTCTTCGTATGACCAGGAATCATCATCACTTGACAGTTGTTTGTCCTTTGAGTACTTTCTTTTTTGGCATTTTGACAGTAACGAAGGCAGGAACGATACGCTCAACTCAACCAAACGTGAGAATTCACGCATAAATCAATACGGAGGAATATAAATACTCAACTATATTGAAGGTTACTCATTGAAATACTGTAGATTATTTTAAAATAGACATAGAGAGATTTAATAAAGATCATCAATAGTTTAACAAATACAATATTAACCACTGAATTACAACACAATACAATAATACATTTTGAAAATTCAGTTCCTTTTATTATATATTTTTTCATGACATAGAACCGTCATATTTGAACAACATTCTTTTAATCTATTTCTTCTTTATTTTGACAAAGGAGGTCGCACATTGAAACACATAGAAATATGAAGTACGAAATTATCTATAAAATAATGAGTTTGTTAAATCGATTAAAACTTCTTAATGCATAAAATCGATCGATGAAAAAAATCGAATAGGTAACGGGTCAGGGTATCACTATTTGATTAAGTATTAGAGCTGTCAAAAGTTAAATAAACTATTGGAACGACTATAGTAAATAAAAGCATGTATAAATTTTTTTATTTTTTTTTTCATAATAATCCAACGCGTTTACGAAAAAATCCCACTTTTTGAAAAATCTCACGTGGGATGGGAGCCCTCCCACAATAAAATCTCACGACATCTTACTATACAGAAAAAATAAAAAACCCCTCACGTAAGCTTAACAGTCGCATACGCTACCACTACGCCACCGAGATAGGGATGGGGGAGGGGTTGGGATATGGGCCATATCTTAGTATAAGTGGGCAGAGAAGTTGGTGTTGGGCTATCATCAGGCACAGACATATCTTAAATAAACCTTTTTTCGTTCTTCCTAGCCTTATCCCAAGATTATTTGGGGTCGGCTACTAGTTTTTTACCGGAATTCTAAGTTTTTAAACGGGGCGACTGGCATCGGACCTCCGTCACCCTGAGGGTAGAAACTGAATTCGGAGGTTGAACTAGTGTCAGTATATTTGAGGGCACTGATATCTCAACAGCGATTACAATAGATGGATGGAGTTCTAGAGTTCTGAGTTATTGTATTGTTAGTTTTTGGTTTATATTGATGAGATGTACAAACGCCTACACTAACTTATATAGCAATACACATGACGAATATATCTGCCGTAAATATAGCAGAGGCGTTAGTTCCAATACACTTAAAACGAGTCTGGGAGAAATAATGGCCCGTTATATTAGTCTGGCTCCTTGAAAAATATTTTATAATATTCATTGTCTTGTATACGGAGGGATCTCTCAATTCACACTTTTTTTGTCAGTCTCCTACTTGGGATAACACTGTGTGCGCGTTCCACAAATTGTTATTCTGAGTCTGTGTGTTCTTTGTGTCCTTATCGTGCCTGTTTGTAAAATCCCTCGCGACACATGATCTACTACTAGTTTGTGCTAAAGAAAATAAAAGTAAAATACACATCTGCCAAACCCTTTGGAGATATAAGTGTGATTGTACGTATAACATACAATTTTTTTTTATTTTAAAAGACAACTATGTTAAGAATATATTCTGTCGCGGGGGACTTTACAAACATACATGAAACGGACACAGAACACCCAGATTCGGAACACTAATTTGTGGATCACACAAAGTGTTCTTCCATGTGGGATTTGAACTCACGCTTAAACTAATATGCCAATCGTGCAGTCAGGTAGAAAGAACCACAAAAATAAAACTTGATTTCGCTTAATAACGCCATCTAGTACTATTAGTAAAACTAATGGCTTCAATATTGTTACATAGATGGCGCTAGTTAACCATTTGATTTATTTTGCCCAAAATAATGTTATATGTTTAATCTATTGGTTTGGTACATATATTTAGAGCGTGAATTTAACAGACATGCCAAACTCAAAAAGATAAGAACTTATAAATAAATGCTCACATTTTCTTAAATTTTACACATTTTAATTTTTTACCTTCAATAAAATTAATATCTTGTTTGCTTTACATAATAATAAATGAAAGTATTAAAATGCTGGAAGTGTGTGCGAAGTATCAGGTAGCTAAATCGAAGAAAATAAGTAATAAGGTAAGCAGCCTTGTTGCTTAAGTCAAATGTCTCCTGTCAGTGTCAACCTGCGTTATCAACTGGCAACAACATTGTAGGGATGTGATATTAATGGAAAATAATCGATTAATTAAAAATCTATTTTTATTTTTCCAATGCTAATCGATTTGTCTAAAACAAATTTTAATAAAAATAATTATTCGACTTCTGAGCAATAATCGAACTTTTCTATAATTAAAAAATTCACATGATTTTAATATACCAATAATAATTCTAAGAGATTCATATTATCAATTTATAGGATTAACAATCAATTTAAATGATAACCAATTCAAAACTAGAAATCAAAGCTAATGTTGTTTTAATCTTTCAACGTAATGAATATGAAACCAAATATCATTATTGATGCAAATTTTCAGTGCCATTAAACGTTTTATTATAATAAAAGGAAATGATGAGCATCCCAACAAAATGATAACCTTACGACCTCAAAAATCAAATGTACAGTATTATTTTACTTAAAACCAGTTTAAACATTAAATACTTAAAACGATAACTAAATACTAAACGACTAAGTCGTGGTCTCAATAAGTAAAATACATAACAAGTCTTTCTTTAATCAATAAAAAATTCAAACAAATATTCTCATTAATATTCAGTCTTATTTTACATTTGAATAATATTAAAATAATTTAAACAATAATTAAAAAAATATTAAACAATTCAGTTCTGGTTTCCAAAACTAAAATCTAAAACAAATCTTTCGTTGAGTTTTAATTGTTGGCACTAATTTTCAGTTCAGTTTTACGTAAGAGTAGTATTAAAATGAAGCGATAAGTGAAAAAGCTAAACGGCAAAATTTTTGATTAAAATAATTATTACCTTAAATTTTCAGGTAAGCCGTTTAAAAGCAATCATTTTGAGTCTCTTTCCTAGAATACAGTTTCGTGTTTTCCTGACCATATGTCCCGCTTTGGAAAATAGTTTAAACTGGAATACTAAAAATGATGATAATTCGGGAACGGCTAGTTCTGAATACCTAATAATTCGGCTGGCGGACAAGAAATATGGCAGGTACATCATAAAAAATTAATGGCCTTGGTATCTAACCCGTCAGTGGTCAAAAATACCAAATTAGATCTATACGTTGCGGCACCGCTATCGGATGTTATGGTCGATCCTTTCAATGTTTGGAGAATTTTAATTGTTTTATTTATGTAATAAAAACGCCTAACATTTATTTTATCAACTATTTTGATCTCTCTCAGTACTCTGAAAATAATTTACTCGCATACACACCAACATACAGATGGCGCCGTTTTTTATTGAACCAACGTGTAAGTATTAATGCCTTTGAGTTTTTTCATCGTAAAATTGAAACTTAAAGATTTTTTCATCCGTCGCCATAGATGGCACTGTTTACGAAAATCGATTTTAACACGTTATGTATATAATCATTTGTAAAAAACGATTAATCCAAAAGAAAATAATAAAATGATATAAATAAAAATCATTTTTTTTAACATCCCTAGTCCGTAGTGTACACCACTAGTCCACTATACTGTAGTAAATAAAAATAAAATATATATTACAAGCAATAACGCAATTACCATTTATTAGGGATGTGAGATTTATGGAAAAGATTTGATTAAATAAAAATCGATTTTTATCTTACCAACGATAATCGATTCGTCAAAAATCGATTTTAATAAAAATAATTAATCGATTTCTTAGAAATAATTGATATTTTCTAATACTTGAAAATCCACATGTTTTTCATATTATTATGTTATTCATTTTTATTATTATATAGGGGGCAAACGAGCAGACGTATCGCCTGATGGTAAGCGATTATAATCAGACGTATCGCCTGATGGTAAGCGATTACCGCCCCCACGGGGGTGTCCATGTGTGGCGGTAATCAGCAACACCAGAGGCGTTAATTTATCTTTAAGACCACAACTTAGTCGTTTAGTTTTTAATTATCGTTTTAAATATTTAATTTTTAAAACTAAAAATGATGATAATTCGAGAGCGGCTAGTTCTGAATCAGTTGTTTTAACAAAAGCTACGGTTGACGGACAAGATATATGGCAGCTACATCATAAAAAATACTCGTAAAAGACCCGTCAGTGGTCAAACATATCGAATTGGACCTATACGTTGCGGCACCGCTATCGGATCTTATGGTAGACCCTCTCAATGTCTGGCAGAGCTCCGAAGGGACTTTTCGTAAGCTAACCGAATTGGCTCTAAAGCATCTCTCTGTAATGGCCACTTCTGCTCCATCCGATAGATTATTTTCCAAAGCGATTATTTTAATTGTTTTATTTATGTAATAAAAACGCCTAACATTGCTTTATCAACGACTATTTTGATGTCACTCAGTACTCTGAAAATATAATATAATAATAATAATCCTTTATTTGCCAGTATAATATATTTATCCATATATTACATGTATACACATACCTAAATACGGATTGCGCCGTTTTTTATTTTATCAACTTGTAAATATTATTGCCTTCGAGTTTTTATCCCACTTATAGATGGAGCTGTTTATAAGAATTGAAACTTGAAGTTTTTTCTCACCCGACACCATTAATGGCACTGTTTAAGAAAATCGATTTTAACACGTAATTTATAAAATGGATTTGTAAAAATCGATTAATATCACTCCGAAAATC
The DNA here is from genome assembly GCA_916048165.1 of Spilarctia lutea. Classification (NCBI taxonomy): domain Eukaryota; kingdom Metazoa; phylum Arthropoda; class Insecta; order Lepidoptera; family Erebidae; genus Spilarctia; species Spilarctia lutea. The sequence continues at coordinate 185,839 of OU696494.1, forward strand.
GGTTTTAAAATCAATCCAAAAGAAAATAATAATCGATTTAAATCTCGATTATTTTTTAACATCCCTACCATTTATTAGTCCTATGAATAAACATGATTCATGACATTTTCAAGATTATACCACAGTTGTGAAGAAACCATCTACTTGAAATATAAGAAACTGTAAGTAATAATGAAGTTGTAAAATATTATATTGTGAGTTAAACAGTAAACTTTTCGCGAATATCTACCAGACGCTGGGAAGTAGACCTAGTACCTAGAGTGTGTGCGCTTGATTAATTGGCAAAAAATAGTATATTGGTATAGTTCCTCACATTTTTAGACCATCGTTAATATTAAGTAAATAAGTGATTATATTATTAGGATATTGAATATTGTCCAACCTGAGTTTATGTGTAAAGTTGCTACAATAATGTATGATGTGGTACAGAACATGTCGCCAAATTGGTATCTTGCAGTTAACCTTAGTTGGGCCATCAGCATAATGTTCATCTACATTGAGCCCCAGAGGAAGAAAAGCTGGAGCGCAGTATCTATCTTCTTGAGAGGGCAGCGGAAACTGGACAGGTCTTGTCAATACTAATGTTTATATAAATGTGATTGTCAGTTTGTTAGCTATGCTCCAATTCATCCGGCCTTATCATCATGTCTATGTGCTTTTAAGTGTTGTTAATAATGATTTGGTAAAAAAAAACATTTAGATACTATTTTAGATAGTTCAAAGTAGTTGTCGTACAAGTTACATGCCAGGCAGGACAGACGAGAAGAACTGGTTATATGTCAAATACAAATGAGCACTACAATGATATTTAAAGATAATTTCTGTGTTAAATAAGTTATTTACCCATAATTGAGAGTCCCTAGTGCAATGCCACTTTTGAGTCCTTCCTGAAATAGCAGAGGAGGGGCTTCAGTACACTCGTTGGGTATTCAACACTTACAACAGGTTTGTGTTAGCTGTGTGATATCAGTCGGGCTGGAAACTGACCTATTGTACTACCTTTATGCTGGTAGTTATGGCCTGTACATAACATAAACGTAAATAAAATAATAAATTTAACAAATCTTGTGAATGTGTTGCAACTTTTAAAAAACTGAGAAGAAATAATCAAGTTCAGTTCAAAAGTAAAGAAAACAATGCCTCAGTAGTGTAGTGGTAGCGTATGCGACTGTTTGTCTCTGTCTCCGGTTCGATTCCCGGGTTGGACCAAATGTTTGTATGATCTGCAAATATTTGTTTTAAGAGTTCGGGTGCTTTCTATGTATAATATGTATGTATTTACAAAAAAATAAAAATAAAGGCATATTTGTATTTGTGTCAGTTGTCTAGTACCCATAACACAAGCTCTGCTTAGCTTGGGACTAGATGGCGTTGTGTGTTAGATGTCCGGAATTACTACAAATTCAAATAATTTAATTAACAATATACACATAACTGGAGGCCCATACCCCAACCCCTCCCCCATCCCCTTTCCCATCCCCCAAAGGTCGGCAACGCACTTGTGACACCTTTGGTGTTGCGAGTGTCCATGGGCGGCGGTAATCGCTTACCATCAGGTGATACATCTGCTCGTTTGCCCACTATTCAATAAAAAAATAAAAAATAATAAATCAAATAATAATGCGGTACATATTGACTGCAACAGTTGAGGCTCATGACTCATGTTGGATGTAATGACTTTAGTGTATGTTATTTAATTAGTTGGACTACCATTACCTATCTAAGGACACTTGGGTTACCAAAATGAATCAACGATGTATTAATTAAATAAATCAGTGCAGAGGTAAAAAATATATTATGTAATAAAGAATATAAGACACATACAATATACTTGCAAACATTATAACCCTACCTTGGCAGTCGGGTTGCCTTGGTATTGGGACATACTCGGGCTGTTCATCTATATAGATATGTGTTTGTTATACTGATATGTATTATTGTGAATCTACAGTGTGTATATTAGTAATTGAACAACCCTCGGTGAACCGATAAAAATAATCACTAGAAACATCTTACTCTGTTGAGTTTTGAGTCTTGTTGTATATAGGTACCTACATACTTCCTACTTTATAAGTTTGTTTATTGGGTTGTGAAACTACCCTCTATCATAACTGTTGTTCCTACCCTACTCTTACGATTTATCCACTTGTATTTCTAAGCTACTTAGCTCACTACACAAATTACGATACTTGGTATTTTATTGAAGACATGATAAGTCAAAAAGTTTCTAAAGACTTCACTGAGAGACCAATACTGTAAGACATCACTCGGTTGAAATATTCTCTTGCAGTTATACTATTGGTGATAATCACAATACCTCATTACCTTCCATGAACTTAAAATCCATTTGAAATACATATTTACATATGCCCGTTTTTACTTCTTATGAAGTGCAAATGACAGAATGGCTAATGTTGCCATACTGGATTGATTCAAGAGAGCTAAAGACGACTGGTGGTTTTAGGTTCTCTTCATAAGAGTTCAAATAATTTATATTCTGAAGCAGTTGTTATTTATTCATTCATTTAGGACCTCCGACAAGGAATACACCTTACATGCTAGTTTTATTACGAAAACTAAAATAAATGCTATTTACGCTGTAAAAATGTGCAAAATTTATTCGGATTTTACTTGAATCTAGGTTAGTTAACCTTGAAAAATACTGTTAAATCTGATTATCAACGAAATGGTCGAAACTACAAAATATTTTGGTATTACATTTGTAAAGACAATTCAGCCGTCGCCGGCCCCTTTTTTTTGTTATATAGCGGGCAAACAAGCAGACGTATCGTATACCTACTGATGGTAAGCCATTACCGCCACCCATGGACACCCGCAACACCAAAAGCGTTACAAGTGCGTTGCCGGCCTTTCAGGAAGGAGTACGCTCTTGATATACATTTTATGTTCTTTTAAGTTTGTCTCAACCATTGCAATATCTTACATTTTCAGACTCGCTGTCGTTTCACAAACGTCGGTGGACAGTTGTGATCCCCGGAGGACTCGGGGTCCTCCTTTCTTTCCGCACCACTCCCATGGATTACCAAAAGCGTCTTGGCACCTCTGGCGTCGAAGGACAGCTTTACGAAACGAAAGTTATCGCTCTGATGATGTTGAGGTTGCTGCACGACGAGCGCGTGGCAGACTTCTGTTTGGCCACAAATATGGAGGGTATGGGCGCGTTCGACGACATCTGCGTCAAAGTGAGTGTGGTGGGGCGGGAGCAGCCCCTCGCGCTCTTCATCCAGCTCAAACACAAGATACACGACGATGCGTCACTCACGATACACGACAGTAACACCGATCTAGTCAAGTACATCGATAGCTTCGTTTCGATCACTAAGAAGATTGCTTCGCAAAAGGATCATGATAATTTTTTTGCCAAAAGCATTTCTAAAACACATAGTATGTTCATTCTATATACAAATGCTGAATTTAAAGTCCCATATTCAGCGCTTCATACCAAAGATTCGTTGAAGAGGTTTGTGTGCAATTACGACAATTTGAGTAATGATTTGCTGGTGACCGGAGCCTCGGTCGGTCGAGGGCTGCGTCACGATGAGCAACTGGTACGGAACTTTGCCAAGATTAAACTGGAAGAGGACCTCGCGGTGCTGGCTGAACGGTTTGCGACGTTTTTCTGCAACAAAACGAAGCGAGCGCACATCATGAATGACGAGTACTTGCAGCAGTACCACGTCGTGTTGGCGAAACACGTCGTACACGTCGGTGACATTCAAACAGACAACATCGGCACGACAACATGGCGACAGTTATCGTTTCGAAACGAATTCTTCGAATCCCAGGACCAACCTGTTGCGTTGTTCAGACGTGAGTTGTTCAAACAAATACTTAAGAAACATCCGAAGACTGTGAGCCGGGAGACCGACTCTACCACGACAGAAGCGTCGGTGGACAATATAATAGCATCGTTTCTGTTGCACGGCTCGGCCGCAGCGCTGAGTCTTCTGATCACGACTTACATAGCGAGCGACGACGCCGGTACATTACAATTTTTGGTTGACAGACCAGCGAGTGACGTCGAGCTGTTGAGTCAAATGAAAGTTTCGCCAGAAACAACGGCCGAGGCGTATCTACGCTCTCCGAGAATGAACGTACCGGTCGGTTTCGGTAACGTCGATATGGTGATGAGCGGTGAAGCCAAGAAAGTGGAGAAGAGGTTCAAGTACCTGGTAAACGGCATCATAGATATGTGTCAACGCTACGAGCAGGTGGAATCGCTCAAAGTTGTCACTATCGATGAGACCGTAGACGGGGGCCTCTTGACCCACAGCGGAGGCCTGGCGAGCGGCGTCGGTAACCTGCTGACATGGGACGAGAACACCGACACGCTTATGTTCGCCGATCGTTTCACTCGTCACCAGAGTAACGCCGAAACTTTATTTACCAAACTGCAAAAAGAAATAGAGCAGCAGAGCGTTGGAACGGACCATTTGGCTGATTATAGATTCAAGGTAAAAACTAGCAAGTTGCCCAAACCGCACCTCGACTGCACCGACACAGCGAGAGAGTTCATCAGTAAACTGGTCATCTATGACAAGCAAAGCAATCAGTCTAAGGTCGAGGGACTCTTGAAAGATGAGATACAGAATCTACTGCACAAGAAAGCACACCACAGCGCCTTGCAGTGTCACTCGGTGTTCTTACACTACCATGACGAAGTAATCAGCTGGTGGCTGCGGCCGTCCGGCACGTATCTGAACAAGTCGAGTAACTTGTATGAACTGGCGATAAACAACATCAAAGCGGAGCCGCAGATCAGTGCGCTCCACACCACCTTCCACGTGAACAACTCGAGGTACCGTGAATACAGTTTCAACGAAAAGACTCCGATGTGGTTGGCGCTCGCAAAGCTCCCCACTCACATGTCCATAGTCACAAACACGGTTACACTGACCACTATGCAAGCGATTCAATGTTTACGGAAGATGCGTGCGAACAGCAAGTACGCGGTAGTCGATATGGAGAGTGTGGCTCATTTGTCAGCCGCGGACTTTTGCTCACTTCAGGAAGAGTTGAGGAAGACCGAAAAGGTGCTCATCATCGTATGGTGTGTCACGGACAGTGGCGCGGTATCACGCACCATGCTCCACGAATTTGCGCAAACGACTGAATGTAAGCAAATAGTTGTAGTAACAAACATCGTGGACAAAGTCTACGAATATTTTCCTCACATCGAAGTGTTTAGAGACGAAACACTAAACTTTACCTCGATGAGCGCGGTGTCACAAAAAGAATTAAGAAAAAAAAGTAAAGTAGTATTTCAAGGCGTAGCGCTCAGCTTGGATCTTATGATAGACGACACGTCGCTTTCGTTTGTAAAAAGTGTAGTATTAGATAAACTAATTCGTCGCGAAGTTATATCCCTTAGCGCTGCGCTCGGTGATCCACGTTACGAGGAAATAAAACATCTTTATATCGACAGGAACGTATGTCGAGTGAGTAACGATGGCAACGATAAACTTAATGCTCGTTGTCTCGTTAGAACGTTTCACGATATCGCAGATGAGTTAGTTCTCCTGACGGCCCCCCCGGGGATGGGCAAGTCCACACTACTGACTCGCTTATCAATCAACACAAAAGAGCTAGACCCGACGCTGTGGATAGTCCGAGTTAACTTTATAAACCACTCCAAAAAGTTTCAAGAATGGTGCGACGACGACATCTGCGTGGGCGCTGTGGAGGCGTTGGAATTTTTGTGTCGAGCCGTGATAAGCGACGAGGAAGTGGCGTTTAGCGTTCAACTAAAAAATGATAAAGCGTTTCTAGTGAACTGTGCGGCGGATGAATTCATTACTTTCGAATTAAACATGTTTCTGCATTATTATAATATGCAGCGATTGATGTATATTTTCGACGGCTTTGATGAGATCTGTCCGCATTACAAAGATAAGGTTGTTGATTTCCTTATTATCGTTAAAACACGTTTAATGGAAAATAAAATGTGGGTGACGAGCAGACCGTACAGTGACATCCTGCCAGACCTACAGAGAGCTCTGGGTAGAGGATTTCAAATGGAACATCTGAGCTATCGAGAGCAAGAATCATTCCTAAAGAGTTTCTGGCGAGAAAAGTCCATGAATGAAAAACTCTGTAAACAGCTGGAAAGTTTAGAAAGATTCATAGATAACGCCAGCCAGTCGATATCCGAGGTACACGAGTGGGTGCAATTCATATATTACAATTTTGTTGATGTCGTGCGACAGATGTTGGGTCAGTCGCTTCACGCAGATGTAGAAGGATATTTGGAGCACTTTCGGATTAAACCCGTAGAAGATACGGTGTCAGGAATTCCGTTAATTTTATATTTTATGGCCGATTATTTCGTACATATAGTCTATAATTGCAAAAAAATGGGATGCGATCGGAAGCGAATCAAATCTAAATTGACTATCAATCTGCATGATGTCTATAAAATGTTTGTAGAAAATAAAGTGAAAAAAATTCTTTACCAAGATAAAAACAACATGGAATTGTCTAATCCGATCACAAGAGGCATGATAGAGAAAGAACTTCTTGATCGCACGTCTGTTTACAAGAAACTTGCTGCGAATGCTCTATTTAATGATCGTATTTTTATGAACGTAAATTATGAAGAATTTAAAGCTATGTCGCCATTAAACAACGAAGAGTTGTGCAAGGAACTGTATAGAATCAAGACAGGTGCAGACAAGACGGGTCTGATTTCGCACGTTACGAAAGACAACGTGGTCGTTTTCATACATAGGTCGTTTACAGAGTATTTCGCTGCCGAGTACGCCTGCGACATACTCCAAAGCCAAAAGTTTAATAAATCCATAAAAGTCATTTGGTATTGTGTGTTGAATCGGCTCGCGAACAAGGGCGTCCGAGTTTGGATAGAATCAAAGAAGAAATACGACAAAACACTTGAAAATGTTTTTAAGGAAATGGAGGAACCGTCGCCGATATATGCCACTGATTGCCATAACCATTTAGATTATGTCAACCTTGATTTCGAGCGGCGCATTAGAATATTGGCTTCTACTGAGGACGACTATGATGGCATTAGTTTTAAAACATTCAGTGACGTGTTCACAAGCAGCTACTTGGAGACGCTTGATGCCGTCACTTGTGACACCATATCTTATTACTTCGTATATTATTTAATGAATCAAATGAAGGTCCATTTACGAGTATATTTTGCCATCGAAGCTTTTTTTGTATTAATAAACAACACCTTCTCTAGATATAATATAGACTCATATACCGCGAAGGAGTTCTTCCACGAAATCCGTCTCAAAATAGAAATAGTGGGGCAGAAGGGAGCCATCCCTATGCTGTTGCAACTGGAACACAAAGGTGACAATGATGCGATTAACTTCGACGACAGTGGTTTAGAAACTAATAACGAAATTGATTCCCGAGCGGACGACACGTGTAAGTCGCACATGTACATAGTGTACAAAAATAATGAGTTCACGATGGGCTCCTACACAACACCTGAGCCCGACACTGTTCGCGCATTCGACACTTTGTTGGCCACTACAGGCACAGTTCGTGGTCGGCTGCAACACTCCGAGCTAGAAGTACAAGAGTTTGCATTACTTTACTTTGAACTGCCACAATCCTTTCCCTGTCGAAAATGCAGTCTTCTCTTTGTCCTTGGGATCAATTTCTACCTGCCAGTATCCACTTTTTAAATCCAAGGTGCTAAACCACTTAACCCCTGTTAGCATGTCCAGAGTGTCATCTATTCTAGGTAGTGGATAGCTGTCCTTCTTCGTAATGTCGTTTAGACGGCGGTAGTCAACACAAAAACGCATGCTGCCATCCTTTTTCTTTACAAGCACTACAGGTGAACACCATGGGCTGGATGAAGGCTCTATAACGCCATCCCTGACCATTCCATCAATCATGGTTTGCACTTCCTGTTCTCGTGCTACTGGTAGTCTTCTTGGTCGCTGACGAATTGGCAACTCACTCCCAGTGTTTATTTTGTGTTGAACCAAACCAGTCTTTCCAATATCAGCGTCATTAGTAGAGAAAATATCAGTGTACTTAACTAACATTCTCTTAGCCTTGTCAATTTCTTCCCTAGACAAGACATCTCGACAGTCTTCTAACAGTGTTGACACGTTGACTCGTGCATCTGTGCTAATATTCGAAGTAGTCAAGTCTTGGCATCGACGCATCCAATCCACATCTTCGCAAGTGCCAATTAGTGTGCCCTTATGAATCACATGTTGCTTGTCACTAAGATTTAGCACACGTACTGCAGAGATGTTAGTGGTACTTACTAGAGTTCGTGCGATCTTCCATGGAAGATCATTATCTACCCTTTCAATAAGGACACACCGATGCATTCGTCCAGAATTCTGAGGGAGACTAACTGGCATGATTGTTTCTGATCTGGGAGGAAGAACAACGTTCTTTAAGCTGTACACTTTTCCTGATGATGCTCCTTCCATGAACAGTTCTTCTTGACTACATCTCATTACACCTTGGTTGATGTCGATCTCACAACAATTGTTCTTCATGAAGTCTAGGCCAAGGATGCAATCGTCAACTATATCGGCCACGATGACGTTATGCAGGTAAACTTGGTTGCCCAACTTCAACTCCACCTTCTGTTCGCCTCGGACGGGTATGCGCTGACCAGTGGCTGTTACTAGGTTTATTTGCTCACGGTTACATGCAATGTCTCTCAGGAACCGATTTGCAAGTTGGGAACTGACAACTGTGCGAGAAGCTCCCGTATCAATCGTCAGTTTACATGACGTTCCGTTGATTTCGCCTCTGATGACCAGGCTGTTCCCATCATGAGTCTGCGAGATCGAAATCCTTGGGGCTCTTTGAACACCAGCCAGCACCCGCCCCGCAGTCCTGGCGTTTACTCGTTTCCCTGCTGTTGTCGGGCAGTACTATCAACCGCCCTATTCTCCTGAGACCGCTCGTATTCAGTTCCTATGCTTCGCTTAGGGCAGCTGGACCGAAGGTGACCTTTTTCACCACAGGCGTAGCATCTAGGGCTGTACCCCTTAAATCGGTCCCGCGGAGGTGATGCCACAACCTCCCGGACCCGATGAGACCGATGGTCTTGTCTCACAGCTTCCACCTCCAAAGCATGGGCCAGAGCGTCCTTGAGAGTTTCATGGTGCCCAAGTCTCACAGCAGCTCTAACTTCGAGGTCACGGATGCCATCGATAAAAGCTTGCACCAGATTCCCGTCAACGAGCGCAGGTGCAGACTGGTATGCCTTACGGACCAGTTTCTCAACTTCCAGAGCCCACTGTTGCAAGTTTTCACCGATGCGTTGGGCACGATCCTTCAGCTGTGCACGAAACACGTGCTCCAGATGAGCGTCACCATATCTTGCCTCCAATGCCTCCAGCAGTTGCTCATAGGTTACCTTCTTACCGAGGGCTTCGAGGACGGTTAGAGCCTGGTCTCGAAGACCCAAGGTGAGCGCGGTCATAGCTTGTTCCTTTGTCCAGCCGTTTGCCGTCATAACAGCCTCAAACTGAATCTTGTAGGCTGACCACGAAGATGTTCCATCAAACGGCGGTACTTTGAACCCCCGTACCGAAGGAGCAGCAGTTACTATAGTCGCCGCTCCGTCTCCAACTTTAAGGTTTCCTAAGGCCTTCTTCACGTCAGCAATTTGAGTTTCGGCCTCAGTGATACGATTCTCGTGTTGAAGAACCTGATCCTTCACTACCTTGATTTCTTTGCCGAAAGTCTCATGTATGCCTTTTAACAAGAGCATCTGTTCCTCCTGGCGGCGGGCCTGCTCCTCCTTGTCCCGCTGCAGTTGCTCTTCCAAGCGGCGGGCCTGCTCCTCCTGGCGGCGGGCCTGCTCCTCCTGGCGGCGGGCCTGCTCCTCCTGGCGGCGGGCCTGCTCCTCCTTGTCCCGCTGCAGTTGCTCTTCCAAGCGGTGGGCCTGCTCCTCCTGGCGGCGGGCCTGCTCCTCCTGGCGGCGGGCCTGCTCCTCCTGGCGGCGGGCCTGCTCTTCCAAGCGGCGGGCCTGCTCCTCCTGGCGGCGGGCCTGCTCTTGGAGCATTGCCATTAGGGCCGTGATATCTGGAGATGCTGCCGATGTGGACGGCGTGGTTTCCATAGCTGGCTGCTGATCTTCCGATGTAGGCAGTTGTGCACTTCCAAATCGCCTCTGATCAGCCTCTTGCTGGCGCTGACTCCTAGTTCGGATACCTTCCGTGTCTTCCTTTGGTAAAACCGGCATACTTTAATCCCGCTTCTGACACCAAATTGTTACGAGCTGGGTATTAAATAAATTAAAGTACTCGATTAATTACCAAAAATAACACAATATTTATTAAGAACACTTTTTACAATAAGAAATCACTAAATCACTGGTTAGTCGCACTAGAAGATCTCTTCGATGTTTATCCGCTGTATCGTGAAACAATACTGTCCCTACGGCCAACACGTTCCGCTTTTATATGGCCGTGAAAATTACTCGAAACTACGAAAACATTCGATCGAAGTTTCTAGGCTAAATAGATTACTCTAGAGCTGCTTGTAGCGCCATCTAGCGTCGAGTAATCGTCATAATGCACACAGTTGCGCGCTTTCCGACACTAGATGGCGTTGTCCTCGACAGTTCTCGATTATTCTAGTGGACACGAGATTCATCTGGTTATGGCGCAACAATATGTATGTATTTACAAAAAAAAAAAAGTATATATGTATTTATATCAGTTGTCTAGTACCCATAACACAAGCTCTGCTTAGCTTGGGACTAGACGGCGTTGTGTGTTAAATTGTCCGAAATATTTATTATAAAAAAAAAAAAAAATTAAGTATAGTTTTTACGGCTTTACTTTTGTTTAGCGTGTGTAAAAAATTAGGGCCTAGAAAATTTGGCAACAACATAATTGGAATGCCTACACGCAGAATAAGCTTATGATAAGGCAAACCTGGCGGTTTCAATGAATTTAAAAATTCTACAGAGTAATTAGTAGCGTCAAGACGCAGGTTCGGCCTCACATGGAATACTGTCCTCATCTTTGGACAGGGTCACCCCAATACCAGCTCCTCCCTCTGGACCGCATTCAGCGGAGGGCGACTCGTATCGTCGATTGCCGGATCTTTCAATTCGGCTAGACTCTCTAGCGCTGCGTAGAGATGTGGCTTCGCTGTGCATTTTTTACCCCATTTACCATGAGAGTGCTCCGAGGAATTGTTTGGATTGATCCCTGCCGCATCTTTCCACCATCGTCCTACGCGACAGAAATTTCATCCCCAACATCTAGATGGTTGGCAGTCCACAACTGTGCGATTTTCCCGAAATGTTCTGCCACGCACAGCAAAACTGTGGAATGAGCTGTCGCCTGCGGTGTTCCCGGACCAATACGACCTTCAAACATTCAAGAAAAGAGCGTACTCCTTCCTAAAAGGCCGGCAACGCACTTGTGACGCCTCTAGTGTTGCGGGTGTCCATTTTCGGTGGTAATCGCTTACCATCAGGTGATACGTCAGCTCGTTTGCCCCCTATATAATAAAAAAAAACTGTATTAACCACATTATCAATCGAAGTATGGACCTCTTCTTCGCCCTCAAACGACATGAGCAGGATATCGTTGATAGCTGCTGCTTGATCGTTCTTTCGAGTAAGTATATAGCACGCTCACATAACCATTCAATAGGCTTGTCATGTATATGAATATCGTTGGATAAACTTTAGACAGCAATTCTTGAACCGTAGTAACAACTGTGCATAATTCTTCCGGGATGGTTATCATTTCATCAAACGATGACGACAAATCACCATTACCGATTTTAAGATGGAGATCTGAAAATCTACCAGCAGACTCATCCCCGCCCAAATGTGCTCTCATATTTTTGAGGCCACAAATTAGATTTCTTAATGCACGACTTTACTTCGTCAGCTCTGGTTCCTTTTGGTACCACTGGTAGAGTCTGCCGAAAGTCTCCGGCCAGCAAAACTGTTACGCCACCCATTAATTTTGTATTAACCCTTATATCCCTTATTGATCTGTTTAAGGATTCAATACCACCTTTATGTGCCATAGTTATTTCGTCCCACACGATTAGTTTTGTACTCTTTGAAACTTCAGCCAAATTACTTTGTTTGGAGATGTTGCAAATGGGAGTCTCGACAGTGATTAAATTGAGTGGTAACTTGAAAGTAGCATGAGCAGTTCGACCACCTCCGAGTAATGTAGCAGCTATTCCGGACGACGCCACAGCCAGGGCAATGCCGTGAGTACTTCTTACTTTCGCCAAAAATAAATCAATATTAGCAGACACAAAACAGACAAAATGAAAAAAATGTTTTTTTGAAGCAAGTAAGTTTCATACAAACCTATATGCTTACATATGCATTTAGTGAAAAGCTGTTAGTTTGGCATTACGAAGAGACACTTCAATGTTATTTATTTGTAATATATGCACGTATCTGCTGTTTTAATCGTCTTGTATACGGAGGGATCTCTCAATTCACACTTTTTTTGTCAGTCTCCTACATGTGTTAACACTATGTGCGCGTTCCACAAATTGTTATTCTGAGTCTGTGTGTTCTTTGTGTCCGTATCGTGCCTGTTTGTAAAATCCCTCGCGACACATGTTCTACTACTAGTTTGTGCTAAAGAAAATTAAAGTTAAATACACATCTGCCAAACCCTTTGGAGATACGAGTGTGATTGTATGTCTGTACATAATTTTTTTTTATTTTAAAAGACAACTTCTATGTTAAGAATATATTCTGTGTCGCGGGGGACTTTACAAACACACATGAAACGGGCACATACAACACCCAGCTTCGGAACACCAATTTGTGGATCACACAAAGTGTTCTTCCATGTGGGATTTGAACTCACGCTTAAACTAATATGCCAATCGTGCAGTCAGGTAGAAAGAACCACAAAAATAAAACTTCATTTCGCTTAATAGCGCCATCTAGTACTATTAGTAAAACTAATGACTTCAATATTGTTACATACATGGCGCTAGTTAACTATTTGATTTATTTTTTCCAAAACAATGTTATATGTTTAATCTATTGGTTTGGTACATATAGTTACAGCGAGAATTAAACAGACATGCCAAAATCAAAAAGATAAGAACTTATAAAAAAATGCTCACTTTTTCTTAAATTTTACACATTTTCATTTTGTCCCTTCAATAAAATTAATATCTTGTGTGCTTTACATAAAAATAAATGAAACCATTTAAATGCTGGAAGAATGTGCGAAGTATCAGGTTGCTAAATCGAAGAAAATATCTAATAAGGTAAGCAGCCTTGTTGCTTATGTCAAATGTCTCCTGTCAGTGTCAACCTGCGTTATCAACTGGCAACAACATTGTAGGGATGTGATATTAATGGAAAATAATCGATTAATTAAAAATCTATTTTTATTTTTCCAATGCTAATCGATTTGTCTAAAACAGATTTTAATAAAAATAATTAAACAATTTCTGAGCAATAATCGAACTTTTCTATTATATAAAAATTCACATGCTTTTCATATCCCAATAATAAACCTAAGAGATTCATATTATCAATTTATAGGATTAACAATCAAATTAAATGATACAAATAAAAAAAATAACCAATTCAAAACTAGAAATCGAAGCTAATGTTCTTTTAATCTTTCAACGTAATGAATATAAAACCAAATATCATTATTGATGCAAATTTTCAGTACCATTAAACGTTTTATTATACTAAAAAGGAAATGATGAGCATCCCAACAAAATGATAACCTTATCGCCTCAAAAATCAAGTGTACAGTATTATTTTACTTAAGACCAGTTTAAAAAATTAATACTTAAAACGATAGTTAAAAACTAAACGACTAAGTTGTGGTCTCATAAAGTAAATGATATAACAAATCTTTCTTTAATATTTAACTTTAAACAATAAAAAATAATTCTCATTAATATCCAGTCCTATTTTACATTTGACTAGTATTAAAATAATTTAAACGATAATTTGAAAAATATTAAACAAGTAAGTTGTGATTTCTAAAACTAAAATCTTTTCGTTGATTGTTTTTGATCTCTCTCAGTACTCTGAAAATAATTTACACACATACATACCAACATACAGATGGCGCCGCTTTTTATTTAATCAACATGTAAGTATTCCTGCCTTCGAGTTTTTTCATCATAAATTTGAAACTTACTACTTACATCTCTACCACCTGCCATAGTGTCCACTACTGTACACCACTAGTCCACTATAATGTAGTAAATTAAAATAAAATATATATTAGAAGCAATGATGCGATTATTGCCCCAATAATTTCCAATATTTATTGTCACTTTCTTTTTCTAAATATATATATTATTTATGTAAACGTATACATGCCAATAATATTAAACTATTAGTTGAGTCAATACCATTAATGGTACAGTGGACCAAAGTGATTCATGACCCCCCTTAGAGTCATTTTCCTACAATTATTCTATACTATTAGGTTGAAATTAGCTTGAACATACATTTCATAAGTGACGGACCATTATCATTCTACTAGACACTGACAAAGCCATGACATAGACATAGACGTATACTATGATAAGTATTGCACGAAAAAGTTTGTTAGCCAGTGAACGTCCTTATCTATAGGTGTATTAGGAAAGATTTAATTGTATATTTGTTTGAGACATAGGATTGACTTTATTTCGAACTAGCTGACCCCGCAACCTCGTTTGCGTCTTCTATTGCCCGTAGCGTAAAAAAATTCCCCCGTTTTTTAAACATTCTTCATTGGTGCTCCGCTCCTATTATATAAACGAAAAACGCAAATATCTTACGGAACCCTATTTAATCGGTCGGTAAAAATAAAATCGGTCCAGTACTTTTTGAGTTTATTCGTTACATACAAAAATACAAATCTTTCCTCTTTATAATATTAGTGTAGATAGTGTAGATAATGGGTAGACTTGAGGTAGGAGGATAGAGGTACCGTAAAGGTAGCATAGGGTACTGTAGAACAAAAATAGATAAGCATTGATTTAACAGAACGAAGTCTGTCGAGACAGCTAGTCATACATATTAGTAAAATAAAACAGTAAAATTAGAGACCTTTGTTTATTTCATATTATTAAATTAAAAATAATGGCATTCACTTCGTAAAGCGAATAAAAAAGAAAACTTCTCAATAGTTAATTTTTGGGTTATAATGGTTCCAATTGTTTGGGTCTGTAGGATTACTGGTTAAACCTAAAACCGAGTGTAAGCGCCATGGTTTTCAATAACGTCTAATAATCGATTACGCATAGACCCGATTAGACGACTGCAAATGTCACTTCCCTTCATGAAATCCCAGATTTCGTTACAATGCAGCTCGATTGCTTCTTTAGTCCTCTCGTTCCTGTTATCCACATTTGAACCATCAAACCCCATAAATTTTCTATTGGGTTAAGATCAGGTGACCTAGACGGCCATGGAATGAGAGTAAATTCATCTTCATGCTCCGTAAACCAATTTGAGACAATTCTGGCAGTATGCACTCGACAGTTATCATGAACATAGGAGAATACTGGCACATCTTCACGGGGGTAAACTGTTCGCAAAGTCGGTAACATTGATTCTTCCAATAAATCGACATAGTTGATAGCGTTATGACGAGGAGAAATAGGAACAAGTTCGCCTATGTTTCCAGCATCCATCCATGCCCACATATTAGCTGAAATACGGCCAGATGATTGGTTAGGCACTACGTGGTCTTCTGTGTATCGCGTGTTATCGTAACGCCACAAAGTTAAGCGACCATGTTGAGAAGAGCGAAACGATTTTTCGTCTGTAAAGATGGTGTTTGTCCAGTCGAAATCTAAATAATTACGTGCAAAATTCAATCTCGCAGTTCTGTGTGCATCCGTTAAATGAACTTTCTTAGCAGCAGCCCAGTGCGGTGCAAATTATTTCTAATTGTTTCTAGACAAACGTCGTAACGTGCTGCAAAATAGCGGGTACGAGTAAAAGGATGTTCTTCGTAATGGTGTTGCATTTCCGTTCTCTGTTGGTTTGTGATTCGACGAACCCCATGATTATGTCGTCGTCGGTCTTCAAGGATACCCTCTTCAGCGTGCCGTCTGATCCAGGTTCTGACCGTGTTACGACTTATATTTAACTCACGTGATATTTCTCTAACGCCGCAACCTTGCTCACTGAGCACTACAATCCGAGCTCTTTGTTCTACCAAATTGGCCATTATACGATTCGTTTATAGATATAAATATATTCTTAGATTTTTAATTTAATATTTTCAGATTGACTACTACTTGACATCTTACACATAATGTCATTTCATTTTACAAATTATAATACTTTTTCTTCGCAATGAAAAGAGTTTGGATTATAAACGATTATATTATTTGAAATTCAAATAAGACTGCTGTATCAAAAATATATCTTGTTCAGTGGTGACAAAGGTTTAAATTGCATTGACATCTAACCCGTAATGACGCATTTATGTTTATATCCAAAACGTACTACTGTATGTGCAAATAGCGAAGAAAACTTAACTAAATGTATGATTACAAAGGAATAATTGTCAAAGTGGGTCACCTTTCAACTGGGTCGATAGTACAATAAAATTGATTTCCTCATTTTTGTGTCGTCTCTATTTATTTTGTTTAATATTTTTACAATAACATAAATTAAGAGCAAGTGGAAATGAAATATGTCTTAGAATTTTAATCATCACCGGCCAATCAATTTCTAAACGTGTCTCTCGAAATAATGGACATTGGCGGAAAAGAATCGATTAAATAAAAATCAATTATTATTTTATTACTGTTATTCGATATGTCAAAAATCTATTTAAATTAAATAATAATTTAAAATTAAAATTTTATATAAAAATCCACATGCTTTTCATATTATTTTTTTTTTTCATTTTTTATTATAATGACGGCAAACGAGCAAACGTATCGCCTGATGGCAAGCGATTGCCGCCACCCATGGACACCAAATGGCAACACCAGAGGCGTTAATTTATTTTTGAGACCACAACTTAGTCGTTTAGTTTTTAATTATCGTTTTAAGTATTTAATTTTTAAAACTAAAATGATGATAATTCGGGAGCGGCTAGTTACGAATCAGTTGTTTTACCAAAAGTTACGGATGACGAACATGTATAGCAGCTACATCATAAAAAATAATGGCCTTGGCATCTAACCCGTCAGTGGTCAAAAATACCGAATTGGACCTAAACGTTGCAGCACAGCTATCGGATCTTATGGTAGACCCTCTCAATGTCTGGAAGAGCACCGAAGGGACTTTTCTAAGCTAACCAAATTGGCTCTAAAGTATCTCTCTGTATTGGCCACTTCTGCTCCATCCGATATATTATTTTCCAAAGCGATTATTTTAATTGTTTTATTAATGTATTTAAAACGCCTCACATTTATTTTATCAACTTGTAAGTATTATTGCCTTCGAGTTTTTTCATCGCCGTATAGATTATAAAAGCTGGAGCTGTTTATAAAATTGAAACTTCAAGTTTTTTTTTCATCCGTCGCCATAAATGTCACTGATTTTAACACGTAATTTAAATAATCGATTTGTAAAAAATCAATTAATATCACTTCGAAAATCGATTTTAAAAAATCAATCCAAAAGAAAATAATAATCGATTTAAAGAAAAATCAATTATTTTTTAACATCCCTACTAATAATAAAAAGCAATGATGCAATTTACGTTACTTTACTTCATCCTATGAATAATTATAACCTTTTCAAGTATTATATATATTTTTTTATCATTAATTTCATCACGACGACGACTTGAAGACTTGAAGACTAGATAATTGAAGACGATAAATACTTGACATTGGCAGAAATAGTTGATCCGAGTGATCCGGCTCGTTGCTATTTCATCATCATAAATAAACATTTTTAAGTTTATACCACAGTTGTGAAGAAACGAACTACTTGAAATATAAGAAACTGTAAGTAATAATGAAGTTGTAAAATATTATATTTTGAGTTAAACAGTAAACTTTTCGCGAATATCTACCAGACGCTGGGAAGTAGACCTAGTACCTAGAGTGTGTGCGTTTGATTAATTGGCAAAAAATAGTATATTGGTATAGTTCCTCACATTTTTAGACCATCGTTAATATTAAGTAAATAAGTGATTATATTATTAGGATATTTAATATTGTCCAACCTGAGTTTATGTGTAGAGTTGCTACAATAATGTATGATGTGGTACAGAACATGTCGCCAAATTGGTATCTTGCAGTTAACCTCAGTTGGGACATCAGCACACAACGAGCCTCAGAAGAAGAAAAGCTGGAGTGCTGTATCTAGCTTCTTGAGGGGGCAGCGGAGACTGGACAGGTCTTGTCAATACTAATGTTTATATAAATGTGATTGTCAGTTTGTTAGCTATGCTCCAATTCATCTGGCCTTATCATCATGTCTATGTGCTTTTAAGTGTTGTTAATAACACTATGCAACAAAGTAAAAAATAAATATTTCACTGGGTTCACAGTATGTAATTATGTTTAGCCACATTAAAAATATGTGAAAAATCGAAATAAAAATTTTCTATCACATCAAGTTTAATAGTGAAATGGATTTATTAATTTTACATAAAATCATCTACATAAATTTGTTATTTTTCTGACCGTCGAGCTTTTCTCTTATAGTCAGTAGTGGCAGTATCCCTCTGGAGGCTCCAACAGTAGTCTGCAAGCATGGCTGGCTCCCATCTTCCCTGGTAACGCTTTCGTATTCTGCAATTTCTTAATAAAATCTTTCACCGTGTTCATCACTTACTGAACCCATGTTATCAGGAAAGAAACTTAAATGAGAGTGTAAAAAATAATTTTTTAATGACATATTGCATCCTAGTTTCTGATACGCATCCAGCATCCCATTAATTTTTTCATGGAAATCTGGTGATTTGTGATTGCCAAGAATTTTTTTGTAACATTGATAAAAGCCAACCATGCATTTTTTTCAAAAGTTCTGAGGCTCGATAAAAAAGCAGGATCATTGACCAATTTTCTTATGTCAGGACCGTTGAAAATACCTTCTTTAATTTTTGCCTCACTTAGCATAGGAAATTTTGTTTTAAGAAATAAAAATCGAACTCGATAAGCTTGAAGAACTACAAAATCTTTTCGGTACTGGAATATCTGGAGAATGTGGTAGCGGCATTGCCACTGATGACACAGTAGCATACTTCACCGAATGTTTTGACTTTTTGGAAACCCTTTCACAGTTGTTAAACAGAAGTAACAGTCATCTACGTGATTTTTGGCTTCACGCCACTGCAACTGCATTGGTACACCAAAAGGCATCTGTTTAATATTACCCTTGTACCAACCCGTCAAATATTTATAACATTTTAAGCAACGCACTTTCCCATGATTTGTCTTGATGTTTAATGGCAATTTTAAAATAAGCTTCATAACACTTCTCAAGCAGAGGCGAAATTGGCTTTTTTTCACTTTTAGGTGTAAATTGACCACAAACATAACAAAATAAGCTAAGAGAATTAACACAGACACGCGGCGTTTTGTAGATATGAATAACATAAATGTTTTGTTGACTTTTGTATACATCAATGATAATAGGTCTTTACCTATGAAATTGCGTTTCTTCAGTACTGGTCATTTCAAATAAAAAAAAGTTTGTAACGGCTCTGTATTCTAAATTCATATTAATTTTGTTTTAAAACCATGACATTTCTATTTACAAACTCAGTCTTTTGTTTTTTGATTAGCGTTGTATTTTCATTACATTTGAACATTTTTCGTCATAATGGATGCTTTAAAAATTCGTGTAATTATGGAATATGAGTTCCGTCGTGGCACCAACGCGACACAAACGGCACGTAACATCAGAAACGTTTACGGAGAGAACTGTACAAACGAACGCACAACCCTTTATTGGTTTTCCCGGTTCCGTTCTGGAAATTTTGACTTGAAAAATGAAGCTCGTGGTCGTCCGGAGACTTTGGTTAACAATAATGAATTAAAGGCGATTGTGGAAGCTGACGAAACTCAATCTACAGCTGAGCTAGCAGCAGCTTTTAATGTAAGCATCAAAACAATATTGATCCACTTGCGACAAATTGGCAAGGTAAAAAAGCTTGATAGATGGGTGCCCCACGACCTTAACGATCGCCAGCGCAACGTACGCGTCGAGACCTGCCTTTCGCTGCTCAACAGGCAAAGAAATGAAGGAATTTTGAAACGAATAGTTACGTGCGACGAAAAATGGATTCTGTTCGACAATCGAAAGCGCTCAGCAAGTTGGTTAGACCCTGGTTCAGCACCAAAGCAATGCCCTAAACCAAAAATAACCCCTAAAAAGGTGATGGTCACTGTTTGGTGGTCTAGTGCGGGTGTGATTCAGCACAGCTTTTTACAAAACGGCATGAGCATTAATGCAGATGTGTACTGTGAAGAACTGGAGAGAATGGTGGAGAAGCTTGCACATCTGCAACAAGCTTTGGTCAATCGGTCGTCCCCACTGCTCCTTCACGACAACGCGCGACCCCATACTGCGCAACAGACAGTCTCCAAGCTGCAAGAGCTGGGGTTGGAAGCTCTCCCTCATCCGCCATACTCACCAGACCTTGCACCTACCGACTATTACTTTTTCCAAAATTTAGACAACTTTTTAGTGGGTAAAAAATTCAATTCCCGAGAGGCAGTACAAAATGCCTTTGAAGAGTTTGTTGCCTCCCGTCCAGCTGATTTTTACAAGAAGGGCATCAATAAACTGCCAATGCGTTGGCAAAGATGCATCGATTGCATGGGTGATTACTTCGAATAACAGAAATAAAAAAGTTTGAAAAAATAAGTACTTTCACTTATTGCATACAAAACGGCAATTTCATAGGTAAAGACCTAATATATATAACAAATATTTCCCCGACTGTTGTTGAACTTTAAAAAAACTGAGAAGAAAAAATCAAGTTCCGTCCAGAAGTAAAGGAAGCAATGTAATAACTACAAATTCAAATAATTTAATTACCAATATACACATAAAAAAAAACAAATAATAATGCGGTACATATTGACTGCAACAGTCGAGGCTCATGACTCATGTTGGATGTAATGACTTTAGTGTATGTTATTTAATTAGTTTGACTACCATTATCTATTTAAGGACATTTGTGTTACCAAAATGAATCAACGATGTATTAATTAAATAAGTCAGTGCAGCGGAAAAATAATATTAGGTAATAAAGAATATAATAAGACACATACAATATACTTGCGAACATTATAACTCTTCCTTGGCAGTCGGGTTGCCTTGGTATTGGGACATAGGGGAGACCGAGGGGAGTTGAAACAATTTTGATATTTTGTTTCATACACCAAAGGCTATAGACATAAATCATATGATATTAGTACCAATCGATAGGTCATTCTGTACACTTGCGAATGACTAACATAAAGAAACTGTTAGAGTTAAATATTGCGGTGAAAAATCGACTTAACCGTAACAAGTCAACTTGTTTCAACTCTCCTCATACCGAGGTAAGATGAAACAGGGGTCGAGGAGAGTTGAAACATATGATTTTTAAGAAGTATTAAGGGATGTATAATAAAAATAATGATATTATTTACAGGTATTAATTGAAATAAAACTTTTAAAGTACGAAGCAAAGCAAAGCTTTTCTTTGGCTTTGCTATTAGAATATGGCTCAAAACAACAAAGGCAAAAGGATTCTTCTTCTTCTTCACTGTCTTCGTTTCTTCTTTGTTTCTTGCCAACCTTAGTCTTCTTAGTTTTAGAATAAAATAGAATAGAATAGAATAAACTTTATTGTACACCAATTAAATAAGAGTTTAACAATATAATAAGCATGTACAAATGGCGGCCTTATCGCTGAAAAGCAATTTCTTCCAGGCAACCTTTGGATGGACAAATCGACTGAAGAAACACTAATTATAGGCAGTTATGGTACAAATAAATAATAATACAAATAATAAAATAAATAATAAAACATTAATAAAAATAACAAAATAATGTACAACATCCACATTATCATAATAAAAAAATCAGAAATGCAAAATAAAATTTAATAATAAAAGTTAAGAGGGCATAAGAAGTAAGAAATGTTCCTTGACCATTTTACTAAATATAGGCAGAGATTTAGCACGCTTTATAGCCATTGGCAAAGCATTCCAAAGTCGGACAGCCTGTACAGTGAACGACTTGTCATAAAAACTGGTGCAATGTGTTGGTACTGCCAGTTCCAGAGATTAGGATGACCTCAAAGTTCTTGAATGTGTGTCACTGAGGAAGACAAAACGTTCCTTCAAATAAGGTGGAGTGCACGGATGAAATAGAATACCATAGAGCATGGAAAGAATATGAGCATTCCGTCGAAGGCGAATTGGGAGCCACTTAAGCTGATTGCGATATTCGGATACATGGTCATATTTGCGTAGTCCAAATATGAATCTAATACAAAAGTTTTGAAGGCGCTCAAGTTTGTCGAGTTGCTCCTCTGTGATATCGAGATAACTGACATCAGCATAGTCGAGTATAGGAAGAAGAAGGGATTGTGCAAGTGCAATTTTTGTTGTCGTTGGGAGAAAATTGCGGAGTCTTCGTAAGGACCCAGCTGACGCAAACAATTTTCGACTAACTTCCCGTAGTTGGGGACCCCAAGTTAAGGTGCTATCTATATGAATCCCTAGATTTTTGATACTAGAATTTATAGGTAATGGCGTACCGTTAAAAGTTATGTTCGGTAGTTTAGTCCAGTCTATCCTTGATACCAATCTGGGACTGCCCACAACAATAAGTTGAGTCTTCGACGGATTCACCACAACTCCATAAATATTGCTCCACTCACATACGCGCGCCAGATCGTGACTAATAGTAGAGAAGGCCTCCGGTAATTTATCTAAAGGTGCTTGTGTATAAATTTGAAAATCATCTGCATAAAGGTGGTAGGAAGAGGATAATGATTTAGAGATAGAATTTATAAATATAGTGAAAAGTAAAGGAGATAAAACGCTACCCTGTGGGACTCCAGCAGACGTTTTGCACCAGGAAGATAAAGATTCTCCCAGGCGCACACGCTGTCTTCGTCCAAACAGGTAACTCTGAAACCAATCAACCACTGTCGGAGATATGCCGATAGAGCGCAATATGCCCAGGAGGATGTGGAAATCTACACTATTAAAGGCATTGCTAAAGTCCAATAAGGAAAGAACCGTGAGATTTCCGTTCTCCATGCCATACCTGATATCGTCCGTAACATTGATCAACGCACTCACCGTACTATGACCTGTACGAAAACCGGATTGGAAAGGATTTAGGAGTTGATTTCTATTAAGGAATGAATTCAATTGGGTGTGCACAAGACGTTCTAGGACTTTCGAGAGGAAGGGCAATATGGAAATGGGACGATACTCGGAGAAGGAAGTAGGATTGCTCTTTTTAGGTAGTGGAATAATAATTGCTTCTTTCCAAGTCACGGGGAAAGTATGGGAAATAAGGGAGTCATTTAGGATACGGCATATAGCAGGTAACAATTCTGCAAGAATTGGTAGGATCATGTTACGGCTCATACAGTCACTTCCAACAGCGTTGGAAGATATGGACATAATAACACTTCTCAACATCACAAGCACAAGTTGATTAAAACGGAACGGTGGGTAATCAGGAGTTGGAAGCGTAGAAAGAAATTGTAAGGTATTTGCCTTACTGGTCTGGCTAAATGAAGACGAAGAAGAGAAGTGTTGGTTAAGCAACTCGATGTCAATATGTTTAGAATCTGCACATAAATGTGACTTACCAACTCCTAATGTTTTGAGAAATTTCCAAATTTTTGCTGGGTCTCCGTTCTCGACCGAATTATGAATGTGTAGGCGTTGTGCTTTCCTACAAGCCTTACTGCAGATGTTTCGGAGGGTTATATATTTTTCCCGGTTGCTAGGTGTTGGCCGAGATTTGAACTTACTTTTGGCTGCAGCCTTTTTGGATATAATTTTCTTTATTTCATCTGTCGGCCACGGTGCAGGCAAATGTTTTAGCCTCACAGCCCGAACAGGCGCATGCACGTCATAGAGGTTATTTAATGTCACATTAAAAAAGTTAATTTTGTCCTCGATTGAGTCCATCTCTGCTAGCAAATTCCAATCGATTCCAGCGACATCGTGACGGAGTGCTTCCATGTTCATATCCTTGAAATTACGCTGCATGAGGATTTTGGCTTTAGGCTTAGGAGGACGAAGTTTGTAAGAAAGGAATATTAGGTCATGGTAGGAAAATTCATCAGCTGAGCACTGTCCATGCTTAGCAACTGAATTTGGGGAAGAAACAAGTATAAGGTCTAAGAGGGACGGAGTAGAATTAGGAAAATGGTGAGTAGCATTTAAAGGGAGAACAGACAAATCACATGACTCGACTATACTGGAAAAGGAGGAAGATCGATGATCACCTTTTAACAAACATGTGTTAAAATCTCCCATAATGATACAGTGACTGTAAGCGGGTGTTGTACGTTCTAAAAGTTTTTCAAATGATGACAAAAAATTTATACGTGAGGAAGGGCAATAGTACACACCCAGTAGCATCTTAGTATGACAGATTTCAACTTCCAAAATTAAATGTTCACCTGCGTTTGGTGGTGGTGGTTGCGCTGACAAGTCTATGATTTGAAAAGGAAAATTATTGCGTAGGTATATAGCAACACCTCCCCCAACACCATTCGCACGATCATTTCTTATCAAATGAAAGCCGGGAAGGGAGTAAGATATAGACGGAAGACATGGTTTCAGCCATGACTCCGAAATAAGAATGGCATGGATACTTTTACAATTAAAGGATCTCAGCATCTCTGGGAAATGGGCCGGAACGCTCTGTGCATTTATGTGAACTACATTAAAATTCCTGATTACATCCGAGAACTGAACTTGGATTGTGTCGGAGAGAGTAGATATGTTTACGAAGCTGTCGTTATGACTACTGGCTGATTCAAAGCTGTCATCATCACTGCTGTCGCCTGAATTTAACATTACGACAATGAACACTATTAAAAAATTATATATATATATATATATAGTATGAAAATATATATAAAAGTAATATAATGATATATATATGTACTAGATTGTGTTTTTCTTTTCCTGTTTTCAAAATTTTGTCCACCCGCCAGTTGTGTTATCAGAAATAATATAATGTCTTATTTTCTTTAAGAAAACAAAAAACAGATACACCTTAAAAACTATAAGAGGAAAAAGAGTGAAAATAATAATAATAAACAAATAAGGAAAAACTAAAACATACACAGAGAGAAAACATAACACTACAAAATACTCACTATTTCCACTACGATTGATTCGTCACAAAATTCGATCTACCAAAATACATTTAACACGACAAGAAACGAGAATATCAGTCTCGACAAGAAAGTGCATCGGATCGCGAGATAGGAGCGTGCGTATATTGTCAAACATGATCTGTCAAAAGAGTCATGTCAAATTATATGCAATAAAAATAACAAAATTATAACTTAAAATATGTGAAATTTGGGGTATCGTGAAATTACACATGTGTACAAACAAACAGTGAGTTCAGGTATAGAGAAAAATCGATTCCACAATATAATAACACGAAAATACCTGGTCGTGACGAACCATCAACGCGGAAACAATGCCGACTACTTTTTATTCACAGCTCGCCTAGTTCTTGTCGCCTAGTTGTAGTTCTTTGTGGAGTCAAGCCCATTCAGATCACTTAGAGAGACTATTCGATGTCGTGTCCCGTTGGGGTCAAGAACGAAAATGTTACCCTCTCGTGTCCAGCACTTGGATATACCGAAGCGCTCACGGGCGGCCATGAAGACTTCATGTCTGGTCTTTGTTAAAAATTCGGATAGAGTGATGCCAGACCCCTTGAGGTTGGTTTTGGCAAACCATAGTTTGTCCCGAACAGCTACATCTTGCAGTTTGATGAGAATCGGCCTCGGTTTGTTAACACCCGGATGACTTCCCATCCTGTGGCATCGACGTATGTCTGCCGTCTTAAAACATTCTAGTTTCAGATGACCAACTGCAACATCCACAACTGATTGTGCTGTATCCTCATCTTTCTTCTCTGGTATACCATGCAGTAACAGCATCTTTCTCCGCGCACGCATATCCATGCTGTCGACTTTATGAGCCAAGAGTTCAATTTGACAGCGAAGGCCAGACATAGTGCTCACAAGTGCTCACAACAAAAGCTTTAAAACTTTCAAAGTCGGATGCTAGTGCTGTTAAGGTTGGTGTGCCGCTAGGGTTTTTGGAAGTCCTCTGCAACTCCCATCTCAAATGCAGCCATGCGCTCCTCCAAACTGGCCATAATTGTAGTGAATGTTTCCTTCATGTTGTTCATATTGAGTGTGCATGGTGTTGGTTGAGATTATACTTCAAAACAAGGATACTTGAGAGGGAGATAACACTTAGCTGGTAGGTGTTTACACTGACATCTATATTATTATAACAAAACTTTATAAAATGTTAGTTTTATAATTAAATACAATTAAAAACACAGAGAGCTAAAAATTTGTTGTTGTTGTCACAACTACCCACATCAAAAGTTTTAGTACCTGGTTTTAATCTTTTTTTGTTTTTGTTTCTTCAAAGTTAGGTTTCTTCACCTTTTTCTTAGTCATTCTAGCTGCTTCGATTGCAGCTAGTTCATCTTTTACGGGAGTGTCGGTTAAGATAGCGGATTTCACTTTGCGTCTATTGGTTTGATTTCCTTTCCTTGGCAAGGGTCTAAGAGTGTCAGGTGAGAATAGAATTGCAGTAACTGAAGTATCTCGTGATGTAGGTGCTACAGGTATTACATCAAATGTAAAGACTGTGGAGGGAACAACGGGTTCAGTAGTTGAAGGCATCGTGATAGTATTAAGCATTATTTCAGATATCACCAGATCAGGTGAATTCTTATGAGGGTTTTCTGTAGGCTTAGGTACGTCTTCTGTATTGTAGCTGATTTGAGGAGGCGAAGCCGGTAAATTTAAGATTGATAGACTTGGTGTACGAGACTCATGTAAAATACTGTTTGCAAGGGGATGTTCATCACTTGTACTAAAAGCAGAACATGACACGGGTTTCTCACTTCTTGAAATGCCGACCAAGTTAGAGTTGGATGGACCAGGACTAATGGAAGTTGCCAAAGATCGATCAGTAACCTGACTGGGCAGATAATCAGCGTCCTGGAATATTTCAGTGTTAACTGGCCAAAGTCCGGTATGGATGAATCCGGAAGATATATTGCGCGGTGTGACTGCTGTATCAAACGATGTTTTTACTATCCCAGGAATATCATATATAGACATTACTTTTCCTGGAATAGACCGCATCCAATTATCGCAAGCTGTGTTCACCGGGCCAAAAACGGTTCTGTCCATTGGCTGCAACTTATGGGTACAATGAGGTGGAAAAGTTAATAGAATTATGCCATTTTCCCTGCAGAACTCGATATTTTTAACTGCAGTGTGTGAAGCGTGGTTATCTAATGACAATAGTGCTTTATTTTTCTTTGATGACCTAACTTGGTCTTTGAAAAATGTAAGAAATATATGGAAGTCTTCTTCTTGCATCCACCCTGACCCACTGGCAGTGCCAATTGATCCAGTCCAGGTTCATCACGTTTTTGTGCCCGTTAGTTATCGACTGCTGTTTGATAAAATTGAATACGAGGAGAGTTGAAACAGCCTGTTTCAAATCTCCTCAGTAAAAAAAAACCTCCCAATTTTTATTTAATCTATTATCAAGAAGCAAATACACAGAAACCAATTGTACCAAATATATATAATAAATCTTCAGTTAATGAGCTTTCGAAACAAATATAACTTAAACCAAAATACAAAACCCTTATTAAAATATAAGCATCGTAAAAATACGTTAAAAACTTACTTTTCACGATTTTTGTCACATAGCACGTAAAACTCAACAACCGCGCGACTTACGCGACAGACACAAACTGACAGGTCTGCGGGCGGCGGGTAGTGGATGAAAAGCGACGTTGCCAACTCGCTAACGGTTTTGAGTTCCAAGAAATCGGTACTGTTTCAAATCACCTTTGTTTCAAATACCCTCGGTCTCCCCTACTCGGGCTGTTCATCTATATAGATATGTGTTTGTTATACTGATATGTATTATTGTGAATCTACAGTGTGTATATTAGTAATTGAACAACCCTCGGTGAACTGATAAAAATAATCACTAGAAACATCTTACTCTGTTGAGTTTTGAGTCTTGTTGTATATAGGTACCTACATACTTCCTACTTTATAAGTTTTATGTTTATTGGGTTGTGAAACTACCCTCTATCATAACTGTTGTTCCTACCCTACTCCTGGTACGGTGGTTAAAAGGCAAGGGCCATCAAATTATCAAGTTATGGTGATGGTGATGTCGTCTACCGTCACATAGTCGAACTGGTTAAAAATAAAGTCACAGAAAATGCAGCCCAAGAAGGAGAGAGGGAATAAGTAAATAATAAAAAGGCCAGTCGGGAAATGGCGGAGAAGTCAGGTATACTCAGTGATTATGAGTCTGACTACTCTGGGGGTAAGGTTAAAAGTAAAGTATTATCTCACACAAAAAGCCAAAGCCTAATTCAATGAATATCAAATATACATAAAATTAATGTTAAAGCTTGTACATGGTGTAAAAAGACTGCTACCCAAAACTTGGGGGTTGCAATCAGACCATGATACTGAATAGGTTTAGTGAAAAAAAATGTTAATTTATCTAAGTCCTTTTATGTTTTTTTCTGCTTTTTCTTTAATTTTACAAATAGAACTCCTAAGAAACCTAAGTTCTAAACAAAACGCAAAATATTGAAGTAGGTAGGTACCTATTAAAATGAATAGAATTTAAGGCGCTAACTTTATGAAGCGTGCATCTGTGTGAACAATTCTCTATGTAGATAAATTATTTGTATTAGGTAGGTACAAAACTTTATTTTCGTACGTTATTGAATTCTTAGCTAATAAAGTAGGTACCTACTCACTTACTTGAAAACGCTGGAAAACAAGATAATCCTACCATGTTTGCCAAAAATGTTTTATGGACAGACGAATCAACCTTCACGCGAAATGGCATGTGGAACCGACGGAATTCTGACTATTGGTCGGAGACTAATCCTCGTGCGTTTCAAGAGACAGGACATCAGGTACGGTGGTCTGTAAACGTTTGGGCAGGTATCCATCAGATGACGATCGTAGGGCCCGTGTTCTTGCCCTCGAGAATGAACGGGATGGCATACCTCGACCTGATAAAAGGTCCAGTGACCTCATATCTGGACGACATTCCACTAGCCCAGCGAAGACACGTGTGGTTCCAGCACGATGGCGCACCACCGTACACAATCCGGTCAGTGCGGGAACAGCTTGATCAGGAGTTCCCAAACCGGTGGATTGGACGATTTGGACCTCGTGCATGGCCTCCTCGGTCACCTGACTTGAATCCATTGGATTTTTTTCTATGGGGTCATGTCAAGGAACGCGTCTTCGATCGGGAGTGCGATACGGCTGAAGAAATAGAAGCCGTATCATCTCAGTATTCTCAGACCTGAACGCAAGAAGTGCCGAGACCCTACATTTCTGGATCGCGTTCATCGGTCTACATCCAGACGAGCTCAGCTGTGCTATGACCGGGAACGAGCTCAGTTTGAGCCATTTCTGATTCGACCGAGGCTACCGCAGAATTACTCTACTAGTACAAAGTCACTACCTATTTTCGTTAGTAGGCATTAGCAACTTTACCGACGCGTAGGTAGTTACATTAAATAGTTATAAATAGGCATTGAAGGAGCTACGCGGTGCGCGCAATAATTCATTGCTGGCTTCTGAAATTAATATAAATCTTGACACATTGTTTTTTCCGGCTACAATTTTTTTTAAGGACAACTTTTTTTTTTTTTTATAAGCTTTGGGATGCTGAATCAGCCCCTTTCGTTTTCGTTAGTCGTCTTTTTACACCCTGTATATAAGGGGGGACTAAAAACTGTCTCCGAGCTATAGTTTCGGAGATAGAGGGGGTATCTACCTTAAGGGATGATTTTAGGGGGTGGGGGTGGAAATGAGTAACTTGCTAGTTAAACGTGATATCCAACTAACGGGTTGAAAATATGTGCGGTCCTAGTGTTATGAAGTTACTATCAATGGGGAGGAGAGGTCAGAAAATGACCAGTCAGGTGGGGCGAAAGGGTTGGGGGTGCTGTGCTCGTTAAAATGAGTTCAAGCGCTAAGGTGCTAGGGTAATTGGTTTCAAAAGTTAGGTTGAGAGGGGGTGAAGAATTTTTGAAAAAAAATGGGGGGGTAAGGCAAATATTGAGGGTGCTGATTCCTGACAAGTTCAGGGGAACCAAGGGGGGACTAAAAAATGTCTCCGAGCGATAGTTTCGAAGATAGAGGGGGTGTCTTCCTTAAGGGATGATCTTAGGGGGTGGGGGTGATCAAGGTAGTGGGGTGAATGGATTGGGGGTGCTGCGTTAGATAAATAAGCCCCAAAAAAGGGATTGAAAATATGGGCAAAGGGTTGGGGGTGAAAGTATTAGGGGGGGGCACCTCTTCTGAGAAGTATGGCGGTATCAAAGAACTCGACTTCACGATGTGACTAAGTAGGCGATCCAGGAATATGTGGGGAAAATTTTAATCTCCCTGTGGTATCACTAAATTTCTTGGGTAAACACACAATATGGTATAATAAATTCGTCTTGACAAAATGTGTCGTTGACATATGTCGAAAGTGTCATTATTTCCGCAACGCGCGATAAGGAACTTCGTTCCAAAAATTGTTAGCTGAAGTATAAGTTAAAGTTTACTTGGGGTAAAAGGATGTTGTATATAGGTACATACAAACTTCCTACTTTATAAGTTTAACTTTATTGGGTTGTGAAACTACCCTCTATCATAACTGTTATTCCTACCCTACTCTTACGATTTATCCACTTGTATTTCTAAGCTCTAAGTAGCTTAGAAATACAAGTGTCAAGTCACTACACAAATTACGATATTTGGTGTTTTATTGAAGACATGATAAGTCAAAAAGTTTCTAAAGACCTCACTGAGAGACCAATACTGTAAGACATCGCTGGGTTGAAATATTCTCTTGCAGTTATACTCTTAGGGATAATCACTTTACCTCAATACCTTCCATTCACACTTCCATGAACTTAAAATCCATTGGGAATATTTTTATTGATTTTTTATGAAATGACATCCAGCCGGATCACTCGGATCAACTATTTCTGCCAATGTCAAGTATTTATCGTCTTCAATTATCAAGTCTCCGAATCTTCAAGTTGTCGTCGTGATGAAATTAATGATAAAAAATACATAAAATGTAGATGACATGAAATGGGGACCGTCTTTCGAAAAAACAAAGAACGATCTCTGAAGTGAAAATGACAGAATGGCTAATGTTGCCATACTGAATTGATTCAAGAGGGCTAAAGACAACTGGTGGTTTTATTTAGAACTTGTATCTTTACAGGTTCAGGCTGACGTGCAATCAGCACGCAGCAGCTCTTCTTAAGACTTCAAATAATTTATATTCTGAAACAGTAGTTATTTATTCATTCATTGTGGACCTCCGACAAGGAATACACCTTACATGCTAGTTCTATTACGAAAACAAATAAATGCCAATTACGCTGTAAAAATGCAATTTTTTTCGGATTTTACTTTATTCTAGATTAACCTTGAAAAAAACTTATTAAATCTGATTATCAACATAATATGGTCAAAACTACAAAATATTTTGGTATTACATTTGTATAGACAATTCAGTCGTCGCCGGTCTCTATATGTACATGTTAATGTTCTTTTTTTTTTCATTTTCAGACTCGCTGTCGTTTCACAAACGTCGGTGGACAGTTGTGATCCCCGGAGGACTCGGGGTCCTCCTCTCTTTCCGTGCCACTCCCATGGATTACCAAAAGCGTCTCGGCACCTCTGGCGTCGAAGGACAGCTTTACGAAACGAAAGTTATCGCTCTGATGATGTTGAGGTTGCTGCACGACGAGCGCGTGGCAGACTTCCGTCTGGCCACAAATATGGAGGGTATGGGCGCGTTCGACGACATCTGCGTCAGAGTGAGCGTGGTGGGGCGGGAGCAGGCCCTCGCGCTCTTCATCCAGCTCAAACACAAGATACACGACGATGCGACACTCAAGATATACGACAATAACACCGATCTAGTCAAGTACATGGATAGCTTCGTTTCGATCACTAAGAAGATTGCTTCTAAAACACATAGTATGTTCATTCTGTATACAAATGCTGAATTCAAAGTTCCATATTCAGCGCTTCAGACCGAAGATAATCAGACCAAAGATAAACAGACCAAATATACGTTCAAGAGGTTTGTGTGCACTTACGACAATTTGAGTAATGATTTGCTGGTGACCGGAGCCTCGGTCGGTCAAGAGCTGGGTCACAATAAAGAAATGGTACAAAACTTTGCCAAGATTAAATTTCAAGAAGACCTTACCGGTCTAGCTGAACGGCTTGCGATGTTTTTGTGCGACGAAACGAAGCGAGAGCATATGATGAACGACAAGCACTTGCAGCAGTACCACGTCGTGTTGGCGAAACACGTCGTACACGTCGGTGACATTCAAACAGATAACATCGGCACGACAACATGGCGGAAGTTGTCGTTTCGAAACGAATTCTTTGAATCCCAGGACATACCTGTTAAGTTGTTCAGATGTGAATTTTTCAAACAAATATTAAAGAAACTTCCGAAGATTGTGAGACGGGGGACAGACTCGACTGCGACAGAAGCATCGGTGGACGATCTAATAGCATCGTTCCTGTTGCTTGGCACGGCCGCAGCGCTGAGTCCCCTGATCACGACTTACATAGCGAGCGACGACGCCGGTACATTACAATTTTTGGTTGACAGACCAGCCACTGACGTTGAGCAGTTGAGTCAAATGAAAGTTTCGACAGAAACAACGGCCGAGGCGTATCTACGCTCTCTAAGAATTAACGTGCCTGACGGTTTCGGTAACGTCGATATGATGATGAGCGGTGGCGCCAAGAAAGTGGAGAAGAGGTTCAAGTACTTAGTGACCGGCATCTTCGATATGTGTCAGCGCCACAAGCAGGTGGAATCGCTCAAAGTTGTCACTATCGATGAGACCGTTGACGGGGGCCTCTTGACCCACTGCGGAGGCCTGGCGAGCGGCGTCGGTAACCTGCTGACGTGGGACGAGAGCACCGACATGCTTAGGTTTGCCGATCAATTCACTTGCCGCCAGACTAATGCCGAAACTTTATTCGCCAAACTAAAAGTAAAAATCGAGCAGCAGAGCTTTGGTACTGACCATTTGTCTGATTATAGATTCAAGGTAAAAACTAGCAAGTTGCCCAAATTGAGCTTCGACTGTACTGACACAGCGAGAGAGTTCATCAGTAAACTGGTCATCTATGACAAGCAAAGAAATCAGTCTAAGGTCGAGGAACTCTTGAAAGATGAAATACAGAATCTACTGTACAAGAAAGCACACAACAGCGCCTTGCAGTGTCACTCGGTGTTCTTACACTACCATGACGAAGTGGTCAGCTGGTGGCTGCGGCCGTCCGGCACGTATCTGAACAAGGCGAGTAACTTGTATGAACTGGCGATAAACAACATCAAAGCAGAGCCGCAGATCAGTGCGCTCCACACCACCTTCCACGTTAACAACTCGAAGTATTGCGCATACAGTTTCGATGAAACGACTCCGAAGTGGTTGGCGCTCGAAAAGCTACCCACTCACATGTCCATAGTCACAAACACGGTTACACTAACCACTATGCAAGCGATTCAATGTTTACGGAAGATGCGCACGCTCAGCAAGTACGCGGTGGTCGATATGGAGAGTGTGGCCCGTTTGTCAACCGCGGACTTTTGCTCATTTCAGGAAGAGTTGAGGAAGACCAAAAAGTTGCTTTTCATCGCATGGCGTGACACGGACAGTGGCGCGGTATCAAGCACCATGCTGAACGAACTTGCGCAAGCGACTGAATGTAAACAAATAGTTGTAGTAACAAACAACGTCGAAAAAAAAATCTACGAATATTTTGCTCACATCGAAGTATTCAGAGACGAAACACTAAAGTTCACCTCCATGAGCGCGGAATCACAAAAAGAATTAAGAAAAAAATGTATAGTAATATTTCAAGGCGTATCCCTCAGCTTGGATGACCTGATGGACGACGTATCGCTTTCGTTTGTAAAAGGTGTCGTATTAGATAAATTGACTCGTCACGAAGCTATATCCCTTGGTGCTGCGCTCGGTGATCCACGTTACGAGGAAATAAAACATCTTTATATCGACAGGAACGTTTGTTGGGTGAGTAACGATGGCAACGATGAACTTAATGCTCGTTGTCTCGTTAGAACTTTTCACGATATCGCAGATGACGTAGTTCTCCTGACGGCCCCCCCGGGGATGGGCAAGTCCACACTACTGACTCGCTTATCAATCAACACAAAAGAGCAAGACCGGACATTGTGGATAGTC
Organism: Spilarctia lutea; assembly: GCA_916048165.1. NCBI lineage: Eukaryota > Metazoa > Arthropoda > Insecta > Lepidoptera > Erebidae > Spilarctia > Spilarctia lutea. Next base: position 220,316 of record OU696494.1, read on the forward strand.
CGAGTTAACTTTATAAACCACTCCAAAAAGTTTCAAGAATGGTGCGACGACGACACACGCGTGGGTGCTGTGGAGGCGTTGGAATTTTTATGTCGAGCCGTGATAAGCGACGAGGAAGTGGCGTTTAGCGTTCAACTAAAAAACGATAAAGCGTTTCTAGTGAACTGTGCGGCGGATGAATTCATTACTTTCGAATTAAACATGTTTCTGCATTATTGTAATATGCAGCGATTGATATATATTTTCGACGGCTTTGATGAGATCTGTCCGCATTACAAGGATAAGGTTGTTGATTTCCTTATTGTCGTTAAAACACGTTTAATGAAGAACAAAATGTGGGTGACAAGCAGACCGTACAGCGACATCCTGCCAGACCTACAGAGAGCTCTGGGTGGAGGATTTCAAATGGAACATCTGAGCTATCGAGAGCAAGAATCATTCCTAAAGAGATTTTGGCGCGAAAAGTCCATAAATGAAAAACTCTGTAAACAGCTGGAAAGTTTAGAAACATTCATAGATAACGCCAGCCAGTCGATATCCGAGGTACACGATTGGGTGCAATTCATATATTACAATTTTGTTGATGTCGTGCGACAGATGTTGGGTCAGTCGCGTCACGCAGATGTAGAAGGATATTTGGAGCACTTTTGGATTAAACCCGTAGAAGATGCGATGTCAGGAATTCCGTTAATTTTATATTTTATGGCCGATTATTTCGTACATATAGTCGATAATTACAAAAAAATGGGATGCGATCGGAAGCGAACCAAATCTAAATTGACTATCAATCTGCATGATGTCTATAAAATGTTTGTAGAAAATAAAGTGAAAAAAATTCTTTGCCAAGATAAAAACAACATGGAATTGTCTAATCCGATCACAAGAGGCATGATAGAGAGAGAACTTCTTGATCGCACGTCTGTTTACAAGAAACTTGCTGCAAATGCTCTACTTAAATATTATATTTTTAATCCGTTATATTTTGAAGAATTTAAAGCTATGACGCCATTAGACAACGAAGAGTTGTGCAAGGAACTGTATAGAATCAAGACAGGCGCAGACAAGACGGGTCTGATTTCGCACGTTACGGAAGACAACGTGGTCGTGTTCATACATAGGTCGTTTACAGAGTATTTTGCTGCCGAGTACGCCTGCGACATACTCCAAAGCCAGAAGTTTAAAAAATCCATAAAAGTCCTTTGGTATTGTGCGTTTACTTGGTACTCGAACCAGGCCGTCCGAGATTGGATAGAATCAAAGAAGAAATACGACAAAACACTTGAAAATGTTTTTAAGGAAATAGAGGAACCGTCGCCGATATATGCCACTGATATCCGTAACTATTTAGTTCAAGGCAACTTGAAAAGCGAGCAGTTCATTCGAATATTGGCTTCTTCTGTGGACGACTATGATGGCATTAGTTTTAAAACATTCAGTGACGTGTTCACAAGCAGCTACTTGAAGACGCTTGATGCCGTCACTTGTGAAACCGTATCTCAATACCTCGTAAATCATTTAATCAATCAAATGAAGGTCCATTTACGAGAACATTTTGCGAACGAAGCTCTTTTTGTATTAATAAACAACACCTTCGATAGATTTAATACAGACCCATACTCTGCTCACAACATCCGTCTCAAAATAGAAATAGTGGGGCAGAAGGGAGCCATCCCTACGCTGTTGCAACTGGAACACAAAGGTGACAATGATGCGATTAACTTCGACGACAGTGGTTTAGAAACTAATAACAAAATTGATTCCCAAGCGGACGACACGTGTAAGTCGCTCTTGCACATAGTGTACGTAAATGATGAGTTCACGATGGGCTCCTACACAACACGTGAGCCCGACTCTGTTCGCGTATTCGACACTTTTATGGCCACCACAGGTACAGCTCGTGGTCGGCTGCAATACTCCGAACAACAAGTACAAGAGTTTGCAAATATTTTACCTAAGAAAGAGATTTCATTGTTTGTAGAGTACTTAGCGTCAATTTTGACTCAAAAGAAATATTATAACACTTCTTCGGGGAGAGACATGCATTGTTTACAGCAATATCGTTACTGCGAGTTTTTAGAAGAGAAACCCGATGTGAATAATCCCGATCGGCTAATTTTAATGTTTCGTGATGACTTTTTGTATACGAACGACACTTATACTACTCAATTAAGAAATTATTTAATAGAAGAAATACTGCGTCAACCTGCAATTAATCTTCCAGAAATTATAACGGGTGACGAACTAATAACATCCTTTTTATCTGCCCCATCAACTGCTACACTAACTCCTCTAATTGGCACTTTCATCGTCTGCTGTGAAGAGGGTAAATTAAAATTTGCAATTCATAGACCTGCATATGATAGAGAACGACTGAAACGAGTCAAGATGCAGGACTCTGAGATAGACGAAGCGTTAGGTGCGGTCAAGATTGCTGTAATAGAGTATCTGCGCTCACTGCGACTGAAAGTTCCCCTTAATTCAGCTGATATTGATATGATGTTAGATAGGAACGTCGAGGAAACCGTGGATGCAATCCTCGAGTTATGTGAACGATGTGACCGAACAGATCTGTACAAAGTTGTCACGATCGATGAGACCAAATACGACTTAACCCATGCCCTCGGTAGCGTCCTGACTTTTGACGAACAATCAGCTATGCTCAAGTTTTTAAATAAATACACAGCGGCTCAGAAGAATGCTAAACTCTTATTCGAGAAAGTTTCGGATAGAATAAATGATCTCCATAAATATAGATTTCAGATCAAATATAAAAAGTTTTCTGAGTTACACGCGAACTGTGACGCTACAGCCCGAGAGTTTTTAGATAATCTGGTGATCTATGGTAAGCGAGGGAACCATTACCGGGTGGAGAACATTTTCCTTGGTCGCCAAGGTCATGTAAGAAATGAGATTCACACAATCGTTTCTCAGTTGAGTTTGTTGCATTGCCACAGTGAAATAGTGAAGTGGTGGACGTCGCCGAGTACGAGCCAGAATCTCACTGCTGGTATGTCGCCGGGAGGTGACGGTCGTTGCTCCGCAACGAGGGACTTGTACAGACGAACGGTGTATAACGTAACGAGAGAACCGCTTATTAGCGAGTTACACACAATTTTTCACAGGAGCTACTTTAAATATTTCGAAAATAGTTACTATAAAAGAAGTTCAAAATGGCAAAAACTACTTGAGATTCCTTGTAGAACGCTCATAGAGACAGACGCAGTCACTGTAACCACTATAGAAGTAGTGCAGTTTTTGAGAAACAATGGTTCGCTCAACAAATTTACAATATTGGAGCTGAATTACGTGTTCGTTATATTGTCAGATACCAACGACCGTCGCTTGCTCTTCGCAGAGTTGAGGCAAACTGACAAAGTCTTGATCGTGGTGTGGCATACGACACGGCCTGACGCCGGTGAACGAACGGCATTGTGCGAATTCGCGGAAGCGATGAAAGAGAAAAACGTAATTATTGTTACAAATAACAAATTCAGAGAATACAGACATTTATTGGGAACTAATCGTGTATTCAACTGCAAATCAGAACTTTGGTCTGCAGCATGACAAACAGGCGTATTAAAACACCGAAGTGATATTTCAAGTTCAGCGAGCCATATTTGCTTCGCTGCTCGACGATGAGTGGAGTTCTTTCTTAAAAGGAGGTGTATTAGACAGTTATTCGCAAAGAAAAGGTAGTTATTAGTACCTCGCTTGTTGATGCAGGTGCGGTATGATGTGAAAGGTACGTCGACGCTACTGACACACTTGCCAATTAACACAAAAGAACGAGACCCGACTGTTTATAGTCCGAATTAACTTCGTAAACTACTCCAAACAGTTTCAAGAATGGCGGGACGAAGACACACGCGTGAGTGCTGTGGAGGCGTTAGAGTTCTTGTGTCAAGTTGTGATACGCGATGAAAGCGTCTCGTTCAGCGTTCAACTAACAAATACCGAAGCGTCTCTAGTGAACTGTGCGTCGGATGGACTCCTTACTTTCGGCCTGAACTAATTCCTATATAACAACAATAACAAAAGGAAGTTGATATATCTCTTTGCCCTCTACGGGTTATAAGGTTAAGGTGGTTGATATTCAATATGTGACGCACCCACTGTTGTTACAGGCCGCCTCTTGCTCTCGCTCAGCACTGCGGTTACATCTGAACGTGGGGTAACCTTATAAGCTTAGCGTGTGCTGTGTGAGAGGGGAGGGGGAGGGAGGCACTCCCGCCACCTCGCTCGTGATCTGTACTACATTGTAGAAGGTCACGTTTATGCTGCTGCGAGCCAACACATTGCTCAATATCTACAATATAATACGGCTTAGTTGATAACATTAACGTGTGTAAAAGAAATATAATAATAAACACCATCACTCCGCCTGGCGCGTGTATGCGTGTGTGCGCGTGTGTGGACGTCCTACACTACGTTTGCCGAGACGCGGTCTCCACTCAAGAAGCCGTGGAACATCAAAACCCCTCCTGTTATGTTGAAGATGTGAGCTTATTTGCATGTATATTCCCCATAATTGTTTTAATAAATGAAATTTTAACTAAACTTTAATGATTGGTGTAGCGGCGCTGTTCGTGTGTGCCAACAAAAACAGCCAAATATTTTAATAATTAAATTTATTACAACAAGCACTCGCCAGATCATAAATTGTATTATCAATAAGCTACTCCCCGCGGTTGTACCTTTAGGGGGCGTCCATAAAATACGTGAGATGTTTAAGAGGGGGGAGGGTCGAGTCAAATCTCATCTAATCTTACGTTGGAGAGAGAGGGGGTCTCGGCAAATATGACGCAATTTTTTTTCTGATTGAAACAAAAAAATATTATACTAATTTGGTCCATTTAATCCAGATTGTACATCTTAAGTTTAATCTTAAGCGTAATCGTAATACAATTAAGATCATTCACTAATTCGTTCGAAAGAAAATAATTTCATTGATTCTTCGACGTTATACATTTACTGACTGTCAAACCACCATATTTGTTTTATACCAAATAGCTCAATTTAATCTGAATGTATGGTACAGTGTAGATCAGAGCGAAGTTAAAGGAGCAGATGATTTTACTGAAAATCATATGGACATGTTGGTTCCAATAGTCTCTCTTGAGACCGCGCATGATTCTCCATGGACTGAATTAGAGTAGATATTCTTGTTTTAATCACAGTAGTTACGGTTTAAGTATTCTATTGTTAAATTTTTATTACACTTATAAATAAACTCTCAACAACATTGATTACTATAGTAAATAAAAGCACGTAGCAATGTTTTTATTTTTTTTTTCATAATAATCCAACGCATTTACGAAAAAAATCCCACTTTTTGAAAAATCTCACGTGGGATGGGGGCCCTCCCACAATAAAATCTCACGACATCTTACTATACAGAAAAAATAAAAAACCCCTCGCGTAAGCTTAACAGTCGCATACGCTACCACTACGCCACCGAGATAGGGATGGGGGAGGGGTTGGAATATGGGCCAATGTCTTAGGATAAGTAGGTAGAGAAGTTGGTGTTCTGGTTGGTGGCTATCATCAGGCACAGACATATCTTAAATAAACCTTTTTTCGTTCTTTCTAGCCTTATCCCAAGACTACTAGTTTTTTAACGGAATTCTAGTTTAATAAACTTTATAAGAAGTTTATAAAGCTATACAATCAATTCGTATGTAAATCTAATTTATTTAGTATTGAATTTTGAGTTATTTAAAATTTTAATTTTGCTTATAACGAAATGCACTTCTGTGAGTGAGAGGGTTCGGTATTTGAACGACCGACAGACGATCGCCAACAGCAGGTATAGAAAATAAATTGTGGAACGGTAATTACAACTCGTAGTCGGTTGTAGAAAAACGGATAGTATTTTTTACACGATGACGATTCGTTAAATATAGGAACCGGGCTTAAAGCCACAAGAGATTAGGGATTGTTATTATAAATCATCTCTATGAGGTAGCCCCATAAAAAAAATCCATGGGAATTAGATCGGGTGACCTCGGTGGCCATGGGATGTCCCCAAAGCGACTGATAAGTTTTTAGGGGAAATTGGAAATTTTTCCGAAGCAAATGCATCGAAGCTTTGGCTGCGGGTGCAGTGCTCCCGAAAAAAATTAAAAAATTTTTTTCGTAAATCAAAGCCACTTCCGTTCAGTTCTTGAATAATTTGAATTTAAAGAAAAAGTTGGAAGTCCCAGTGAGGCTGCTCTTTTCCGTGATGAAATTTGCGGATTTTCACATAAACTGCTTTCAACCAGTTCAACGTTTTCGGGAGTCCTCGAAGATAGACTGGGCCCTGGCCGTGGGACATTCGACCGAAGCAGTTGCGCGGAATCTCTGCATCCACGAACGAATTTAATTTACACTCGTTCCATCACGTATTCGCCGAATACCGAACTTTGAACAAAATTGTCGAGCAATTACGTAAATACATTGCTCTTAAAAAATGTATCCACAGCGAAAGCGCGATGCTCACTCGACCACTGCAACATTGTGACCACAGAGTACTATGTATATATTATAAATAAATAAATATTCTGGACATCTAACACACAACGCCATCTAGTCCAGAACCAAGCTTGTGTTATGGGTACTAGACAACTGATATAAATACTTATATACTTTTTTTTTGTAAATACATACATATTACCCGCGGGTATTGACTCTGTCTTGTATATATATTTACGAGATTGGAGTATTTGTGCGAACACATCCACAAATATTCAACAAAGCCAGGGATATGTTTCCACGGAATACAAGACATAGAGATAGACTGGTTTTAAATTACCAACCAAAAACAACTTTGTTCCAAAAAGACTGTTACTCCATGTGTGTCAAAGTATTTAACGCGTTACCAGAAGATATTGCTGTCCTTTAACTATATTCAAAAAACAGTTGAAATCGTGGCTCATAAAAATGTGTTTTTATTCGGTGAATGAACTGTTCAATGGAGACTAATTGCTTACGATTTTTATGTGAAATATATTATTGACATGTTTAATTATTTTTAATTTATTGACAATTTTAAATTTTTATTTATAGTCACGCATAGTTATGTGACTTTATTCATTGATTTGACTTTATAACAACTTATGTATAAACAATATTTAATGGCAAATAAAATTATTCTTTTCTAGAGTACCACAGGCTACAATTTATAAGAGGGTATAAGCCCTCTACCACAAGTGTCTCAAGATCGGCCGATGCCCTGAGCTTTGATAAATTGTAATCAATCGCCTCTCTCGTGCAGGTGCTGTACTCGTGCTGTTATTGTTGAGGAAAGCTACTTAATCTATACTAATATTATAAAGAAGGAAAGTTTGTGTGTTTGTTAAATTGTAGGGGGTAATCTCGGGATCTACTAAACCGATTTTAAAAATTCTTTCAGTGTTGGATAGTCCATTTATCGAGGAAGGCTATAGGCTATATATCATCACGGTAATACTAATAGGAGCGGAGCACCAATGAAGAATGTTTCAAAAACGGGGAAAATTTTCACGCTACGGGCAATTGAAGACGCAAACGAGGTTGCGTGGGTCAGCTAGTTATTAATAAGTAGGTATAATTGATTTCACTTGTGCCACACCGTTTCCCAAATAGTTCAAATCCCATATAGGACAACACTTTGTGTTATCCACAATTTATTGTTCTGAGTCTGGGTGTTCTTTGTATCCGTTTCATGTATGTTTGTAGAGTCTCTCACGACCCGCCACACAGAATTTATTCCTAGTGCTGGTGTTGTCTTTTAAAAATAAAATAAAATCTGTTTCTCTCCAAAGTTCAGAGAGAATCTTTAGTTTTGTTGTCTATCACTTAAAACTGTCACTGCAGGGCGCAGGCAGGTGACAATAAAGACATGAACGACACCAACAAACGAACAAGAAATATTGAAATTTTATAGCTTTCCGTTTCATGTTGCTTTTAATTTGTTACATGTATGTAAGAAATTAAGTCAATTCAACAAATTTTTAAAAGTCACCTAAAAGTAACCTTTTCGTTAGTGTAACCTAAAAGTAACCAACAGAGTGGAAAAATCACCTAAAAGGTTACAAAAGTAACCTTCTGGTAACACTGGTGCCATCCGACTAGCTGTCCATCGGTTAGACAGAGATACGATCGCGGTACCTATCTGTAATTTAATACTTGTTTATTTCTGTTGCTTTTGACTTTTCGAAATGAAAAAGAGACTATTTTATTAATCAAGGTTGTATATAATATAAAATCAGTCATTTACTGCACATGCGTTATTAGAGAAAGACTGCTTACAGGCAGTCGTATGTCTTCCCTACTCTGTCTAGTGTCTATAATACCTCTATCTCTATGAACAGAACTGGCAACTTCGCATTTTAACGTTTCAGTTTACGAAACATAACATATTTTTTATTAAACACACTCAAAATTATGTTGAATGCATTTTATTGTATTATTTCGTGATACGTTAGTATTTTATATACTTTATATAACAATTTTAATTGGTACAAATGAGCAGTTTTTAAAATAGGTTATTTTTAATTGAAACCAAACGTTATAAAAAAAACGAAATATTTTCAATTGAGAATTGAATCATTGCCTCTTTAAAAATCGATAATGTACGCATTTGCAGATTTTGCAGTGTTTGATGGACGCCGACGCCGGGTACAGTACAGTGCGATTGATTAATAGATAATACGTAAGTGATTAATAATGGAATATTATTAAGTTGTCCAACCACAGTCTGTAGGTAATTTCGCTAGCGTAATGTAACAATAATGTATTTGTAGAAAACATTTTGCAATACCTGTGAACCTTTGTTCGACCTTCAGCACAATGTCCGCTGACATTATAGAAGAAGAAATGCTGGAGCATCTCACTTTGTGAGGAGGCAGAGGACACTGGCAAGGTCTTGTCAATACTGATCTCGTATAAGTTACAGCAGGCTGAGTTACAGTACACAATAACTGAGTGTCACTCGAGCATTGCCACTCGAGCATTGCCACTCTTTGAGCCTCTTCTGAGAGAAGTGAGTGGGAACGGGGGCGACAGTACTTATTGGATGTTGACTCTCAACACCAGTTTCGTGTTGTGTGGCATCAGCTTGGAGGACTCGGAAGACTTGGACCCCTTGGTCCGTCTCCAGCCACGGAAGGGCGACCGTGGGCTACCGCTATGGAAGGACTAGGACTACTAGGCCAGGAAGGGCCATTGCCCTACCTGGCGGTAGTCCTAGCCCTCCTGTAGATTAAATGTAATAAAGAAATTAACTTACACATTGTTATATAAAAGAGGTGTTTATTATGCTGATATATTATTGTGAATGTTCTGTGTATCTTACTGTTTATGGACAAGCCTCAGTGAACCCGACAAACAATAATCACTAAGAGGATCTTACTCTGTTAAGTCTAATCTAATCTGTTGTGAGTCTTCGAAGTTTATTCATACTGCAACAGTCTGCTACCAGAGCATTGAACAGACCTCACAGAGACCAATACTGTAAGACATCGGTAGATTGGTATACCCTTGGTAATAAAAACCACGCCTCATAGTTTCTGTACTTCAATGCCACTAATCAGTTCAACCATCTTGTTGCAGGCTCCACGGAACTGATGAGTGAGTGATAGCTGCGGTGGTCCTTGCATTATACTGATGATACACATGTCTCAAGACGCAGTGAAGCCTGTTGCACCTGGGTGTATGATATTGTAAGTATCACATCTAACTATAACCCGAGTGGCTTAGTCCAGCGGTGGAGTTAAATAATATGAAAAATTCTTGTATATATAGGATTGAGGGTATCAGATTTGTTGTGTTGTAACTCACAACATACTCGTATATGACTATAATAATTACCATCTACTTACTGCTGAGTTCAGCAATAGTGAGACATGTTTAATGGTTACATAATTAAATAACAACACTTAATTATACACCTCACCACTTAGAATTTAAAACATTATAGTCAGCTACACATTGCCAGCCAAGGTACAATCAACTGGAAAATAATTAAATGAAACTTGACTGCACGGTTGGCCTAGTGGTTTAAAGGGTCACTACGCCGCTTGCTACTGCGCCAAGTGCCGTGGGTTCAAATCCCATGTGGGACACCACTTTGTGCGATCCACAAAATGTTTTCCTGAGTCTGGGTGTTCTTTGTGTTCGTTACATGTATGTTTGTAAAGTTCCCCGCGACACAGGATGTATATTCCTAATGCGGGAGTTGTCTTTTAAACAAAAAAAAAACTGTTCTTAATCAACATTAAACGAAAGGATTATTTCTGAGATGTTCGAAATCAAACAAAACATGATTTAAAATATTATCAGTTAATTTTAAGTTATATTATTGACAAAATACGAATAAGTAATTCAACAATACTATATTATCATTTTTCTGGCCTGTGCTGTAGAGGAATATAGAGTATGTGAGGAGTTTGAATCGACACAACATATAATATGTAATCATTGAAATGTTTATGTAAAAAACTCAGTCAATGAATTGTTGTTACAGGCCCCTTCTTGCTCTCGCTTAGCAGTGCGATTACATCGAACATGAGGAACCTTACGAGCTCAGCGTGTGTTATTCTCACGCTGCACCAATGGGGGGAGGATCACTCCCGCCACCAGCTCGGTCATGATTTGTACTACAGTGTAAAAGGTCACGTTTGTGCTGTGCTAACGTGCGTCTAGTTAAGACTTAATAAAAATAATATGAAATAAAAGTAATTATTTATCATTTCCTTATAATGTGTATTGAAGTCCACTCCAATGTTAGGAGTAATATATATGGGCATTTTTTTTTTTATTGAATAGGCGGCCTAACGAGCAGACATATCGCCTGATGGTAAACGATTATCGCCGCTTTGGGGGGACTGGTTGCGGTGTGGGCCTCCGGTATCCACACTCATTCAGTGAAACACACCGCAAGCGCTTTTTCGCACCGGTTTTCTGTGAGGCTTCACCAACCTGAAGAACTTAGGTGAAGAACAGATCAATTCCCGTGGTACCGTTAACTAACTCCTTTCTAAGGAGAGGCGTGTGTCCAGCAGTGGACTGGTGAAGGCTTGGTGACGAGTAGTTAGACGACGATGCGGGGAATGATGCCGTGTGCAATAAAACAACAATTACTACAAAATATTCATTTAGTTCAGTTTGGTATCGACGCGAGCACACACACAATATATACACACACACAAACACACGCACACAATATAAAAGCTCCAGTACGTGCTCAGTGCACTTACATTGAACAATAATTACATAATGTCAGTTCCATCGGACAACTATTTTGATCAGACAGTTACAGCGGAGAGAAACCCACAACTCGGTCAGAGTGAAGAGGATTATTTTATATATTCAAAATATATTTACAGACTATTGATATAAACATCGTACACAGGGCGAGGGCGCGCGAATATATTTTGTCATGTTCAAACAAATAGGTACTTAATTCCTCTCCACTCTTTCGGTCTGCGTTGGCACTCACTTATCGAATTGAGTGCCAGCACAGACTGCACGGTTGGCCGAGTGGTTTAAGCGGTCACTACGCCGCTTGCTACTGCGCCAAGTGCCGTGGGTTCAAATCCCACGTGGGACATCACTATGTGTGATCCACAAAATGATGTCCTGAGTCTGGGTGTTCTTTGTGTCCGTTATAAGTAAGTTTGTACAGTCCCCCGCGACACAGGATGTATATTTCTAATGCGGAAGTAGTCTTTTTAAAAAAAGAAAGAGAATAAGAAACTGCTGTAGCAGGGAGGTGGGTTTCTCTCGCTTGACTGCTTATATCTTAACAAAAAGTAGTTAAATATTATAAATACACATTTCAAAATGGCGTCATACAACCATGTTCCCTTTTATTATTCTATGTTGAAAGAATAACAAACCAGTACAGGCACTTACAAGTCCTGGTGAAAACGTAGGCGGACAAACAAAGCCCCTCAAAACATTACTTATATATAAACAATACAAGTAGCAACTTGTATCAACAATATTAACAAACTGGAAGGAGTGTCATTGTCTCAGTGTCTACTCCAGGGGAGCGTTCAAGTATTACGTAACGCAATTTGGGGGGGGGGAGGGGGGATCTCGTAAAACGTTACGATGCGTTACAGGGGCGGTTACTTTAAGAGTTTATTAGCAAAAACTAAAGAGAAAAACAATTGTGTGTATTGTAAGCCAAAAATTTATAAAATATAAACATGACACTTGAGTGTTACGTAGCGTTTAGATAGGGGGGGTCGAACAGAAAAACGTGTCGATGCGTTACAGGGGGGAGGAGGGGTTCAAAAATCTACAAAAGTTGCGTTACGTAATACTTGAACGCTCCCTCCATACTCCACACCTACCTACTGGAGAACTGGGGCGAGTCCACACAAGCTGGAGACGAACGCTTCTGGACGATATGCATTACATAACATATCTAAATTATGTGCGTTTGTTTCAAATGATTCAAATACTTGTCAAGATATATAAAATGTGCAAAATATAGGAATCCATCGGTCGAGTATCTACACATCTATATACTAATAGAAGTTTTCGGCGGCGGTTCGCTTAGATATTTAAACTACTGAACGTATTTTGAAGTAGTTCTCTGCAATAGATAGATTGATTTGAGCAAGGATTGTGTGTAATATTTGCATATTATAACTAGAGAATATCAGAGAATTTTAGAGACTGTCTATTACACTTTCACGGTGAAACCGCTGCAAAGATTTCAATGAATTGGCATAAACATACTTTTGATTATTGCAGTTACTCTACCGATAGATGGATTTTGTATGTGAAGTGAGATGCGAAGTGTGTGTGCAATACAATATATAAATAACACGATATTGAGTTGAGTGCGCACATTACATAAAGTACTACAAACATACAAACACAGTACCAAGAACGCTTATGTCTACAAACTTATCACTAAAGTCAATTTATACAGATTCATCGCGAGCCATGCTCTTCCTGTAAACCCTGCGCATGTACGTCTGTTACGGGGATATGGACTGGGGATAGTGTCAACTGAAACCAGAACTTGAAGTGAACCTGTTGTAAGTAGTTACCCTCAAATATACTGACAACTAGTTCAATCTTCGAATTCAGTTCATCCTCAGGATTGTGGAGGTTCGATGCCAGTCGCTCTGTGGCAGTTTATATTCAGGTGAAACCAGTTGAATCAGAAGATGACCCCATATTTTTTTCTTTTTATTGAATAATGAGCAAATGAGCAGACGTATCACCTGATGGTAAGCGATTACCGCCGCCCATGGACACCCGCAACACCAAAGGCGTCACAAGTGCGTTGCCGATCTTTGGGGGATGGGAAAGGGGATGGGGGGAGGGGTTGGGGGATGGGAAAGGGGATGGGGGGAGGGGTTGGGGTATGGGCCTCCGGTATCCTCACTCACTCGGTGAAACACAGGGCAAACGCTATTTCACACCGGTTTCCTGTGAGGCCGTGGTATCACTCCGGTGAAGCCGACCTATTCATGCCGAAGCATAGCTCTCCCACGGTAAGTTTTCCATCGCGACAGGACGATAGAGACAACTTACAATAGCACCTTGACAAAGGATGTCCCAGGTTCGAATCCCTTCACTAAAAGACATATAGCAAACTATAGTTTCTTTCAATAAACAATATCAAATCGTTTCGCGCAGGGTTTATAAGAACCGCCCGTCACATCCTGCCCCGTATGGGCCATATGCCAACACAATCCGACCAAACAATAATAGACCTTATACATATGAACAATAGAGCTTTAATTACAACACGTATCATCAGACGACCCTCGCACGTCACTCAGTGTGCGTTAAGTACCTACTTAAGTATCTAGTGTATATACAATATCATTCATTGTTCGTCATCGTCCACTCGCCCACTGCTGGCCACGCCCAACAGTGGGCTTAACTTAATTACTACGAGTTAAGGTAAGTGTTCGTACCGAATATGGCCACGCGTGGGCCTGCACCGCTGAGATTACAAGTTAAAGTACGTCTAACGTCTTGTAATAAATTACAATAATCAACGATCAATTGATACGAAATATAAACCTATAAACATACGTACATAACATAGTACATACACAGTGGGTCTGTCTGTCTGTCTGTGCGACGCGACAGAACTAACCACAGCTCTTCGCATACAACTCACTCTCTATGGCAGATACATACGAAACAACCGATATTATTTACATCGCATATATTTGTAACAATTTTCCAGGATTAATAAATATTCCGGACATCCAACACACAACGCCATCTAGTCCCAAGCTAAGCAGAGCTTGTGTTATGGGTACTAGACAACTGATATAAATACATATATACTGTTTTTTTTTGTAAATACATACATATTATACATAGAAAACACCCAAACTCCGAAACAAATATTTGCAGATCTTACAAACATTTGGTATGACCTAGGAATCGAACCCGAGACCTCAAGCACAGCAGTTGTATACACTACCACTGCGCCACCGAAGCAGTCAAAGTTTATTTTAATAAAACATATAACAAACACAAACAAATGAGATCTTTTATAATTAATTTAGTTTGAGTTGTGAAACATTTAAATGGAAAATAACTGTAAATCTAATTATTTACAGTTTATTCACACAAATAGTAGAAAAAATACAGTTTCATTACAAACGGAGTACAATACGTTGTAACTAGTTGTGTCGGTCAGTTGTTAATCTGTATATATAAAAATGTTATGTTGGTTTGTGTACACTTCAAAAACTCAAAAAGTTCTGCACCGATCGAGCTGAAACTTTAGAAGAATATATAATGCGCATCAAGGATTGTTTTTATCTAATTTTTGTATCAATCACATATCTGCGACCGCGAAAAAACCGACAAAAACGCGGCCGGAGCCGCGGGCAACAGCTAGTATTTTCTAAATAAGTTAGTAGATAATTATGCCCGCTTCAGGCTTCAGTTTCCAACAGGTTGTGAACAAAATTTAACTTTTATCATTATATTTCTTTTCCTTCCACACAAACCTTGTCCTGACAATAACGAACACATAGATAAGAGAATTATCCAATTCGGTGCAGCCGTTCGGCAGTTACGCGAGTACATACATTTCAGTGAATCATTTCGATTGATGTAGACACCTGCCACAGCGACCAACATCACTACATAGTATAAAACAAAGTCGCCTTTTCTGTCCCTATATCCCTATGTGCGCTTAAATCTTTAAAACTACGCAACGGATTTTGATGCGGTTTTTTCCAATAGATAGAGTGATTCAAGAGGAAGGTTTATATGTATAATACATGCATCATATACTAAGGCAACATTGCTAATTTTAGAGGTTTCTAATGTGATGTCGTAAATTACCGTGCAAAGTCGGAGCGGGCCGCTGTTTTTATATACAACGTTCATAGTTTTTCTGTAGTGTATTTAATTTAGTATCAGCATTGCACCCGTGCGAAGCCGGGGCGGGTCGCTAGTATATTATAATATAACTGGAGTAACGCAGTATTTTTATAGAGTAGGTGGCAAACGAGCAACAGTCTTTTTGATGTAAGTAGTGGTCCATTATTATAAACACCACGGTGTACGGGAGGGGCCACACGTGGTCGGTCCTCTTTGCCAAACTATAAGTACAAATGGGCCTACGCATCACACTGTTTGTGTGTGAGTCTAAATTGTGTATGTGTGTGTCTTCGGAACTAATGACAGTGTTGTAAATATTTCGGACATTTAACACACACATTGAAATTCCGAAACAAATATTTGCAGATCTTACTAAGATTAGGTCCAAGCAGGGGATCGAACCCGAGACCTCGTGCACAGGAGTCGCGTACGCTAGCACTGCGCTAACAAATGAGATGCTGTAGCTCTGCCCTCCACTCGGAGGCGCCAGCTGGTCTGCGCTGGGGCGAGGTCCCCCCGCCTCTCGTCACTCGCTCTGGACTAACTGTACCAGGCTTCGTACCCGGGGTCGGCTGGGACTCTGTGACTAAGTACTGCATTACTGGGTGCTTGTTTGCCACCTATCGATAAAAAGTGTTGGGAAACTGTTAGTTTCCTCGTTGTTCTAACTAAAGCAATCCGTAGAGCAAGTAGCTGTGGTCAGTTCGGTAGCGGCACACACCGAGGAGACGGCCGACGAACAAACACACATTTGAGCTTCTCGTTTATTTACACCTCACTAACACGTACCGTTACGTGCGTACATACTGAATCCGTCACGTTACGGAGCGGAGCCGACACTTTGGATCGACGGCCGGTAGGACTTGGAATATAGGTTTACGTTCAAATTTGTTACACAATTTAGGAAACTTTGAGAAAAAGTCATATAAATATTCTCAGAAGAAAACTTAAAATGAAGTACACAACGCGTCAGCGACTACCGTCCGACGTGAGCAAAGTCCCGACTCCACAATAAACCCGGGCGGGTATACAAAAGTAAAAGACGATACATTTATTCGTTGAGTTACATTAAATGATTACGTTTATACACACTAACATCACAGTTGTGCATCAGTCCGAGCACTCGCACTCGCACCGTCGCTGTCCCGTACACCGCAGTGTACACGGGTACGTGCGCGTGCACTGCAGTGTACGTGCACGTACCTATAATTGACATCCGAGTGTCGCAGCCCCGGGGCTCCTCAGCTCTCGTAATGGCACATTATAACAAATAAATATCGCGTCAACATTAGTTGTCAGCGTCAGTCAATATAATGCGTCTAGTGTACACAACACATACGCAGGAGCTGCAGCGGTATGTACGTCAGCGCTGGTGCTGGAGGAGCTGGAGGAGCTGGAGGAGCTGGCGGCGCTAGTCCCGCAGCAGGCCGCGCGCCTTGGGCGTGAGCTTGCGCACGCGCCCGCGCATCGACACCGACACGCCCCCGCCCCCGGCCCCCCCTACCCCACTCGACCCCGCCCCGCCCGCCCCACTCGAGCTGCCCGCACTGTTTGCACTGTTGGTGCTGTTGGCGCTACCTGCACACATTAATAATAAATAAATAAAATAAATATTTCGTACATCTACAACACAACGCCATCTAGTCCCAAGCTAAACAGAGCTTGTGTTATGAGTACTAGACAACTGATATAAGGTTAATACATACATATTATACACAGAAAACACCCAAACTCCGAAACAAATATTTGTAGATCATACAAACATTTGGTCCGACCCGGGAATGGAACCCGAGCCCTCAAGCTTAGCAGTCGCATACGCTACCGCTACGCTACCGAGGCAGGCAAACATTCACATTTCTTTACACACATACGCTTAGATCTTTAAACTATTCAAGAGATTTGAATGCTGTTCTCAGCAACAGACAGAGAGATTCGAGAGTAAGGTGTACGTGTGTGTACATGTGTGTACACGTGTGTACATGGGTGTACGTACCGTTGGGTCGCAGCTCGGGCGCGGTGTGACCGTTGAAGTAGTTGTGGTCGCTGCGGTGCGCGCTTACCACGTTCGCGCTCTGAACAACACACAAACACGTGTTATACGATTATATTTCCGACAGTTTTCAACAATTTATCTCCACTTTTAACTAGAAATAAGTTATTGAAAACCATCTCGATGTACCTTAAAAAATATTTGTTATTTTTTTGACAACTGAAGCTTGTCAATAAACAAGAAAAAAATGGTATAACGTTAACTAAAGGCCGACCGTTTATCTGAGTCCTCGCCTGCGGTAACAGGGGCGCGGGGGTGTGACGACAGAGGGGACTGAGACAAGTGCGGGCGGCGGGCGAATGTTTGTGTGGGTGTGTGGGGGGTGGTACCTGCGCGGCGTGGTGGTTGCGGCGGGTGGCGAGGTGGGTGCGATGGTGGTGGTGGTGGTGTGTGGGTGTGTGGGGGGTGGTACCTGCGCGGCGTGGTGGTTGCGGCGGGTGGCGAGGTGGGTGCGATGGTGGTGGTGGTGGTGGTGGTGTGTGGGTGTGTGGGGGGTGGTACCTGCGCGGCGTGGTGGTTGCGGCGGGTGGCGAGGTGGGTGCGATGGTGGTGGTGGTGGTGTGTGGGTGTGTGGGGGGTGGTACCTGCGCGGCGTGGTGGTTGCGGCGGGTGGCGAGGTGGGTGCGGTGGTGGTGGTGGTGTGTGGGTGTGTGGGGGGTGGTACCTGCGCGGCGTGGTGGTTGCGGCGGGTGGCGAGGTGGGTGCGGTGGTGGTGGTGGTGTGTGGGTGTGCGGGGGGTGGTACCTGCGCGGCGTGGTGGTTGCGGCGGGTGGCGAGGTGGGTGCGGTGGTGGTGGTGGTGTGTGGGTGTGCGGGGGGTGGTACCTGCGCGGCGTGGTGGTTGCGGCGGGTGGCGAGGTGGGTGCGGTGGTGGTGGTGGTGTGTGGGTGTGTGGGGGGTGGTACCTGCGCGGCGTGGTGGTTGCGGCGGGTGGCGAGGTGGGTGCGGTGGTGGTGGTGGTGTGTGGGTGTGTGGGGGGTGGTACCTGCGCGGGGTGGTACCTGCGCGGCGTGGTGGTTGCAGCGGGTGGCGAGGTGGGTGCGGTGGTGGTGGTGGTGTGTGGGTGTGTGGGGGGTGGTACCTGCGCGGCGTGGTGGTTGCGGCGGGTGGCGAGGTGGGTGCGGTGGTGGTGGTGGTGCTGCAGGCGCTTGCTGATGGCGGCCACCGAGTCCTCCTCGCTGTCCTCGTTGTAGCGCCGCTGGGAGCGCCGCGCGCGGAGGGACACGCCCGCGCCTCCGGGCTGCACACACACATACACAACTTAGACTCACACACAAAATCAATCGCCCGTCACTATTAACTCACACAACAATTAAAACAAAACATTCACAATTTCAACCACACAAACTCATTCTGCGTGATAACAGTGTTTCGCGTAGGCCCATTTGTGCCTGTAGCTTGACAGATGGGACCAGCGTGTTGCTCTGAGGTAGAGGGTGTGTGAGGAGTACTCACGCGGTGAGGGCGGTCGCGGTGGTCCCGGTAGAGGTGCAGCGGGCGGTCGTCGTCCGTGGAGTAGCGCGGGCGGTACGAGCGGTCCGACTCGTAGCGCCGCCCCGACCCCCCGGACCTCCTGGACCCCCCAGACCCCGAGCTCGCCGACGAAGACGACGACTCCGCCGTGAACCGCTCGCGGGTCCTGTCAACACACACCATTACATAAACTTGCTACAAACATTTGTGTTACGAAGAATGTTCGAGAAAAGACTCGACATAGTTTGGCCGAACAAATTGTAGAAAAGTTCTAACACCTAATACACTGAACAATGAACCTCACAAGAATATACCGTCGAATAAACATTATTTGTCGCGCGGTTGACTTTTTTTTTTTCGACAGCGTTTTCTTGCAAACAATCATTCCTGCGTTGTACTTTCGACTATGAACTAGTAATATAATGTCGTCTAATATAAAATGGCACTTTGTCGAAACAGTTCAATGTGAGCTACAGTGCGAGTGGTTAACTTAGCGTGGCGACTTCCACATAATATATAACACAACAGTAACCTACTACAGCGCCATCTACCGAAGATACACTGAACTACGAAGTAACGCACTACACGGAGTAACTACAGATCCTGAATCGCGCACTAAATAGCTTTCACGTCGATTATCATATACAGGGTCTGTCGTAAATAATGGATAAGTCGTAAACTGGAGTTGGTCCGGCTATGAGACTATTAGAAAATCGTATCTTTTTGCCAGGGTTTCTAACCGTATGGAAATGGCGTAGACTTTTATGTTTTTTTATAAATTTCGCTACTCTTTGCATTCATTCCGTTGCCATTTCGTTAAATTTAGGTATTTCTGTGTCATTTTTTTTGTATTATAGTCTTGAAGATGTGTATTATTTAGTTTTAGTACTGTTTTAGGCGTTTTTAACGTTGGTCATTTTCAAAATTGTCATTTTAAGATTTTTTATGTTTTTGTTTTACTTAGGGTCAACTTTTGATCATTTACTGTGTAAAAAAAAAGTACGGCGCTATAGCTGCCCATGATCTTAATAAATTATCTAGTATGTGTAGATTCTAAAAAGGTATAACAATGCATACTTCACAAGTAATATTAAGCTACATGAGCGAGATCAATATCAAGGTGAGAAAATATTTTTTTCATGTAATGTTGTAAATGGTTATAAAACTTCGTCATAATGATTTATTTCTGCCAAGATTCTTTACACAAACACTATGGGGTCACTATTAAGGATATTCAAAAGAAAACTAGGTAGTTTTTTGTCAAAAAAATTTCATGCCTCCTCATTTCATAAAGGTGTTTAATTTTAAAATTGATGTGCTCTAATAGTTACATGCGACAAACATGTTACAAGTTTATTCGTAAAAAGGATCATCAGGTAAAAAAATGAACAAAGACAGCAATACAAAGGGTCTCCCCGCGTGAAAAGGACATTGTTACTAGGCACACTGCATGATGCACCGTCCCTTTCACACTCACGATGTGTGAAAAGGTTAGCATGCGTTTAGCTAGGGCGCACTCCTGATACATCTCTCAGTGTGATTTGATATAATTCATGCCTTTTTAAAATCCTGTGTACAGATTTTTGAGGTATACCGGTGCGCCTTGAAATTACACTTATGGACGTACCAGGGTCTTCTGCAACTATTTCCAGTACTTCGGCTGCACTGTGGCGTTGTGGTCGTCCTTCACTCGCCCCGCCTACGCCGGTCCCAGGAAATCGTCCTTCCAAAAATGTGTTGTGCACTCTTATGAAGACACGATAGTCAGGATGCCGGGCATTTGGATATTTTTCCCGATAAACTCTAGCAGCTCTATTGGCGTTGCCATCACATAAACCATAAATGTAATGCATGTTTACGTATTCGGCCGGCGTGTATTGTTGAGGCATGATATACAAAATTTTCCAAAATAACACGTGCAATCGATAGCACAACACGATGCCCATAAATGAGAGCTGAGTTGTCAATATCACCAGGTTAACAAGTCCAAATCACAAAGAAAATCTAAGTCCGATATTAGAAAGCAGTAACAAATTGACGACAGTAATGAAAACGAGAGCACATGCGATGGTCAAAATCACACTGAGAGATGTATCAGGAGTGCGCCCTAGCTAAACGCATGCTAACCTTTTCACACATCGTGAGTGTGAAAGGGACGGTGCATCATGCAGTGTGCCTAGTAACAATGTCCTTTTCACGCGGGGAGACCCTTTGTATTGCTGTCTTTGTTCATTTTTTTACCTGATGATCCTTTTTACGAATAAACTTGTAACATGTTTGTCGCATGTAACTATTAGAGCACATCAATTTTAAAATTAAACACCTTTATGAAATGAGGAGGCATGAAATTTTTTTGACAAAAAACTACCTAGTTTTCTTTTGAATATCCTTAATAGTGACCCCATAGTGTTTGTGTAAAGAATCTTGGCAGAAATAAATCATTATGACGAAGTTTTATAACCATTTACAACATTACATGAAAAAAATATTTTCTCACCTTGATATTGATCTCGCTCATGTAGCTTAATATTACTTGTGAAGTATGCATTGTTATACCTTTTTAGAATCTACACATACTAGATAATTTATTAAGATCATGGGCAGCTATAGCGCCGTACTTTTTTTTTACACAGTAAATGATCAAAAGTTGACCCTAAGTAAAACAAAAACATAAAAAATCTTAAAATGACAATTTTGAAAATGACCAACGTTAAAAACGCCTAAAACAGTACTAAAACTAAATAATACACATCTTCAAGACTATAATACAAAAAAAATGACACAGAAATACCTAAATTTAACGAAATGGCAACGGAATGAATGCAAAGAGTAGCGAAATTTATAAAAAAACATAAAAGTCTACGCCATTTCCATACGGTTAGAAACCCTGGCAAAAAGATACGATTTTCTAATAGTCTCATAGCCGGACCAACTCCAGTTTACGACTTATCCATTATTTACGACAGACCCTGTATACAACATCCCAACATCACCTCGCCTGGTCGGAGGATCCTCCCTTTGTGTTGGAGCGACATGACACTCCTTTTTACACAAGTGTTTATAATAACAACTAGCAATCCACCCTGACTTCGCACGAAAAAATATCTTTCACCGATTGAAAATTAAATTACTAGCGAGTGACACCGGCCACTGTTAACAGACGCAGCTGTAGGCAACAACTAGTAACTAAATATAACACAAATAACATGCACAGATGAATATCAGTGAGTGAAGTGTTAGTGTGTGATGTGTGTGCGGTGTGTGTGTGTGTGTTGTGTGTGTGTGGTACTGACCGCTTGGGCTGGTGGGCGCGGCAGCTGAAGCTCGTGTTGGGCTGGGGCAAGCGCTTGCGCCCCATCCGCCCGAAGCCCTGCAACACGCACCCTCTATACTCACACAATCTCACTACACTACGTTACATTCAGTACTATTTCAATTATTTGTTGGACAAAAGACGTCTCCCACATTAGGAATAAACATCCTGTGTCGTGGGGGACTTTACAAACATACACGAAACGGACACAAAGAACATCCAGACTCGGGACAACAATTCGTGGATCACACAAATTGTTGTACCGCGTGGGATTTGAACCCAAGACACTTGGCGCAGTAGCAAGCGGCATGGCGACTGCTGAAACCACTCGGCCAACCGTGCAGTCATCAGAATCAGTCATCACTTTAATCATAGTCTACTACGGTACGACTGAATTTGATACACAGAGCGATGGCCACCAGATGTCACAACCCACTTGCATTGTGAAGGTCTGATGGCAGTCGCTGCATGTTTGATTGCAACACGATGTCGAAGCTCTGTAGAGAGAGTGCTGCCTGGCCTGTAACGGTTGTGGAGGCGAAACACCACCAAACTGCTATACCTCGGGCTGTCCAATTTTTTGGAAGACAACAGTTTTGACTCGATCCAGGAATCGAACCCGAGACCTCTAGACCAACGAGACAGCTTGCACTTGTACAAATAGAGTGTTATCTATGGACGGACGGCGGTGGTACCTTGGCCCCGTGGTCGCTGTCGGAGTAGCTGACGGGAGGCTGGAGCTGCAGCAGCTCAAACTCCTCGTCGTCGTCCGAGCTGGAGGAGCTGGACGACGACGAGTCGTTCCACAGTCCCGCGCCCGCCTTGCCGTTCTCTGCAACACACACACACATAACATTTCAATCATGTCGTATTCATCGGATTAAAACTAAGTAATAAAGAAATTGAGAGGTGTCAAGGGACACCCGGATGGAAATAGAAAGACGAAACGAAAATATCTGGCTTGCTTTCTATAAGAGAGATAGAGACAGAGAGAGACAGACAGACAGACAGAGAAACATGCGCACGCCGCACGGCTTACAATAGCTTACTTTAACAAAAAGTGTCGTTACCAGCCTATCGCAGTTCACTGCTAAACTTATTTACTGATATATTTTGTATTTATATTTGATATACATAATTTTAAAAATCATTAATTTACAGCGACATCTATATTATTAATATTAAACTACTGGCAACGACAACTATAACACGTAAATGTAAGTTCAGTTTCTATTCAAAAGATGGCGCTATATATAAAATTGAAAAATGTTTTTCACCAATTCTTTAAAAAATAATAACAAAACAATATTTTCTTAATAAAAAAATATTAAGACTTCGTTCCCATAACAACAATAGTGAATCAAGCAATGAAAAATAAACTAAAAACTAATAAAATTTAAAATAGCAAAAAGTGTCGTGACAACAAATTGTATCGTGACAATTTTTCCGTCTAGCCCCCTTTCACAACGCGCGATAAGGAACTTCGTTCTCAAGACTCAAGAGAAGACTCATTGGGGTGGAGCAGAGATCACAAAGGCAGGTGAAACTGTATTCATTGTTTTAAGTATTAGCTGGTAAAATAATTCTGCCCTGCCTGATGGAAAACATGAACAGTACCCAAGAGTGGTCTCACACACTAGAGCGGTCTAGTGCGATACTTTTTCAAAACCCGTTTAAAGAATCAAATAGTGTAAGCGAAACACATCAATTAAATGGTTACTTCAATTAATGTGTGTGTATCTTTCACCAGCTCCTGCTAACTAGTCTCCTAAACGGATGAAGCGATTTGGACGTAGATGAAGACAAGACACAACACAAGCAACAGCTAGAGGTCAGTGAGTACCGTGCGCGTGCGCGTGCGCGTGTTGTTGGGCGGTGGAGGTGGAGGCGGAGGCGGAGGGCTGTGCGCTGTTGCTCTTGCTCTTCTTGCCCACGCCCTTGCCTGGAACACATCAAACGCGAAGCTTACTTGCCGAACGATCTTTACATTATTTTTTTTTATATATAAAAATACAACTCCCGCATTAGGAATAAACATCCTGTGTCGCGGGGGACTTTACAAACATACATGTAACGGACACAAAGAACACCCAGACTCAGGACAACACTTTGTGTATTACACAAACTGATGTCCCGCGTGGGATTTGAACCCACGGCACTCGGCGCAGTAGCAAGCGGCGTAGTAACCGTTTAAACCACTAGGCCAACCGTGCAGTCTTCTATTAAATTAACTATCTGTTCGCTTAAATCGCTAAAGCTAAGATTTTCAGTGATTACAGAAAGGTTTGAACACACCATGTTAGCAATAATCCTAATTATAAAATACAGTTGTGTTTGTGTAATTGACTTCTGGAATGTATGTCAATTGAATATTAGGTGCGACTAAATAACTGTAATAATAATGCAGATAATTCCGAAAGTCAAAGATATAATTAATTAAATTATTATAAACATAGCTGACCCACGCAACCTCGTTTGCGTCTTATATAGCCCGTAGCACGAAAATTTTCGCAAAATAACTAACTTTTCTGGTTGATTTTTACACCTTGTGTCCGAAAAACCCAAATATCTTAGGAACCCTATTTTTTCCAAAATAAATTAAAGCCTATGTTACTCGTGGATAATGTAGCTTTCGAATGGTGAAAGAATTTTTAAAATCGATCCAGTAATTTTTGAGCCTATTCATTACAAACATACAAACATACAAAAATAGGTACAAATCTTTCCTCTTTATAATATTAGTGTAGATATTAAATACATCTATACTAATATTATAAAGAGGAAAGGTTTGTATGTAAGTATGTTTGCAACGAATTGGCTCAAAAAGTACTGGATCGATTTTAAAAATTCTTTCACCATTTGAATGATACATTATCACTGATTAATATAAGCTATTTTAATTGTAAAGAAAAAAAAACTATATCAAACTAATAACTGCAGGTAACACCGAGAGGTTCAGCTAGTAATTAATAAATAAGAAATGTAAGACTGACTTGATGTCGGGCTGCCATTATGGAGGGGATATATTCACCTCATAATGGCTGCCAGCGAATCAAGTAGTCTTGGTCGAGGAGTGAACCAGTTAATAGGTGTTCTATATCAAGAATATTTATTGTTTCATTTTACTAAATCTCTAGAAGCTTTTAACTAGAATTTCAAAGTGGGTATCTTTGAAATTCTAGTTAAAAGTTCCCGCGCGAAGCCGGGCCGGAGCGCTAGTTAATGTGTATTTGTGTCGGGTTTACACCTAAACCGCTCAATTCTAACACGAAAACTGGCTGTGTGTTCCAGAAGCCGGTCAGATTTCATCCGTGGGAGAGCTTCGGCATGAATGGGTCGGCTCGACCGGAGTGATACCGCGGCCTCAAAGAAAACCGGTGTGAAATAGCGTTTGCGCTGTGTTTCACCAAGTGAGTGAGGATACCGGAGACCGCTTAAACCACTAGGTCAACCGTGCAGTCAACTTCTAAATCGCGATACAGGATTAGTAATTACTCCATAAGTTCGGTGTGTATACGATAGATGCAGTGTGCTTATTGCTACACTACGACTTCTGTGTTGAGGTTGTTCGGGGGTTCAAATGTGATGAGAATGAAGTGTAGTGAGATATTGAAGGCTTACCCTTGCTGTGTCTGGTGAGCGGCACGTCGCTGTCGGTGGAGTCGTAGCCGCGCCCCAGGTGGGGCTGGGAGCGGGGCTGGTGCTGGCGGGGCGGGCGGGGCTGGCGGGGCGGGCGGGGCTGGGCGGGTCTGGCGGCGTGCACGCGGCGCGAGGTGGCCGCCAGCGTCTCCGAGTCGGAGCTGGCGCTGTGCGAGCTGGCCGCCAGCTCCTCTGTACACAACCACCATTTCATTATATGTTAATTATGTCAACATATCATACACGACGCCGTTAGGCTCAAACAGAATTTTTTTTTCTTAAAAAAGACAACTCCCACATTAGGAATAAACATCCTGTGTCGTGGGGGACTTTACAAACATACATGAAACGGACACAAATAACATCCAGACTCGGGACAACAATTCGTGGATCACACAAAGTGTTGAACCGCGTGGGATTTGAACCCGCGACACTTGGCGCAGTAGCAAGCGGTATGGCGACCGCTGAAACCACTCGGCCAACCGTGCAGAATTGTCCAGCGGTTGTCCAGTGTTGGAAACTAAACCATAATTATTTTTTTTAGCTTTCTGCCAAACTTTATAATTCTTCTTTCGCATAATATACATAAAATAATAGTTAAAGCGGGTAAAAAAATAATGTTTTATGTATTAATCCAACAACAAACATACCAGCTGACCGGCGAACTTTGTATTGTCATATATATTATTATTCGTGATTTTTTTTATTTCCGAAAATCTTGTTTTAAGACTTATTGTGTTTGTGTACTCTTCTGTTTCTTTATAATGTTCTTCAACAATAACAAATATTAAAAAAAAATCCTCAATTTGTTGCAGTCGATCGGAAGTTATGCGCGTACTTACATTTCGGTGATTCATTTATCTATACTAATATTATTATAAAGGGTCCCTCAAAGAGGTCACGAAAAATAAAACCATACCTATTTATGAAAAAACAAAATTGTATAACACTTGTATCCTTCCGTGTCTTACATACGGTTGCCAGACCTGGCCATCCACACAAAAGATTGAGGAAAAATTAAGAGTATGTCAAAGAGGCATGGAAAGAAGTATGCTAGATATACGACTAAAGGATAAATGGAGGGCTACAAAAATTAGAGAAATAACCAAGGTGGCAGATGTAGGCATAAAAACAAGGTCATTGAAATGGAAATGGACAGGACATATGTGGAGATCGAAAGCAGAGAAATGAACTAAAAAAGTTACGGAATGGTATCCCAGGTATGGGAAGAGGCATAGAGGAAGGCCGGTAAAAAGATGGGAAGACGATCTGCCAAAAGAATGGAGAAGAACTGCGTTAGACCGAAACAAGTGGAGTGAATTAGAGGAGGCCTATGTCAGAAGACAACCTGATCTGGTTACTGATGATGCTGGTTGATTAGATATCATTTTATTTAAAAAAAAAAAAAAAATGTATAAACAGGTTACAGGAAATAAAGGCTATTTTTATTTTATTTATTTTAATATTATAAAGAGGAAAGATTTGTACCTGTTTTTGTATGTTTGTAATGAATAGGCTCAAAAACTACTGGACCGATTTTAAAAATTCTTTTACCATTCGAAAGCTACATTATCCACGAGTAACATAGGCTATATTTTATTTTGGAAAAAAATAGGGATCCGTAAGATATTTGGGTTTTTCGGACACAAGGTGTAAAAATCAACCAGAAAAGTTACTTATTTTGCGAAAATTTTTACGCTACGGGCTATATAAGACGCAAACGAGGTTGCGTGGGTCAGCTAGTAGATTAAAGAAACAAACAGACAAACGAATCGCGATGAACTCTTTATTTAATTTCTTGTCATCTTCATTTACAAATAGTTTGGAGTGTCTCAGGAGGATCTCAAATATTATTTTCTCTGTTGCATTAATTTATTGTTGTGTAATATTCGGAACCGCGACCGTGACCGCAGCCAGAGACAAAAGACCGCGATTCAGATATGTGTGGGCAGTACTGCACGACTGAAGCTCAACCAAGCAAGTGGTGCGGTTTGTCGAGTTGGTCTCCTGTCTCTGTCTTTCGTCTTTGTGGTTAGTTATGGTCGTTCCAATCGTTTATTTAACTTTTGACAGATCACGCACATAAAGTTTTGTCATAATTTTTGATACAATGTACTACAGGGAATACTGTACTTCATGAACGGGCTCCGTCCACTTAGAGATCTGTCATTCGTAATTAATGACCACAGACTATAAAAACGATATTGAATAAATCGATTATCGTATTCACGAAGTCGCAAGACAAACTCTCTTGTTTGTCCTTTGAGTACTTTATTTTTTGGCATTTTGACAGGTACTGAAGGGAGGAACGATACGCTCAACTCAACCAAACGTGAGAATTCACAAATAAATCAATACGGAGGAATATAAATACTCAACTCGACGTATAAAAATGTGGTTTAACACTGACAACAAAATGGCGTCGCGCGTCGGCTCCGCGTCCGGTGTTGCCGTTTAATAATCGATAAAAGTACGAAATTATCTATAAAATAATGAATGTGTTAAATCGATTAAAACTTCTTCATGCATAAAATCGATCGATAAAAGAAATCGAATCGGTAACGGGTCAGGATATCACTATTTGATTAAGTATTAGAACTGTCAAAAGTTAAATAAACGATTGGAAAGATTATAGTAATGAATGGAGAGTGCGGGGGCTAGTACCGTGCGAGGAGCGAGGGGCGTGGCCCCGGCGGGGCGGGCGCGCCTGCGCGGGGCGGGGGCGGTGGCGCGGGGGCGGCGGGTTGGGGCGGCGGGGAGGGGGACACGCCCCCAGCCGCGACCACAGCGCCTCGAACAGCGCCGACAGCCGCACCGTCATCGAGTAGATCTGCAACACGACGCACCTCTCACTACACACACTACTCACAACTGTCCTCCAGCGGGGATGGTTGTCCTTAATGGTCCTTCGATCCGGACTTTTCTTCTTTTCAAATATTATGCACAGCTGACACACAACGCCGTCTAGTCCCAAACTAAGCAAAGCTTGTATTATAGGTACTAGACAACTGATACAAATCCATTAGTACATACTTTTTTGTAAATATATATGCAATCATACATTTTATACACAGAAGACATACATACATAGGAGAAGCAGATCATACAAACATTTAGTTCGATCTGGAAATCGAAGCCAATGTCTTAAACACAACAGTCGTATGCGCTACTGTAGTACTTATAGTAATAGTCGGTGCGCTAATATAGCAACTCAAAAAGAACTGTCATTGTGTATTCTTTCCGCGCCATTATATAAATAAATAAAAAAATAAATATTCCGGACATCTAACACACAACGCCATCTAGACCCACGCTAAGCAGAGCTTGTGTTATGGGTACTAGACAACTGATATGAATACTTATATACTTTTCTTTTTGTAAATACATACATATGATACATAGAAAACACACAAACTCTGAAACAAATATTTGTAGATCACACAAACACTTGGTTCGACCCAAGATTTGAACCCGAGACTTCAAGCACAGCAGTCGCATTCGCTACCACTGCGCCACCGAGGCAGTGGTAGCGATGGTCACGTTCTTTGGCAATAAAAGCTTTACTGTTGTTCATGGATGGTGTATTAATTAACTGGCCATGAGTGTGGAACAGGTACCATTGCGCCTAGATATCCCGCAAGTGTATAGGCACAGACACGTGACGTGTGTACGTAGTACGTACCCGGCTCCGCTTGTTGGTGTTGTAGAGGCGGCTGTTGGCGAAGACCTGGCGCACGTCGGCCGCGAACTGCTCCGCCGAGCCGTACTCGCCCCGCGCCAGCCGCCCCGACACCAGGCCCAGGTCCATGGGCCGGGTCACCACCGACAGGTAGTCTGGGGGGGGACGCACACCACGTTCAGTAGCATAGCACGGCTAACATCTCCCAAAATCCTCTCTCAGTAAAGACTTTCAACATAAAAAAACAGTATTCAAAATGACAATTTTTATTTTTTATTTTTATACCCTCCATTGGTCAGCGTTGATCACTCACTCAGAGAGGGCAAGTATATATACAGATAGAGAACAGCCAAACTGTTCAGATCAACAGACAACCTTATTTTTTTTTTATTTTTTTTTAAAAAGGCAACTCCCACATTAGGAATAAACATCCTGTGTCGTGGGGGACTTTACAAACATACATGAAACGGACACAAAGAACATCCAGACTCGGGACAACAATTCGTGGATCACACAAAGCGTTGTAGGTCCCGCGTGGGATTTGAACCCACGACACTCGGCGCAGTAGCAAGCGGCATGGCGACCGTTGACACCACTCGGCCAACCGTGCAGTCAAACCTTGAAACAAAGCCTAAATCTTGTCAGCGTGACGTCATCGAAACGTCCTCACTGAGGAGATGTCCCCCCCCAGTGGACTGTGGGGCCAAGGGGCTAAGGGAGGGGGAGGTTACCTGGCGCCTGGTCCAGCGACACGGGCACGCGGAAGGGCTCCGCGTCGGCCGAGGCCATGAGCTCGCTCAGCACGCTGGAGCACGTGGCGCGCCACGCCTCGCAGTCCCGGCCTCCGCCCCCGCGCCGGCCGCGAGACTGCGCACAACAAATCATTGTTATGTAGCATGGTGAGCCACACGATGGCGGCCACGGGAGACGACAATACTTACTTATGAGGTGGCACTGTTACACTGACACAAGTATTAAAGAAGGTCATTAGTTCCCACACAGAGGGCGGGGGGGGGATAGTTGCATCTACAAACCGTCGATGGCCCGAGGTTGGGTGGCGGGGTGTTACCTTGGAGTGGAGCGGCTCATCGTCGGAGGAGCGGTAGTTGTCGGCCAGCTCGTGGTACTTGGCCAGCACGTCGCAGTCGCGCCACTCCGCGATGATGTGCAGCAGCAGGTCCGTCACCAGCCGCGCCTGCCTGCACACACACACACACACACACACTGTATGTAAGGAGCTTTCGAACTACACGTCTACAAGCTTTAATAATTTCTAAGAAAATTGTTTAAATAAGATAAATAAATATTTTTCGGAGTACCACTTTACTGTGTAAAACTATTATCAAGGGCCTTTATGAACGCAATACAACCTAAAGCAATGATTAATCTACACTAATATTATAAAGAGGAAAGATTTGTACCTATTTTTGTATGTTTGTAATGAATAGGCTCAAAAACTACTGGACCGATTTTAAAAATTCTTTCACCATTCGAAAGCTACATTATCCACGAGTAACATAGGCTATATTTTATTTTGGAAAAAATAGGGTTCCGTAAGATATTTGGGTTTTTCGGACACAAGGTGTAAAAATCAACCAGAAAAGTTAGTTATTTTGCGAAAATTTTTACGCTACGGACTATATAAGACGCAAACGAGGTTGCGTGGGTCAGCTAGTGAAACATATTTATAAATATGATTTTTTGTCTGTTGGTCCGTGTGTTTGTGTACGATAATCTCAGAAACGGGTTATACGGTTGCATAAATAATTATTAGTACAACATTACAACACTTGTTTGGACGATATTACAATTGTAGCTGGCACAGAATGTTTTAAGATAGTTGTTTCACAAACTTTTATAGAGGACTAGCTGAACCTCGCGGTGTTACCTGCAGTTATCAGTTTACATATTGTTATTTATTCTTTTGTTTTTTTTTTCCTTACAACTAAAATAGCCTATATTAATCAGTGATAATGTAGCATTCAAATTGACTGCCTCGGTGGCGCAGCGGTAGCGTATGCGACTGCTAAGCTTGAGGTCTCGGGTTCGATTCCAGGTCGGACCAAATGTTTGTACGATCTGCAAATATTTGTTTAGGAGTTTGGGTGTTTTCTATGTATAATATGTATGTATTTACAAAAAAATGTA
Source organism: Spilarctia lutea (assembly GCA_916048165.1). Lineage (NCBI taxonomy): Eukaryota > Metazoa > Arthropoda > Insecta > Lepidoptera > Erebidae > Spilarctia > Spilarctia lutea. The sequence continues at coordinate 251,962 of OU696494.1, forward strand.
TATAAGTATTTATATCAGTTGTCTAGTACCCATAACACAAGCTCTGCTTAGCTTGGGACTAGATGGCGTTGTGTGTTAGATGTCCGGAATATTTATTTATTTATTATTGAAATGGTGAAAGAATTTTTAAAATCCGTCTGGTACTTTTCGAGCCAATTCGTTACAAACATACTAACATACAAACCTTTCCTCTTTATAATATTAGTGTAGAAGTATAGATTTGTAGCATAACAGTGGTTGTAGATATAACAGTTTAAAAAACAGGCATCGTACAAGTGTATACAACACAGACTGAATACGAACGTGTATTTGAATCGTTAGAGATATGACTCCGTGGCGCAACGGTAGCGCGTCTGACTCCAGATCAGAAGGTTGCGTGTTCAAATCACGTCGGGGTCAAACCTTACTTTTTGACTTTCGTTTTTTTTATATCAAAGTTTCATTAACATCGCAGCTTTGTTTAACTATAATTAGTTCATTTTTCTATCTTTTTAAATTAATTTAAATATATTTGATGTTTTAATTAAGCAAAAATGAAGGATTTTGAAATATGTAAGCTTCGGGGGGGGGGGGGGGGGGGGAGGTGAGCTCTGTAAAGTGCTCGCGTCCTTTTATAGAATAGAAATGTTAGGGTTCCTACACGGGAGGGGGCCACCTACAAACATTGGGTGGTCCGAGGTACGTCGGGGTTCCAGGGATTTCCTTTCGAGGATGCACCTGGTTCCCCGGCTTCTAGTACCCGAGACGGTGTGCGGTTTTTAGTCGGTTCGAGTCTGACATAACCACAAGTGGTGTCTGAGGGGATTTCCGCACAAAAAAAAGGCATTTTACAAACAGATACGAGTGTGGCGACCTCCACATACAACATAACATACTACAGCACCATCTACTGAAGTTACACTGAACTACAGAGTAACCTACAATACGAAGAAACTACCAATCTTGAATCGCGCAATTAAAGTTCTCGCGCCGATTATCATATATACAACATCCCAACATCAACTGTTGGGCAGTAGCCCGCCAGGCTTGAACACCTCGCCTGGTCGGAGGATCCTCCCTTTGTGTTGGGTGGAACATGATACCCGTTCCCCCCACACGAGTATAAACGTTTTCTCAGCATGTGTTTTGGTGGCGCACTTAGGATGGTTAACGTCACGTTCAGATCAATAGTAAACTAAGCAGTTAGTAAGTTGTAGGTATATTTATATCTGTTGTCGCCACACCGACGTCCAAATAACGCTGGCCTTGCAAGTTGTACTACGCGAGTAGTGTGGCTCGGCGTGGCGCAGTGTGGCCTGGTGTGGCCTGGTGTGGCCCGGTGTGGCCCGGCGTGGCACGTACCTGACGATGGGCGCGTGCGGGTCGTTGAACCGCTCGGCGTTGCTGGCCAGGTAGCGCGCGTCGAACTGCGCGGCCGCCGCGCGCCGGTAGAACAGGTGCGAGCAGCGAGCCCTGGGGGGCAGGGGGGGGAGAGGCTGGTCAGCACTAGCAATACACCCTGTATCGCAGCGGACTTTGCGAACATGTGTCATCAGACGGACGCAAATAATACCTACACTCGGAATAACAATATGTGGATCGCACAAAGTGTCTCGTGTGGGGTTCGAATCCACAACTAAACGTTCTCAAACATTATGTACAATTATGTAGCATGACTGCACGGTTGGCCGAGTGGTGTCAGCGGTCGGCATGGCGACTGCTGACACCACTTGAGCTTGCTACTGCGCCAAGTGTCGTGGGTTCAAATCCCACGCGGTACCTACAACACTTTGTGTGATCCACGAATTGTTGTCCCGAGTCTGGATGTGCTTTGTGTCCGTTTTATGTATGTTTGTAAAGTCCTCCACGACACAAGATGTTTATTCCTGTGGGAGTTGTCTTTTTAAAGAAGAAAAAAAAAAAAACATTATGGCCATAATTTTCTATTCTATCTTTTAACTACTCAACGGATTTTAATGCAATTTTCAAGAATTAGAAGAGTGTTTCAAGAGGATGGTTTACGCTAATTGACAAATACGAGTATTAATATACAGAGTCGCTTCACGTCCCCGCACTAGACGAGGCGAGTGTTACCTGATGGTGGCCAGGTCCACGGGGTAGGGTACTACCCTAGCGTAGGCGGGGTACTGCTGCAGGTCCACCGGAGCCACGAACGGCTCAGCCACCGCCAGCGACATCACCGACCCTACCGTTCAACAAACGATCAATATTTATATCGCTAATATGTTTAGGAAACAACACAAATAATTATATCAATTTATAGTGGTATTAAAAAAATAAATAAATTATAATAGTATTTATACTGATGGATGGATGGATTCCGCGATGTCGGTCTCTAGCTAGGCGAGGGAGGAGGGAGGAGGGGGAGGTGTCGGCCCGGTACGTACCGATGTGCTCGGCGATGGCGCGCGAGGCGGTGGCGCGGTCCCCGGCCCACTCGTCGCTCTCTAGCTAGGCGAGAGAGGAGCGAGGAGGGAGGTGTCGGCCCGGTACGTACCGATGTGCTCGGCGATGGCGCGCGAGGCGGTGGCGCGGTCCCCGGCCCACTCGTCGCTCTCTAGCTAGGCGAGAGAGGAGCGAGGAGGGAGGTGTCGGCCCGGTACGTACCGATGTGCTCGGCGATGGCGCGCGAGGCGGTGGCGCGGTCCCCGGCCCACTCGTCGCTCTCTAGCTAGGCGAGAGAGGAGCGAGGAGGGAGGTGTCGGCCCGGTACGTACCGATGTGCTCGGCGATGGCGCGCGAGGCGGTGGCGCGGTCCCCGGCCCACTCGTCGCTCTCTAGCTAGGCGAGAGAGGAGCGAGGAGGGAGGTGTCGGCCCGGTACGTACCGATGTGCTCGGCGATGGCGCGCGAGGCGGTGGCGCGGTCCCCGGCCCACTCGTCGCTCTCTAGCTAGGCGAGAGAGGAGCGAGGAGGGAGGTGTCGGCCCGGTACGTACCGATGTGCTCGGCGATGGCGCGCGAGGCGGTGGCGCGGTCCCCGGCCCACTCGTCGCTCTCTAGCTAGGCGAGGGAGGAGCGAGGAGGGAGGTGTCGGCCCGGTACGTACCGATGTGCTCGGCGATGGCGCGCGAGGCGGTGGCGCGGTCCCCGGCCCACTCGTCGCTCTCTAGCTAGGCGAGGGAGGAGCGAGGAGGGAGGTGTCGGCCCGGTACGTACCGATGTGCTCGGCGATGGCGCGCGAGGCGGTGGCGCGGTCCCCGGCCCACTCGTCGCTCTCTAGCTAGGCGAGGGAGGAGCGAGGAGGGAGGTGTCGGCCCGGTACGTACCGATGTGCTCGGCGATGGCGCGCGAGGCGGTGGCGCGGTCCCCGGCCCACTCGTCGCTCTCTAGCTAGGCGAGGGAGGAGCGAGGAGGGAGGTGTCGGCCCGGTACGTACCGATGTGCTCGGCGATGGCGCGCGAGGCGGTGGCGCGGTCCCCGGCCCACTCGTCGCTCTCTAGCTAGGCGAGGGAGGAGCGAGGAGGGAGGTGTCGGCCCGGTACGTACCGATGTGCTCGGCGATGGCGCGCGAGGCGGTGGCGCGGTCCCCGGCCCACTCGTCGCTCTCTAGCTAGGCGAGGGAGGAGCGAGGAGGGAGGTGTCGGCCCGGTACGTACCGATGTGCTCGGCGATGGCGCGCGAGGCGGTGGCGCGGTCCCCGGCCCACTCGTCGCTCTCTAGCTAGGCGAGGGAGGAGCGAGGAGGGAGGTGTCGGCCCGGTACGTACCGATGTGCTCGGCGATGGCGCGCGAGGCGGTGGCGCGGTCCCCGGCCCACTCGTCGCTGGAGGCGCGGTACAGCGCCGCGTCCAGCTCGGCCGGCAGCACGCCCACGGCGCCGCCCGCCTGCGCCGGCAGCCGGCTCGGGTCCAGCGGCTCCAGGTCCCACGGGGACAGCCGCTCCACCTGCACACACGCACACGCTCACACCGTTGTAGCCGCTCATCGCTTCCTGCCAGGTCTCACGTCACAACACTACGCATCCCTTGGGTGTCGTTATAACCCACTCAGAGAGTGAACTACGAGAACAACACCACTACTACAAGAAGGACAGTTTGAAACGAAACTTATATCGGTTCACTCGATCACATACAATAGGTGAATACCTCTTTTCCAAGGAGAGTTCAAGTGTTCAGTTGCGAACAGTCACTAACTGTTGATCAAATAATATGTCACATTTTAATCGTCAAGAGTCTTAGAGAATAATTATGTAATTGTAACGAATGTGGTGACTTCCACATATAACACAACAGTAACCTACTAAAGTGCCATCTACCGAAGTTATACTAAACTACGAAGTAACGCACTACACGGAGTAACTACAAACCCTGAATCGCGCAATAAATAGTTCTCGCGCCGATTATCATATACACAAAATCACAACATTAAGGGCCCCCGCAGACTGCAGACTTTTTATCGGCCGATAGTTTGGTCGGCTTCTTAATCAGTATGGAGAGGAATGCATATGCGTACACTACAGCGATTCAGTATCGGCCGATAAAAAAGTTTGATGGGCTACCCGATTACATTCAAACTAATCTGTCGGCCAACTATCGGCCGACTGTTTAATCAGTATTGGCGCATACACGCCTGCGCATACATGACGATTGTTTAGTCGGCCGATAGTTCAGTTCGCTCTGTGATTTGGCGTCATGTGCGTGTATTTTAAATATGGCGTTGCCCAAATCACAATTGTTGATTGTAGAAAGTTCCGTCGAAAAGTTGATTGAAGAAATCGAGAAAAGACCTGCGCTTTATAAAAAGTTCATTGAAGCTGGTAATGCTCATTCGATAATAGGCGAAAATTTTTTTCGGGTAATTAAGTAATTTGGAATGCATAGTGTAAAATTTTCCACTAACTAATCTATCACTGAGAATGGGATGCACCCAATACTCTCGGAATCTCTTCTTGATTTTCCTCCTCCGGAGTATGAGAGCAATAACTTTTCTGGACAATATTCTCATTGTGCGACTGCTTCAACAGTCAGTTACAAACTAGTTCGAGAATAGTCGGCCGGCTGTTGGATAGTCTGCGCCCTGTTCACCAACCAAACTGTTTAGTTGGCTCGGTGTGCGCACTTTCAGCCCAACCCGACTAAACTATCGGCCGATAAAAAGTCTGCAGTCTGCGGGGGCCCTAACTGTTGGGCAGTGGCCCGCCAGGCATGATGATGAAACCTCGCCTGTCGAAGGAACATTACACCCGTTCCTCTACAACGAACAAATTAATTGATACAAGTGCTTATTTAGGTAGTAAAAACAAAGTACATGAAAGTTATAACATTTCATCTTCCTAGTGTTTATAATATTTTCAGTTTACGCGTTACAAGAGTAAACGAACTCGACCATTCACTGCTTCGATATAAACTAACAAATGATAGGCGGCCCCTTTCATTTTGCTTTGACCGTATCTAAGCGAAGGGAGTATATCCAGGAGGTAGTGCGCTTACCTCTCCGTTGTCCCAGCGCACCTTGAGCGCGAGGAAGTGCGCGGCGGCCGCGGTTGCCCACTCGTGGGCGTGGGCCGCGTCCAAAGTGTCGCTGGCGCCCGCGCCCGGCTCGCCCACGCGCTCCAGCACCTGCGCGCACGCGCACAGACCACCATGTCATGTTTACACTTCTAACACACAACGCCATCTAGTCCCGAGCTAAGCAGAGCTTGTGTTATGGGTGCTAGACAACTGATATAAATACTTATATACTTTTTTTTTGTAAATACATACATATGTGGCGACTTCCACATATAACACAACATTAACTTACTACAGCGCCATCTACCGAAGATACAATGAACTACGAAGTAACTCCGACGTAGTTACTCCGTATAGTGCTATACGGAGTAACTACAAATCCTGAATCGCGCAATAAATAGTTCTCGCGCCGATTATCATATATACAACATCAACTGTTGGGCAGTAGCCCGCCAGGCTTGATCACCTCGCCTGGTCGGAGGATCCTCCCTTTGTGTTGGGTGGAACATGATACCCGTTCCCCCACAGTCTGACCCGGGAATCGAACCCGAGACCTCAAGCTCAGCAGTTGCATACGCTACCGTTACGCCACCGAGGCAGGCAGGTGAGTGACGACAAGAAAATAATGTAGTACAAGTGTGTGGTACCTCTCCGCTCCACCAGCAGTCGTCGATCATGCAGCGGAAGCGGTCCCCCGCCCCCCAGCGCCGCGCCACGGCCGCGTCGTACTGCTGCCTCAGCACTGCACACCCCCCACACACACACACACACATATTAATATATCACTAAATGTTTTACAAAACCTCACAGAAAACCGGTGTGAAATAGCGCTTGCGCTGTGTTTCACCGAATGATTGAGGATACTGGAGGCCCATACCCCAACCCCTCCCTCATTCCCTCTCCCCATCCCCCAAAGGTCGGCAATGCACTTGTGACGCCTCTGGTGTTACGGGTGTCCATGGGCGGCGGTAATCGCTTACCATCAGGCGATACGCCTGCTCGTTTGCCAACTATTACATAAAAAAAAAAACATCTAATTTTTATGGAGATTAAAATCGTACAAATTGTAAAGGTATTTCCTTTTAAAACAACATTTATTTTCGTTGTCTCTATCGGACAGAATGAAGTCTGTCGAAGTTTAACAGTTAGTAACTGACCGACAGACTTCGTACCGTTTATTCTCATTTTCGTGAATATTTTCTAAATTTATTTTGTATAAAAGCCTCAGTTAAGTTCTAGCTATACCAACCTAAGCGAACTAAAAAAAAAAAGTGCGTGCGTACCAAGTACACGTGTCAGAAGTGAAACTTCTTTGATAAACTAATCTATATATATAAAAATGTTATGTTGGTTTGTGTACGCTTCAAAAACTCAAAAAGTTCTGCACCGATCGAGCTGAAACTTTAGAATGATATACGAGTATTATCTGCATCAAGGAATAAGTCGCAACCGCGAAAAAACCGACATAAACGCAGGAGGAGCCACGGGCAACAGCTAGTTATTAATAAAAATAATGAAAGAGAATTATTAAAATACGTTTATTTTATATTGTTTAAAAAATAATATAGCAAAACTCTCAGGTGTTAAATATTAAATTAAAATTCGCCCTTTCTCACTCTCTCTCAATCGCCCCTCGATCGCTCTCTCCCTCTCCTTCAACAAAAACGCTGCACATCTTCGTGATGTTTCATCCGTAAAATTTTTAATCTCTTGCGCCTGAAGAAGTTTCACTTCAAAATATAACACCTCCAGTTTTATTTATATACAAACTTTATCCTGGCAATAACGAACTCATAAAAAAAATCTATTTTGGTGCAGGCGAGCAGAAGTAATAAGTTAGTACATTTAGATAATTAATTTTTATGTATATATACATATATACAACACTCGCAGACCGTTCGCTCGCAATTCTCGAGCACACGGACCTCTGGTTCATTATGGTCGCTATCGGCACAACAATGCAATGTTGAGCTTCTGAAGCGTACACAGAACCACTTCGTGTCTTGACACATATCAACTAAACATCGTCCATTGCTGAGCGAAGGTCTACCCCCAAGGAGCGGCTAACAATACAACTCTCGCATAGAGAGGGGGGGTCTTTACAAACTCAGAACAACAGTTTGTGAATCACACAAGGCGTCGTCCCATGTGGGATTTGAACCCACAACACTTGGCGCAGTAGAAAGGGGCGTGGTGACCGCTCAAACCACTGAGCCAACCATGCAGTTGTAACTGTCCCGCTCTGTCCCACGCAGGTTGTGCTGGTGCAATGATGCAGTGAGAGGTAGCTTACCGAGGAAGTCGATGACGTCGGGCATGTCGTGGTAGCGCACGGTGAGGGAGCGCGCGGCGGGGCGGGAGGGGGAGCCCGGGGGGGAGGCGCCCTCGGAGGGGGGGGGCAGCGAGCAGGCCAGGCGCAGGCTCACCACGCGCGGCGGCTTGATCACGTACTTGATGCCCACCACCTTCACCAGCTCGCACTCCTGCAACCATCACCACACATTCTCTCTATCACAAACTGACAGGACCTCGTGTCATACAATCTGTGGCGACCTCCACATACAGCGCCATCTACCAAAGATACACTGAACTACGAAGTAACGCACTGTACCTACAAACTACATTACACGGAGCAACTACAAATCCTGAATCGCGCAATAAATAGTTCTCGCGCCGATTAGCATATATATATACAACATCCCAACATCAACTGTTGGGCAGTAGCCCGCCAGGCATGATCACCTCGCCTGTCGGAGGATCCTCCCTTTGTGTTGGGTGGAACATGATACCTGATGACCCCCACAAATCTATCATATACGGTAGGGTACACCTGCACAGTTATACAACACTGAGTCCCCGGGATGCTACCAGTGTTCCAGAAATTAGTCAGAACATACAGACAGACCGACAAACATTATACAAATACATTATTTTGGATAGTTAAAAGTGGTTATTTTTATATTAGAAACAAACTTACAATTTAATTTATTTGTATAGATACACACTCCTTTTACCTGTAAAGTTCAGCTGTCCAGGTAAGTCTGACAGGTGTACCCAACGTGTATGGCCATCAGCTAAATAGACCTGAGGAGTGTGTCAGAGGCACCAACTTCAAATGTCTATGTACTCTAAACACCAGTGCTACATAAATATAGTAAATATACAAAAATGTGGACATAATTTCGAAAACAATTATGTATTGCAGAGTTTGTTTGTTTGTTTGAACGCGCTAATCTCAGGAACCGCTGGTGTGATTTGAAAAATTATTTCAGTGCCGATAGTCCATTAGAAGGCTATAGGCTATATATCATCACGCTACTACTAATAGGAGCGGAGCACCAATGAAGAATGTTTTAAAAACGGGGGAAAATTTTCGCGCTACGGGCAATAGAAGACGCAAACGAGGTTGCGTGGGTCAGCTAGTCTATAATAAAAACTAGTTTAATGGATTATCCAACTATTATCTACTGTAACGCACATACGCACACTGTTTTGATATATATGATTGAATTTGAGCTTTGTATAGCGGTAATAAAGTGCAAAATGACTCATTGACGTTAGGAACACACCTACATTACTTAGACAACAGCGAGTGCTTGTAATATATGAACTTTATGCAATAGCAATAAAGCTCAAATTGACTTTACGTTTTAGTTAGAAAACGTTTGTATGGGAAAAAGAAAAGGGCTGTTTTTAGGACTTTTCCGGCCATTATTAGAATTTTTCTCGCCGTAAAAACCATCCTTGAACTTCAACGAACATTTAAAAAAAATGATTGGCCAAATTGGTCCAGGCGTTGTTGAGTTATGCGCTTACCAACACATTGAGCGATTCATTTTTATATTATATATATATATATATATATATATATATATAGATAGATATAAAGTAGAAAATAATGAATTATGGGTCTTTTATCTGTTAGTGAGCGGTAGGAGTGAGTGGGTGAGCAGTACGTACATAGACGTGCGTCCTCTCCCACGGCTTGTCCCGCGGGTGGAGCTGGTACACGTCCTTCTCAGCCACCGCCTCGAAGTACCTCTGGTGGCCGAGGCGGAAGTACAGGCACTGGTCGCCCATCTGCGGGTGGTAGGGCGCCTTGCGCGGGCTCACGGCCGTGATCCACTCGCCCGGACGGAACGCCTCCGCCCCCGGGCCTGCAACGTGAGCACGTCCACCAGCTCAGGTACTTGTTCAATGCACATTTCTTTATTTGATATCAAAAAGTAACAAAAACTACTAATCTTTTTTACCCTACGATGGTTGCATGTCCGCCATTTTGCTAATACTGTATAGGGTCTATATTATAGTCGTTCCAATCGTTTATTTAACTTTTGACAGATCACGCACATAAAGTTTTGTAATAATTTTTGATACAATGTACTACAGGGAATGTTGTACTTCATGGACGGGCTCCGCCCACTTAGAGATGTGTCATTCGTAATTAATGACCACAGACTATAAAAACGATTTCGAAATAAATCAATTATCGATTATATCGCAAGACTAACTCTCTTGTTTGTCCTTTGAATACTTTATTTTTTACATTTTGACAGTAACGAAGGGAGACCGATACGCTCAACACAATCAAACGTGAGAATTCACAAATAAATCAATACGGAGGAATATAAATATTCAATACGACGTATGAAAATGTGGATTAACACTGACATCAAAATAGCGTCGCGCGTCGGCTCCGCGTCCGGTGTTGCCGTTTAGTAAACGATAAAAGTACGAAATTATCTATAAAATAATGAGTTTGTTAAATCGATTAAAACTTCTTCATGCATAAAATCAATCGATAAAAGAAATCGAATCGGTAACAGGTCAGGGTATTTGATTAGGTATTAGAACTGTCAAAAGTTAAATAAACGATTGGAACGACTATAGTAACATATATGAGAAGACAAAGTATGGTGGTGCAATTACCGGCCGGTCCAGGTTCGACGGGGATGCTGGAGGAGGCCGGGGCGGGGGCGGGGGCGGGGGCCGGGGCGGGGGCGGGAGCTCTCTTCGCCGGCACCTGGCTGGGGCTGTACCTGGCACATACAACAATACATTACAAACACTCCTTACATACACACGATAATCGATACTAGTCTCTACATGTGATTCCGCTCGCATATATATATATAAATAATAAATATTTCAGACATCTAACACACAACGCCATCTAGTCCCGAGCTAAGCAGAGCTTGTGTTATGGGTACTAGACAACTGATATAAATACATATATAATTTTCTTTTTGTAAATACATACATATTATACATAGAAAACACCCAAACTCCGAAACAAATATTTGTAGATCACACAAACATTTGGTCCGACCCGGGAATCGAACCCGAGACCTCAAACTTAGCAGTCGCATGCGCTATCGCTACGCCACCGAGGCAGTATATATAGTTAACATTGTCCTAATTAACCTTTTCTTAGTGGACAGTGGATTATTACAAAGTGGTAGTCTACACTAATATTATAAAGAGGAAAGATTTGTATTTTTGTATGTAACGAATAAACTCAAAAACTACTGGACCGATTTTAAAAATTCTTTCACCATTCGAAAGCTACATTATCCACGAGTAACATAGGCTATATTTTATTTTTGAAAAAAATGGGGTTCCGTAAGATATTTGCGGTTTTCAAGAAACAAGATGTAAAAAATCAACCAGAAAAGTTACTTATTTTACGATTTACAATAATATAGCTTATACATCAGAATAACACGTAGGCTATAATTTATATAGATACTAGCTTCGCCTCGCGACGTCGCCTGTGATATTGTCGTACCTTCAACACAACTCCCACATTAGGAATAAACATCCTGTGTCGTGGGGGACTTTACAAACATACATGAAACGGACACAAAGAACATCCAGACTCGGTACAACAATTCGTGGATCACACAAAGTGTTGTAAGTACCGCGTGGGATTTGAACCCTCGACACTTGGCGCAGTAGCAAGCGGCAAGGCGACCGCTGACACCACTCGGCCAACCGTGCAGTCAAGTCAAGTCAAGTCAGTTCATTTATAAAAGAACGTGATATTGAAGACCTTTATTTCCAGATTCCATTGATATAAAACTGAAATGCATTAATTACCAATATTGTAGGTGCTGTTTTGTACAAGTCGGTCTGACCCACTGTTACTTTCACAGAAACAGATCTTTTTTTTTTTTTATTGAATAGTGGGCAAACGAGCAGACGTATCACCTGATGGTAAGCGATCACCGCCGCCCATGGACACCCGCAACACCAAAGGCGTCACAAGTGCGTTGCCGACCTTTGGGGGATGGGGAGAGGGAATGGGGAAAGAGTTGGTGTATGGGCCTCCAGTATCCTCACTCACTCGGTGAAACACAGCGCAAACGCTATTTCACGCCGGTTTTCTGTTCACCGTGGTATCACTCCGGTCGAGCCGACCCATTCATGCCGAAGCATAGCTCTCCCACGGTTACATATCTGTTATAAATGATCTGTGTGAAGATCAACGGTCCATGTGAGAATTGATGTCAGAGCTAATGCCGAGTCGAGTCCCTCACACTTCACAATGTGGTGTTCTTGAATAGGTACCCTGAGTACATAGGGTAGGGTCTATCGGAGGCTTTTGTGTGAGGATAGACTCAATATCCCAAGTCTCCCGCTTCGCTTCGGCATGAATGGGTCGGCTCGACCGGAGTGATACCACGGCCTCACAGAAAACCGGTGTGAAATAGCGTCTGCGTTGTGTTTCACCGAGTGAGTGAGGATACCGGAGGCCCCAACCCCTATCCCGTCCCCCAAAGGTCGGCAACGCACTTGTGACGCCTTTGCCATGGCCATGGGCGGCGGTAATCGCTTACCATCAGGTGACACGTCTGCTCGTTTGCCCACTATTCAATAAACAATTTTTTACACATGACACCCAACATGACCGCACTTATCACACAGGCTCCTGTCCTGTGTGGGTGAGGAAGCCAGCGCAGGAGAGAGGCAGGTACCTGCTGGTGGGGCGGAGCGGCCTCCTGCGCGCGCGCGCGGGCGGGGCCAGGGCTGCGCCCGCCTCCCAGTCCGAGTACTGCGAGGAGGACGACGAGCTGCACACACAACACAACACGTCACACACGACATCACCACCATCACCACTATCACCACACGCTTGCCATTGCATGCCACTCTGATCAACTCTACAAACGATACATAATTGAGTGTCATACAACACTCGTTTATCTACACTAATATTATAAAGAGGAAAACTTTGTTTGTATGTTTGTTTGTAATGAATAGGCTCAAAAACTACTGGACCGATTTTAAAAATTCTTTCACCATTCGAAAGCTACATTATCCACGAGTAACATAGGCTATATTTTATTTTGGAAAAAAATAGGGTTCCGTAAGATATTTGGGTTTTTCGGACACAAAGTGTAAAAATCAACCAGAAAAGTTACTTATTTTGCGAAAATTTTCATGCTACGGGCTATATAAGACGCAAACGAGGTTGCGTGGGTCAGCTAGTGTTACATAAAGTGGCGACGCATGTTGTGGTGACACGTCGCCACGACGACAGTCGATCTAACTATTCGACTATTACAGGTTTTGACATAAAAAGAAAACAATATTGAGTAGGACGCATAGTAGTCCGGTCAATATAGACCAAAAATTGAGAGCGAAGGTACAAAAAATCCCAACAAGCCGTAAATCAGTAAAATTGTTCAAAACGTAATTATAAATAATATGTATTTAAAAGTTCCCCATAATTCTCGTGTATGGAAAAAAAATATTCAAGGTCAACGGTGAAAAATATGAGTTATAAAACGTACAGTTTTGCTAAAAATCGCGTTTTTAGCAAAACTGTACGTTTTATCATAAAAGTACTTTAGACAAAAAATGTAGATCATAAAATTATCTATAAAAAATGTATCAATACTTTTTCCCCACGAGCCACCGTTTTTGAGAAATAACAATTCAAAAAGTTATAAAAGTTGTTTCAGCTTGTTGGGATTTTATGCACCTTCGAATGTCTAAATTGACCGGACTGTAGTGTAGTGTAGGGTAGTGTAGGGTAGGGTAGGGTAGGGTAGGGTAGGGTAGGGTAGGGTAGGGTAGTGTTTGTGAGTTACGCACCTGCCGCTCCGACTGCACGAGTGCGAGCTGCGACAAATTGTACTTACTCATTATACTTGTGATGCACTTAATGTTAGTTAATTACAATAAGGAACTATATCGTACAGACCACTACGACACTGGTTCAGTACACACAGTACAGTGACTTTTGTCGAGTTTCTGATCTAAGTTGGGGGAGTTTAGACTTCGATCGGTCGTATTATGATGAGAGGGCAAGGTCGGCAGGCGGTACCTGGTGGTGTCGTCGAGCTCGAGGCTGGAGAGCGAGGCCCTGGTGTCGTTGGAGGAGCGGTCGGAGCGCTCGGAGCGGAGGGAGCGGGCGCGGGGCGGGCGGGGCGCGCGGGCGGGCGCGGGCCGCTGCAGCCACTCGTCGCTGGTGTCGGAGCCGCTGAGGCTGTCGGGCTCCAGCGGCTCGGGCGGCTCGGGGCGCGGCGCGGGGGGGGGGCGCGCGCGCGGCGGGCCGGGGCCCCGCGCGGCGGCCGGCGCGGCGCCGGGGCCCCGCGTCGGGCGCCGTGCTGATCATGAGCGGGCGGCGCCGCATCTCGCGCCGGTACCAGGCCTGCTCGAGCGCGTTGAGCTCGGCGGCGGCGCGCAGCAGCCCCTCGCGCTGCGCCGCGGACAGGCGCGCCACCACGGGCCGCTCGCACTGCGGCACGAGCAGCGGGTCCCCGCCCTGCCAGGAGCCCGCCGTGTAGCGCACGCCCTCGCCGCGCCACACGCCGCGCGCGCCGGGCCCCATGCCGGCCGCCAGCGCCTCGATCAGCGAGTTGATCTGCGAGCGCGGCGCGTCCGCCACCGGGATCAGCTGCGACAGCGCCAGGTTCTCGCGCCCTGCGACACACCTCTCCTCGCTCAAGCTATGTACGTCATGGGAGACACGCTTGCCACCTGACAATGGCGCATCTCACTCTAACCACACTCAATTTTATAAAAAGCAACAAAAACATTGTCACCGCTCCCGTCGATTCTATGCAGTCATCGTTATCGTCATCGACAACCTTTGGTAGACCTTTTCTCTTTGCCTAGTTCACTCTGTTATGCCCGGTTCCTATATTTAACGAATCGTCATCATGTTAAAAATTTCTACAACCGACTACGAGTTGTAAATACCGTTTCTCAATTTATTTTTTATAGGAACGATTTTAGCTTACGCCCCGTATAATATACTACTATTCGTACCTAGAACCTAGACTGGGCTTTAGTCGACTCCTACGACACGCACGGGACGATGAAGGGTGGTGACACTCTGTACTCTTAATTCGTCACTACAAGAATAAATAAACGCAAAGGTGTCTGACCAGGTACGAGACGCTGATAGTTGGGCGCGTGCGGGGCCCCCTCCACGTCGACGAGGAAGGGCGGCGGCAGCAGGTGGGGGGGCGTGTCGGTCTGCTCGTCGTGGGCACCCCCCGCAGAGTCCACGATCACAGGCCGGTAGTCCGTGTGGAAGAACAACTCCGTCGGCAGGTGAGAGTACAACCGGTGGCCCCGACCGATACCTGACGCATTAATATTGATGTATATTCATAAGCGGTCTCGAGTATTATTGGTTATCATTGGTGTTGTCGCATCAGAGCGGGTGCGGAACCGACCGAGCAGCAGCAGGTGTCCGTGCGAGTCGGTGGCCGCGACGGTGGCGCCTCCGCCCCACTTGGCGTCGAAGATGGCGCCGTCGCCGTGGCCCTCGATGCGATTGTGGAAGCGCGCCAGCGGCTGCTCGTCCGCCGCGTCCCACACGAAGAGCTGGCCGTCGTGGCCCGCCGACAGGAACACGCCGCCCAGGAACGGGTGCGCCTCCAGCACGTACGCCTCGTCGCGGTGCCCGCCCATCGACCGCACCTGCAACGTACCGGCGTCAGCACCGCTCATACAGAGCCCCACCCCCCACCACGCACACAGGGCCCCCACGCACCTGAGTGCATGTCCTGGAGCACCACACCCGGATGGTGTTGTCGGACACGGCTGTGATGACGTACGCGTCGCTGCAGTCCCAGCACACCATCGTCATCTGCAACACACACACACACATACACTAACTTTATGGCAGCTCTCCAACGAACAGATGTACATTAACTTCACCAATAACAGAACAAGAGTCTCACCTTGAGCTTCTTGCCATCGCTGTTGGTAGACGTCGGCTTCAGCAGGTGGTGCCTCCACTGCGTGGCGTGCAGGGTCCACAAGGCCGCAGTCCCATCTTTGCTACCCGAAACGAAGCGGAGCCCCCGGTGGGCCCACGCGATCGAGTCTACCGCGTCGTCATGAACGGCCGTCTCCAGAACCTTTAAACAGTAAGTGTTTATAAGTTTCCTGATAAGGTTAGGGAACATAACAATTTCTATGTTCTCAGGAAGATGGAAAATCTTTTATAGGTCTCGGGTCAGGGAGCCGATCATGCTGAGCAAGCTAGAAAACCACTCACTCTCTTTGGTCCTCCGGGTTCGTGTTCCACCGTGTATATTCTGACGTGGTGGTCGGCGCTGCCGGCGGCGAGGAACGCCCCTCCGGCGGACCAGGCGGCGCAGATCATGTGGCACACGCCTGGCCTCATCCGCTCCACGTACTGCACCGGCTGCGACAGGAAGTACCCTTCCGGCGAACACGTCCAGAAGGCCACGGAGCAGTCTGCGCATGAGAGAAGCGTGTAACGGGGGCGGTGGGGCGGTGGGGCGGCGGGGCGGCGGGGCTATGGGGCGGCGCGAGACGTACCCGTGGAGGTGGAGGCCAGCCAGCGCACGTCGCGGCGCGCGGGCGGCGCCCAGTGCACGGAGGTGATGGTGCCGGCGTGCGCGCTCAGCACGGCGCGCGGCTCGCCCGAGCGCAGGCACCACACGCGCACGAGCTTGTCCACGGAGCCTGCGGCCAGCAGCGCGCCGTCCGCCGACGCGCACACGTCCGTCACCTCGGCGCCCACGCCGCGCAGCGTGGCCAGCAGCCGCGCGTCCAGCGCGCTCCACACCTTCACCAGCATGTCGTCGGCGCCGGTGATCACGTAGCGGCCCGTGCGCTCGAACACCACGCAGTACACGGCCGACAGGTGGCCCAGCGTGCGCCGCTGCAGGCCCAGCGAGGCCAGCATGCGCGGCGGGAAGGCGGCCTGCCCGCCGCGCCCGCCCGCCAGCGCCGCCGGGCCCGCGCCCAGCTCGCGCGCCAGCAGCCGCCGCACCAGCGAGTGGTCCTGCTTGTGGCTGGCGTACTGCGGCGCGGGCCGCACCAGCGACTCGCTGAGCAGCGACAGGCGCGCCTCCAACCCTGCGGCGCCACACAATGCGTTACTGTCACCGACATGCCCGATGGCGACCGAACGAAGAGCCCGGGTCGAGAGCCCGCGGTACCTTGTTGCTTGGTGTCTCCGCGGCGGGCGAGCTGCAGCGCGCGCTCGCACACGGTGGCCAGCCGGTTGAACGACACGTCCGAGTACTGCGCCGCCTGAGGGATACGCACACATATTGTACAAACCTCTTTAATTGCAAGCTATAAGATTACAATTATAAATAAATACATAAACTTACTTACTATAATATATTGTCAAGAACAGTCTGTTCCAGCCAACAATGTATCAGAGAGACAGTGGTAGTTCCTAATCCAAGAACATTTCTTCAGAGACATTTACAAATATTTTTCATATGCTCCCCCTAGTTCATATTATCTTTACATATTATAAAAATTAAGTCGCTTCCTCTACCTGTTAGCTCAGATCTTTTAAACTGCTGAACAGATTTCAAAGCAGTTTTGAGCAATAGACAGAATGATTCAAGAGGAAGGTTTACCTATATGTGTAACTGGTTGCACCCTGCGGTTGTTATAGTAAAAGTTTTTTAAAAAGCATAAATAAAAATAAATGAATAAAAATTATTGTTAGCAATCATTTGACTGCCACTGACTGGCGTAATGGTAGCGCATGCGACTGCTAAGCCTGAGGTCTCGAATTCGATACCCGGGTCGTACCAAATGTTTGTATGATCTACAAATATTTGTTTCGGAGTTAGGGTGTTTTCTATCTATAATATGTATGTATTTACAAAAAAAAATGTATATAAGTATTTTATCACTTGTCTAGTACTCATAACACAAGCTCAGCTTACTTTGGGACTAGATGGCGTTGGGTGTTAGATGTCCGGAATATTTATTTATTATTTTAAAAATTATTTTAGTAAATACCAGGTTTCAGTACATCTTACTAAACTCTATATGGACCAAGCGTTCAACATCAATATTGTTATAAGTTGTAACTTAAATATAACAGTATTCTAGTGCTATTTCTTTTATATTCTTATTATTTCATAAATATCTCCGAAATATTTATTTTTTTATTTAAAAGAAACCTGGCTGAGTGTGGTGAAACCTCAGATACAATGCAGCCACTATTTGTTAGTTTTTTAGAATAACCATTCATGTGCATACATTAATAATAATTTGTAGATTTAAGAAAATGCAAATTAGTATATGTTTATATGTATTTCAATACGGCTGTTTGAGTTTCTTTTTTTTTTTATTTAATAGTGGGCAAATGAGCAGACGTATCACCTGATGGTAAGCGATTACCGCCGCCCATGGACACCCGCAACACCAAAGGCGTCACAAGTGCGATGCCGACCTTTGGGGGATGGGGGGAGGGGTTGGGGTATGGGCCTCCGGTATCCTCACTCACTCGGTGAAACACAGCGCAAACGCTATTTCACACCGGTTTTCTGTTCACCGTGGTATTACTCCGGTCGAACCGACCCATTCATGCCGAAGCATAGCTCTCCCACGGTGTGTTCTTACTTTATTTAATAGCTTTATACTTATAAGCTTCTTGTAGGAAGAATAAATAAAAAAAATATAATTTGGATTCTTCAAGTTTGTAACTTTCTTTATATGCAAATATTGAAATAATCTTTAGGAAAATCATTTTATAAGTATACAGTAGACAAGTATAAATAAAACAAGTTGCTTCCGCTGTCTGTCTGTCCCTGTAAATTGATCTTTAAAACTATTTTGATGCGGTTTTGAGTGACTGAAGAGGAAGGTTTATATTTAAATACATCTATACTAATATTATAAAGAGGAAAGGTTTGTATGTAAGTATGTTTGTAACGAATTGGCTCAAAAAGTACTAGACGGATTTTAAATATTCTTTCACCTTTTGAATGCTACATTATCTGACTGCCTCGGTGGCGTAGTGGTACGCGTATGCGACTGCTAAGCTTGAGGTCTCGGGTTCAAATCCTGGGTCGGACCAAATGTTTGTGGAATCTACAAATATTTGTTTCGGAGTTTGGGTGTTTTCTATGTATAGTATGTATGTATTTACAAAAAAAAAAGTATATATAAGTATTTATATCAGTTGTCTAGTACCAATAACACAAGCACTGCTTAGCTTGGGACTAGATGGCGTTGTGTGTTAAATAGATGTCCGAAATATTTAAATATTATCACTGACTAGCTGACCCACGCAACCTCGTTTGCGTCTTATATAGCCCGTAGCATTAAAAATTTTCGCAAAATAACTAACTTTTCTAGTTGATTTTTACACCTTGTGTCCGAAAAACCCAAATATCTTAGGAACCCTATTTTTTTCCAAAATAAAATATAGCCTATGTTACTCGTGGATAATGTAGCTTTCGAATGGTGAAAGAATTTTTTAAATCGGTACAGTAGTTTTTGAGTTTATTCGTTACATACAAAAATACAAATCTTTCCTCTTTATAATATTATTATATTATATAGGCTATTTTAGTTGTAAGAAAAAAAAAAAACGTAAACAAAAATAACAATATGTAAACTAATAACTGCAGGTAACACCGCAAGGTTCAGCTAGTGTACAATATAGTAGAAAAACACTGATAATTTTAGAGATGATGTCGTTAATAGACACATTTTTATTCGCTTGCCTTCTAAAAGCTGGCTGCAACCTACGACATGGATCGAAATAATGTACTACAGTATTGGATAACTCACCATAACCATTGTTATTCCTTTCTTTTTAAGAGAAATAATGGCTTATTACCGAAGCGATTTTAAGCAATAGCATTAATCCTTATTAAATTAAGTATTTTAAATATATTGTGCATTTAATATAGATGAATATGGCCCTTTACAGTATGTAACTTAAATGAATATACTCGAAGATATTACAGATTTCAAATGCACGAATCGTGTCGTCGGTGGGTGCATCTGAAACCCATCCCGTGCGAAGCCAGGGCGGGTCGCTAGTTATGATATAAAACTTCAACCAGTTTTGTTTTTTATAACATATTTAATTAGGTACCTTTAAAATTCGTTTGTGGGACATGTACATCGGAATCTGAGGTAAGTGTTCATCATTAGTTTATCAAATACAATATGTACATAGCAAATACAATTACTATATTTATTTACTGTTTTGCACCCGCTCGGGCCGCTCGGAAATGGCGCCTTTTTATTTGAAGCGTCATTCGTGTATGTCCGGACGACATCGGATTTTGGTTGGCCAATAGCGCACGACAACTATTGTTAGAGCGAGGCCGGCATCGCGTGAAGGCTAAGTTTGAACGTGAAAGACAGAGACAGAAATAGTCTTAATTACGACGGTGCTCCTTCCCAATGATGCATGATATAACATTTTTTTCGCAAATAAGCTAAAAACTTTTAATTTCTCACATAAACACTACAATTATATTTTTTACGATATTCCACCGTATTTTCACGATCACTTTGATGCATAATACATTTTAAGAAATTTTGTTGTTTTCTCGCAATTTACGTTATTTCTCGTCGATTATGCACCACAAAAACGTAAATAAACAATATTTCGATGTTAAAACTTAGTTTAACTCACCAATTCATCGTAAGATTGGGTGTGCTCCGTGCCCTCCCAGTCGGTTCGTCGCGGCAGCACCTGCAAACAGCGCGAATATTACAAAAACTTTTCAGCGAAGTTTCAGCGAGTTTGACAGTAACAACCACGTGCGTTTGCTATCAAAACAACAATAAGCTCAAAACCCGGCACTAGGAAAAGCTCAGACCTACCTCTACAGTCTCGAGCTCTTTTAGCAAAGTCTGTAACAGAAAAGGTATCAATTTACTAAGTGGATCATATCAGACAATAATTTTAACTTTTAAGAAGGCAATTTACCTTAGCAGTCTCCTTCAGAGGTCCTCCGCTAAGAAATTTTGCTATCAGAAAGTAGAGCTCTGAAATCGGGAAAGCTAACATTACACGACCTCGTCTGACGGACACTCTCAATATAAAGCTATATTTTCTTAGCTTATGACTTACCGGGAACAACCCTGTGCCCCTCATTAGGCTCCTCCATTATCCTAGGATTTTTCTAAGGGGTGAAAACTAAATTTGCACATCACTTTCACTACTAAAATTCGACAAACATTTCACTTTACATTGTTGACGAACAGATAATGCAACCTTCTGTAATAATAGCAAAATGGCGTTTGAGCTGTCAGTCAAGCAGTTCCTGGGAAATCCATGTCGGTCAAACAGATTACTTCTTAGTTTGCTAGAAAAGTCATAGATGTCGTAACCGTGTAAGAAGATATTTTTTTATTGAAAGGAAGGTTTTGTATTAATATATTATGATTATTTTCAATCATATTACAATAAAATCATAAATTAATCAATCAAAATATTTTTTTTTTTTTATTTTGTTGAAAAGTAACATTCCTACAGGATCTTTGCTAAAATAAATAAATACACCTGGCAAGTTCTGTATCCATATGTCAAAGTGCAGCCAATAGCGATTATTAGTGTGGTGATACAATTTTACTCTATAAAACCTAAATAAAATGCAGATAATTATAACAATACAATGACTTTACTTGCTGCGAAGTGCTTAGTGATCAAGACATTAATTGTGCATCCCAGTGTGAGTGACTTTGTGCTGTGATAGTTAGCGCGCGAACTGTTTACCGGGGCGGTGTCGTGACTGATGCTGATGGTGAGGCAGCTTGAGGAGCTGAAGCTGAGGCTGCGGTTCAAACAGTCTAGTATGACACTGGAGACACGACGCGGCACGACAACATGTACGTGGTAGTCACTGACGGACCTGTGCTTCTAGGTCACTCATTCCGAAATGAACACGTATTGATTAATTATCATTGATTGTATGCTAAAAATACCCTCAACACAGCCCTCTGTGAACGGTCATTACGGTAGGGTCAATTAGTAGATAGAAAATAATTTTCGTTTGTAAACTTTTTCAAAACATTTTATCTTACAAAAGCCATTTATATCAGAATACTGTTATCATACATCGAATACCAGTACATTACACAATTAGTCTGATGAGTATGTTAAGATTACAATCTCCTTCAGTGGTAATTCTCAGTTCAGAGGGTTTTGTCCCCTATTTGGAGTTTTCCATCAGGCAGACTACCCACCTGGACCTGACAAAGTGGCTCTACTACTACTAGTCACTTTAGCAGGTCCATACGTAAAAAAAGTAAAAATAAATTACACAACACACTCATATAGTACAAATTTATTATTAGCTATGGTCTACAACTGTTTGTGTAAATGTGGGTGATTGAAATAATTTTTGTAATTGTTAACCGATTGAAATAAAACCGAAATGTTATGTAAAGCTTACCACAATACAAAGACAACCTGGTTAAGCCACTGACATCAACAGAACTCTAAACAGTGCTTGGAGTTCTGTTACTTTAATATGTATCCGAAGTGTAAAACGGAATCCTATTACTAAGACACCCACTGTCCGCACATCTGTCACCAGGCTGAATCTCATGAACCGGTATAATCAAACAGTTGAAATTTTCACAGATGTATTTTTGTTGCCTCTTTAACAACAAATACTAAAAAACAATAATCCCATACTCAAACATTATCTTTCTGCTCAGTATTGATAATGACAACGGGTAGGTGTTAAAAATATATTGGTTCAGATTACCTTACATTTTCTATACATTTTAATTTTATTCCTGTGGTGAGTCCGACTCACATATCTGATTTTCTTTAAGTAAAATCTTTTATGTACAGACTCCAAACTGTTACAAATTAAAAATCATTTATTCAATTAAGACACTAAGTGAGATTTATGAACATTAATTGAAGCCACAGATAAAAATCTTAGATTGGCGCAAACAGACACCACAGCATGTACTGTAAAACACCAAAAGCTACTGCACTTTGGAAACTAGAAATTATAGAATTTCTAGTTTCCAAAGTGCATAGGACCTTATGAGAAGAATACTGACTAAGAAACTCATGACAACTCTTGATTTTAAAGTTAGATATTCAGGTTTTTTTTTTATTGAATAGTGGGCAAACGCGCAGACGCATCACCTGATGGTAAGCGATTACCGCCGCCCATGGACACCCGCAACACCAAAAGCGTCACAAGTGCGTTGCCGACCTTTGGGGGATGGGGAGAGGGAATGAGGGAAGAGGTTGGTATATGGGCCTCCGGTATCCTCACTCACTCGGTGAAACACAGCGCAAGCGCTATTTCACACCGGTTTTCTATGAGGCCGTGGTATCACTCCGGTCGAGCCAGCCCGTGCATGCCGAAGCGTGGCTCTCCCACGGAATACCACGTTGTACCACAGGTACAATAGTGTTTGTATTACATGAATGGTAGACAGTACGCAAGCTGTAAACATCGGAATATTTTTTTTTTAATGTTCCATAAGATAACGTACCAACAAAAGGAAACGAGAATAACCAGTGTGTTGAAGGTTTGAGACTATTAAACATGAAATCATTCAAGGTGCACATCTAATTACATTCAGTTGCAAAATCTCCTGTTAACAGTAATTTGTGATTGGATGAAGAGGCTAGAGTTGCAGTTGTTGTACAGTTTATTATATTGTCTAGATAGATTACACCCAGATTCAAAACTCGGTCTGTCAAGAATATAGGTATCTACTGTCTGGCCGCTGAGAGATTGCATTTCTGACAGGTCATGATTGAATGGGCGATGTAACTTTGAACTGGCATACAAAATATGGCAAAATTTTAAATATCTTTTATTAACCTAAATAATGAGTAATGACATTAAAAATTGAATAATCATGACAACTTACAATAAATGTTTTATTTGGGCTAAAGTTATTAGCAATTAATTAATTAACAAATTTAAAAACAATAATTTTTAAAAGTCAAACAACGTCAATCTACACTTTTTCAAGGTTATGTCAACCATTTGTTTTTGTAGTGATGAGACAAAATAACAAGGCAATTGTAGCGTGTTTTCTTTATGCTTATCATTGGTGGAGCAGACTCATGTACATGTGTATTAAATAAATTAACTCAAAATATTCCTGAAGTATGGAACAATTACTTGTATCACAACTGGACCTCATGCCAAATCTAGTTGATATTTAGGGGCCGTCTCTAGTTTAGACTTTGTGGGATCGGAGATCAGTATCAGGTACAGTAGAGATGAATTTTGAACGGAATTACGTAGATAGATCTATTGGAATGGAAAATTTAATTAGCCAGTGCCTTGAACAACGTTATTTGAAATAACTGATTCAAGAATTTTAAGTCAGTGAGCGTATGTTAGGGGGTAAATAAATCGTCTGTCATCTCTCCTCTTGCAGAAACCCAGAACATGTCAGGCACAGCAGCCAGCGCCAATAACGCCACCGGTGGCTCGGCAGCCGCCGGAGGCGGTGTGAGCGCTCTCGGCGGCCTCGGGGGCTCCCTCGAAGACAAAGACTGTGACCTCCTGTGTCCGGTGTGCTTCGAACTGATCGACGAGGCGTACGTTACACGCTGCGGTCACTCGTTCTGTTACGCTTGCATAGGCAAAGCGGTCGAACTTCACAGGAGATGTCCAAAATGCGGAGCAGCGTTAGCTTCTCGCGATCACATCTTCCCGAATTTCCTGTTAAACGAGTTGGTCGCGAGGAAACGAGTGCGCACCAGACGCGGAGCGAGCAACACCGGAGCAGGCTCCAGCACAGCGCGAGGCCCAGAGCGTGTCCGCGCGTTAGTTGCCGCAGAAGCTAGGAGACTGCCTTTAGCTGATGTAGACGCCATGTTAGATTTGCTAACTCGTAGGAAGACATTATTAGAGGCAGAGTGTGCGGCGGCCCATCACAGGCTGTTGTACGAGTTCCTGGCGCAGCTGCACAAACACCGGACGCAGCAGCTCGACCAGCTGGCGCGGGAGGCTTCCCTGGTGAGGAGGGACATGGACCATGTTGCAACCGTACTCAGGTCTGTATCGCACGTTTACCATCCATCATCAGATCCTACTACTATTATAAAGGCGAAAGTTTGTAAGTATGGATGTATGTATGTATGGATGTTTGTTACTCTTTCACGTAAAAACTACTGAATGGATTTGAATGAAACTTTACCACAATATAGCTTATACATCAGAATAACACATAGGCTACTATTTATAAAGATATAGCTTCGCCTCGCGGCGTTGCCCGCAGTTATCATCGTACCGCGGGTAGCACCGCGGGGTTCAGCTAGTTATATATATATCAACGTGGTAGCATTTAATAAATGTAAATGAAAGCACTACTATTAAAATGGTCATCTTTGTTTTTGCACACGTTATATAATATTGAGTGGCGCACTAATATTTGTCACGATTCTGGGTATTTGTGTCCGCAGAGTTCTCCACTGCGCAACACTTATTGTTAGAGAGGCAGTTTGATCTAAGTTGTCCAATGCATACTTGCATTTTGTTATGTTGTTGTCTCCTCAGTGGTTCAGTATTAAATAGGGTTCTATGAGTTCTATCAAACTTTGGGTAATTGATGTGTCTTATCTATTTGACTTTTCTAATCATGAAATTGACATAACCAGCCAAAAACCAATCAACAAATATAACATATTGTGCTGTCCCACAAACTTTTTTTTTTTTTAAGAAAGACAACTCCCGCATTAGGAATATACATCCTGTGTCGCGGGGGACTTTACAAACATACATGAAATGGACACAAATAACACCCAGACTCAGGACAACATTGTGTGGATCACACAAAGTGATGTCCCACGTGGGATTTGAACCCACGGCACTTGGCGCAGTAGTGAAAGTTTAAACCTCTAGGCCAACCGTGCAGTCAAACTATTTGAACAAGGTCAGGAAGATGATGATTCTCAATTCGCTCAATACTTTATTGCATTACATAGGTATACAAAGTGCTACAACAATTCGGATCGTTCCACTCTGAACCCATACACTATATCACTATATACAGCAAAATGAAATGTTAACGTGTTGTACAGGGATCTCCGCACCGGTGCGCAAGGCCTGGCGCGGCTGCCCAGCGGCGGGCCCAACGACGAGCAGCTGTCGCTGCAGCCCGACGCGGGCGAGGCGGTCTGGGCGCTCCGCCGCGAGCTGACCGACCTGGCGGGCAGCGTGGGCGAGGCCGCGGCGCATGCTGAAGGTACTCCTCACCGTGCTGCACCTGTTGGTTAGTAGAATAAACCATGCGGTGACGGAGCGTCACCACCCCTATGGGTTCGTAGGCGTCCAGCAGCCAGTGTAGTGGCCAACTATACGAGACAGAAGGTACAGTTGACACGAACACTAGCAACCCGCCGACCGCCCGACCGCCCGACCAGCACGGTTTGCTAAATTAAAACCTATTGCAGTCTGTGTAACGACGGTGACGCGTTGTGTCTCAGGGGAGCTGACCGGCAGCAGCCTGGGCGGCGGCTCGGAGGAGGAGAGCTTCGCGGGAGCCTCCGCGTCCGTCACGGACGCGCTCACCGCGCGCTGGCGCCGCCTCTACGCTCACTTCGACGACTTCGTGCTGGTAACGCCCCCGTCTTCCCTCCCCACCTACGCACGACCCTCGCTCACCCAGTTCTAACATGTACCTTGACCGTCATATACAGTGCTACTTCGCCCACCGCGCCGACGAGCTGTACTTCCCCCCGTCGGGGGCGGCGACCCCGGCGCCTCTCGCGGTGACCCCCCCGGACGTGACGTGCGCCCCCCCGGCCCCCACCGCGTCCTGCGCGCTGGCCCCCGCGACCCCCGCGACCCCGGTGCTGGAGGACCACGTGCCGCAAGGCCCGGCCAGCAGCGGCGCGGACCAGCGCGCGCCTGACGACCCGCCGGAGACCAACGCGGAGAGCTGCAACACCAGGACCCCGCAGGGTAAGCCCAACCGGAAACTTACAAGACTGACGACCTATCTATCTTAAACTGCTACAAACTTGACACTTTCACACCTACATAAGTACCTACTCATAAAAATTGGAGTGTCTGTTTGTAATATTAAAATAACCGCTTCTTACTTAATGCATAATGTATGTATACACAGTTACATATACCAAAATTTTTTTTTTTAAATTTTATGTCTATCTGTCTGTTTATTCCGGCTAATTTCTGTAACTAGCTAGACCGATTTTAACGGGACTTTCACTGCTCTCACTAACACCACAGTAGGAATTTCGACGCCGATAATTTCGATGAGGTGACCATCGATGTCACATTTCGTTTCTACCGATAGTGACGCGTTTTATAAGCTTGAACTTCTCTCCCTAAAGTTTCACTTTTTATTTAATATTTTCAGGGTTTAAATAATCACTAAATATAAAAATACCTTTTAAGTATATTGTGAAGACAAAAAAGATTCTAGAAAAAAATATTTGAGACGAATAAAAATGTTATGCATACTTATTCCTTATTGGTAGTTTAATATTATCCCCGAGAATTTCGAATGTGCAGTACAGGATACAGTAGTTACTACGTAGTTTAATTAATGTAAGCTAGATGGCGCTGAAATACATACTAAGATTTAATTTATTTTGAAATCGATGAGATGTTTGTTCCGTGGTGGTGTAAAGCGTATGCGTGGTCGCAGGAGTGGGCGGAGGCGCTCGAGGGCTTGAGATGTTCCGCGAAGACCTGGTGGCCTTCACGCGGTATCGCACGCTGCGGCCGCTCGCCACGCTCTCGTACTGCAGCGACGCCATCAACTACAGCACCATCGTGTCCACCATCGAGTTCGACAAGGACGAAGAGTTCTTCGCCATCGCGGGAGTCACCAAGCGGATCAAGGTCCCGCCATGCGCACTACTCACTCCTCACTCCTCCCTTCTCCCTCCTCACTCCTCCCTTCTCCCTCCTCACTCCTCCCTTCTCCCTCCTCACTCCTCCTGGATACTGATGAGTCATCTCCTTTATAATAACACCAGGTTTTGTATGCATACATGCATTTGCGTGTATGTCGATAATGAATGGTCTTATAATGTCTTACAAGTTACAAGTTTAAATTGAAAACTTGTTCGAGGAGTGTGTAGACTATTATAACATCACGCTACTGGCGATCAATAATATATGATTGCATAAGGGATCCCATCCCGTCCCAGAGGAAATAGCCAATGTTAGTTTGTTTCGGTACACTCTAAATAACCTGTTATTTGCCGAGACCCCTCTCTCCGAACTGCCTAAAGACTAGATGAGATTTGAGATACCGTGTGCGTGCGCGTGCGCAGGTGTTCGAGTACGAGTCTGTGGTGCGCGACGCAGTGGACGTGCACTACCCGTGCGCCGAGATGCAGTGCTCGCACAAGATCTCGTGCGTGTCGTGGAACGCGTACCACAAGAACGTGCTCGCCTCGTCCGACTACGAGGGCACCGTGTCCGTGTGGGACGCCGGCACGGGCCAGCGCACGCGCGCTCTGCAGGAGCACGACAAGCGCTGCTGGTCCGTGCACTTCAACCGCGCCGACGTGCGCCTGCTGGCCTCCGGTAAGCGCTCGCCGGCCCCCCCCTCCAGGCTCCTGGCTCCTCTGTTGTGACTTGTGACCATGTTGAGGTGTTGTGGTGTTGCAGGGTCGGACGACGCGCGCGTCAAGCTGTGGGCGCTGAACGCCGAGCGCTCGGTGGCGACGCTGGAGGCCAAGTTCAACGTGTGCTGCGTGCGCTTCAACCCGCGCTCGTCGTGCCACTTGGCCTTCGGCTCGGCGGACCACTGCGTGCACTACTACGACTTGCGGGCCCCCAGGACGCCGCTCGCCGTCTTCAAGGACCATCGGAAAGCAGTCTCCTACGTCAAGTTCCTCGACGCCAAGACTCTGGTGTCTGCGTCCACGGACTCTCAGCTGAAGCTGTGGAGAGTGGAGTCCCCCCGATGTGTGAGATCGTTCACGGGCCACGCCAACGAGAAGAACTTTGTCGGCTTGGCCACCGACGGGAAGTACATCGCTTGCGGTTCAGAGAACAACGCTCTGTTCGTGTATTACAGCGGGCTGTCCCGGCCGCTGCTCGCCTACAGATTTGACGCCGTGAGAGGGTTTCTCGAGAGGGAGAGGAGAGACGAAGAACCTTCAGAATTTGTGTCCGCGGTATGTTGGAGACGGTCCCCTGACACGCACGTACTGTTAGCAGCTAACTCCCAAGGGACTATAAAGGTGTTGGAGCTGGTGTGATGTGCCAAGTGGCCGAGTGCTCCTGTCGGTGTGTGTCGCCCTGGTACCTCGCTGCTGTGCACCGCGGCCGTTGGGACTCCTTCCCTTTGAAAATGTGACTTATATTAAGTGATGTGCATATTTATTAAAGATACACAATTTTATTAGCTTTCAATCCGACGCGTTTTGTATATCTAAAGCGTCTGGCGTGCTCCTAAACGGTTACAATTTGCGATCTAAAGGACTCCTTAGGGGTTAGATTAGAAAAATTATTGTACAGTCAGAATCATAATCATTTGTGTTCTCAGGTGCTCAAAATTATGTTACACACATTCATTCATCATTGTACGCATTGAAAGTGATCAAAATATCTTAACTATCACTTGTCAATATTGTGTTGGCTGACAGAGTGTTCATATTGATGATGCATTGGATGATGATGATCCATCAGCATCCAATGCATAAATGTGAATATATCATGTCTGCCAATATAAAATTGAATTGATATGATGCTGACTGTACATACATTGAAAGATAATGTAACCAAATAGGAATAACTTCCACACATGAGTAGAACTGTGTATCTTTAGTAGACATGTAATACCTTTATTCATATGTAGCTGGTCCCGTGGCCTGTGGTGAGAGCAATGGCAGGTTCTTAATGTCAATATAGATAGATAATGATATGTATAGCGGCTCAATCGAGGTCCATAGTACTGCACAGCAGTATGTATGTATAATTGTGTGTAAAGTGTAAATTAAAGTGAACCTTACCGCCCCCTACACTGACTTTTATTGTTTTCACTAGTTTGTCTTCTTGCAAGTTTAATTTGATCCACTGGCCAATTACTGATTGAGCTGCAATTGGAAATATACCTTTGGTTCTGATGATGATGGAATTATATGTAATCGGTATTATTATTAATCTTCATTTCAACGTGAGAGCCACGCTTTGGCATGAATGGGCCGGCGGCGTGATACCACGGCCTCACAGAAAACGGGTGTGAATCAGCGCCTGCGCTTGTTTCACCGAGTGAATGAGGATACCGGAGGCCCTACCCCAAACCCCTTACCCCATCCTCATCCCCCAAAGGCCGACAACGCATTTGTAACGCCTCTGGTGTTACCCGCTACCCTGAGGTCCTCCAAAAGACGTTTCCTGCTTAGAACTCGGCCAAGAATCTACTCTCAAACATTGCCTTCTTTTAATGAGGTAACTCCGAATTCATCCTAAGACTCCTACCTCTGATTCCAATGTTTTCAAGTTTCCTTAGCAAGATTGGAATGGCTACAGTATCGAAGGCTTTAGCTAGATCCAGGAAGACTCCCATACAGGCACGGCCTTTACCAAGATGAACAGTGATATCATCTGTCAAAAGAGACAGCATCTTGAGTGCATTTATTTTTCCGGAAACCGAATTGGAAACCTTATAAAATGGTTATTTTCTAGGTATTTCACTAAGCACTTATTTACCACCCTCCCCAATACTTTAGAAAAAGTTGGAAGTAGTGAAATAGGATGATAATTATTTGGTAGGGTAGTATCACCTCCTTTAAGTATAGGCACTATAACAGCACTCTTTCATTTTTGTGCGACATTTCCTGTCGCAAGGATTATAGGACTATATTGAGCGGTTCTACTATTTTTTTTTTTATATTTTCACAAATTTGTTTGTAACATCGTCTATTCAAATCAGATTCTATCAAGTTTCAAACTCAGAATTATGTCTCCTATTTCTTTGTGGTTCGTTGGTTCATAAAAGAAGGACTGTAACGGTCTTGTAGTATTCTTAATCTTTTGTGTTTTTTTTTTGTTGAATAGGTAGCAAACGAGCAGACGCATCACCTGATACCGGGTAAACGATTACCGCCGCCCATGGACACCCGCAGCACCAAAAGGTGTCACACACAAGTGCGTTACCGACCTTTGGGGGATGGGGAGAGGGAATGAGGGGAAGGGTTGGGGTATGGGCCTCCGGTATCCTCACTCGGTCAAACACAGCGCAAGCGCTATTTCACACCGGTTTTGTGTGAGGCCGCTTTTACTAGACACCTTGCATTTGCAACAAATACTATATCTCCCCGCAGTTCGTATTGCTCACGTCTTAAATGTTACAACATGAACTCCCTACGTGAACGTCGACGGACATGCGATCTGGCTTTTCTTCATAAACTGGTGAATAATGGAATTGATTGTAATAAACTTGTCTCACGCATCTCAATAGCGGTACCCTATAAAATACCTCGACATCCAATAATAAAGCAATATCATATTCAGCCCTGTAAAACAAATATAGGAGTAAACTCGCCATTAAACAGAGTGTGCAGAGAAATGAACACTTTCTTGAGGGAGGTACCAGATTTTGACATACACCATGACTCGATTACTTTGCTTAGATCCAAGATCCTGGAGTCTCAAAAGGGTAACAAATAAGTCCCACGAAATTGTTGTGGAGTTTTACTCATGTGGTGAAATGCCTTATTTTGATTGTACTGGACCAAGTGCTGTATTGTGTAATGTTCCTTGGTGTCTCTCATTTCCTCTGCTTAATTTTAAATTTATTTCGTTGTTTCTGTTTTTATTTTATCTTTTGCCTATTAGTTGGAATATAGTGTGACTGAGTAATTTATTATTAAATATTGAATTTATATGTAACGATTTGGTGAATGTTGGTTGGCCCGTAATTGGCAAGTGTGTAAGGCCTTATTACATTTGTCACTTCACACGATATATTTTGTACACACGAGCTGTGGGAAAACCTATAAATAAATAAATAAAAAAAAAGGCCGTGGTATCACTCCGGTCGAGGCGGTCCATTCATGCGGAAGCTTGGCTCTCCCACGGAATATGTGATACAGTTATTTCAGTAATATAAGTACATTCAATACATTATGGGATCCCCTAACACCTGCGCTAGTAAAGACTATGTTGCAGGTGTTAGTATCTTCCCCAATCTTATAGTAACAATAACTTTACATCAGTTTGAATATATGGTATTTTAGGCTAAACAGCACAAAACAAAATGATATCTAAACTTAACAAACTATTACAGCAAAGTCTGCATGCGTATGTGAGGGCATGGCAGTATCTGGACACTGGTGATTTGCAATAAGATCAGACACAGAAGATTTAAGTGACGCAGATTAAAGTGAACCTTACCGCCCCCTACACTGACTTTTATTGTTTTCACAAGCTTTTATTAAATTTCATATGTCCCGACGATTGTCTGTAATCAAATCAAGACGCAGAAGATTTGGTAAAGCGTTTTGCGTTTGCTATTGCATTTACAGTTTGCCATAGTTTTCTTGATTCGGTCTTGTCATTTTCTAACAAATTTTATTATAACTATATTTCAGTTTACGCAGAAGGAAGATTTTAAAGTTTTTACATCTTATATATGTTATCGATTTTTCGTCATTATTTATCATTTTTCTGGCTTCTATAGTGGAGTGGAGTTCATCTCTTACACGTGAATATCTTAGTAGTCTCTAAGTCATCCATGGTTTATAGTAGTTATGTTTTTCGAACGACTAACTTGTATTGGTCTGGAGTTTGTATCAATAATTATGTAATGATAATAATAAATAAATATTTCGGACATCTAACACACAACGCCATCTAGTCCCAAGCTAAGCAGAGCTTGTGTTATGGGTACTAGACTACTGATATAAATACTTATATACTTTTTTTTGTAAAAGAAAACACCCAAACTCCGAAACAAATATTTGCAGATCATACAAACATTTGGTCCGACCCGGGAATCGAACCCGAGACCTCAAGCTTAGCAGTCGCATACGCTACCACTACGCCACCGAGGCAGTCAATTGTTTTGATAATGTTCATAAAAGCGTCTGTTTGTTCACTAACATCCCGAATTTCATTTAGCCGTGACCAGTCTACGATGCTGAGTTCCTCTGCTATTGAGTCGTAGTCCAGACGTAACGCGTATTTTGGAAGAGTTACCGTCATACCGTGTACAAAAAGTAGGAAATAAACATTCTAAATAGAGTAGGTATTGTTTTATATTTCTTTCACGGAACACCTTGCCGTGGGCAATTTTATTATTATTCTGCTCATGATATTTAGCGGTAAGAGGCTCTCCACAACATTCATTTTCTACAACAATTTCATTGAGTTCATATCCCACTGTTAAAGAATCTTTATTGAAAGAGAATAATAACAACTTTAATATTGAACTTAGCTTTAGTTGTATCACTGGAAGACGGCGCCTGAGTAAAGCAAAGTGATGCGATGACCTGGTGAAGAGTCATGTAATAATTTAACATATTTAACATACGCCCGTCTGATCCTAGACAAGAGCCTGTATTATAGCAGGTAACCAGACTGGTGAGCAACATAGGTACTTATATAATATATAAACATTGTCATATGTAGGTAGGTACATGCTACTCAATGCACAGGATAAATGAAGTGGCCTATTTCTATTTTATTCCTAGGACGGAATACAGTACAGCCAGAGGTGAGAGGTCGTCAGCTGTAGTTCATACAATGGTTTTCTATTTAGCTATTATTTTTATTTCAGACCTAAGCAGGAGTATAGCTTGAATTTTAGGAGCGTTTGCTTAATCACATGAATCAGACAATACAACACTTGTAATAAAAAGCATTTAAGGTCAAATTAAATGTTTATTTAATATGACATTTTGTTATGTCCTTCAGACTCCTTCATGCCTAGTAAACAAAACGCATTGAGCTAACGGAATGTAAAAGACACGTCATGTCACAGAATACATGTCATTCAGTGTTGTCAAGTTGTGTTTTTTCCTTTAATGTAGGTCAATTAACAATGTACGGTTTTGAAAAGAACAATTTTGAAATAATATTCTCCAAAAGACCCCGAATACAAACTCGTTAAACTTATTATTTATATTACTTCTCATGTACTTACAACTTGTTTTAATAAACACTTAATTTTGATGTGAATCATTTAAATAATGTTTAACCGGCTGTAGATATTTATCATTTCCTATCTATATGTCATCATACTCATTATTTCTACAAGAAAAACAGTTTAACATCCGGACAAACTGCCCGAGAGGGTTGAATCTGATTCAGTACTACACATATTAAAAAAACAAACTAAGCAATTATGAAATTAAGATCTAGAAAAGAACTTTCTTTCGTTGTGTGATTTAAGTGGAGCTTTTGTGATTATGAGAACTATTAGGAGAAAAAGCTTAAGAGTTGGCAACACCTCCACTAATTAAATTTGTGTCAAACTAAATGAAAAATAAAGATATTCTTGAAAAATACGAGGAGTGCACTAATTACATATGTAATTGTGATCGAAAACAAATAAATATTCAACAATTTGATTACATTTGTTGAGTAAAGTTCAAACGGTTGGCTCTAAAGTGGACGAGTGGTGAGCGGTGTGTGGGTTTCCTGTTTGTGCAATATTTTATTCGTGAAATTAAAGTTTGGTCATTATAAAATGGACCCACTGTTCGAGGAAGGGAAACAGACCTCCAGCAGCACCATGAATCCTATTACTGTTGGTAAGAACGGCCTAAATTTAATGATTTTACATAGTATTACAAAAACACCATTTTAATTAAATTACACATTTGCATAAGTTCATTAACACTGTTTTTTTTAACGTAACAGTAATTGTTTACACTCTTATTCAATTTTTCTTCTTCAATCATTTAAAGTTAATCTATCTATATAAATAAAAATGAGTCACCGAAATGTGTGTAAGCACATAACTTCGGCTGTACCAAATTGGATCATTCTTTTTTCTATGTG
The DNA here is from genome assembly GCA_916048165.1 of Spilarctia lutea. Taxonomy (NCBI): domain Eukaryota; kingdom Metazoa; phylum Arthropoda; class Insecta; order Lepidoptera; family Erebidae; genus Spilarctia; species Spilarctia lutea. The sequence goes on from OU696494.1 coordinate 286,610, forward strand.
TTCGTTATTGTTAGGACAAGGTTTGTATAGAAGAAAATTTAAAGATAACCGTTTTTTTTTAAATCTGCAACTGAAGGAGCTGAGGTGTGCGTAATTACTAAAATAAGTATTTAAGAAAGAAAAATATGTTGGTACAAAGTTTGCCGGGTCATCTAGTTTCTAATAAGAATTAAATTTGTTAAGCATACTCTTTGAGCTCTCAGGCTTAGTGTTTTGCCCCTCAACAATTTTAATTCACATGTATTTGTCACCACTGTAACGCAGAATACAAAATATCATGGTTAAAATTTGAATTAAAAATGTCTAGTGGTTCATAATACATAGACTGCTAAGCTTTAGGTCTCGGGTTCGATTCCCGGGTCGGACCAAATGTTTGTATGATCTGCAAATATTTGTTTTGGAGTTTGGGTGTTTTCTATGTATAATATGTATGTATTTACAAAAAAAAAGTATATAAGTATTTATATCAGTTGTCTAGTACTCATAATACAAGCTCTGCTTAGCTTGGGACTAGATGGCGTTGTGTGTTGATGTCTGGAATATTTATTATTATTTATCTACAAACAAGTGGCATTAAACTGACTGTTATTTAGTGGGACCATATTTGATTATATGTTTTTTGTGTTCATAATAATCACATACAAAATTTGTTAAGTTACTGTTTTTATGTACTTGCTACTAATATACCATTCATATGCATTTCGTGAAATGCTGTTAATGTTAACACTTCAAGTTTATTTGTATAGTTATAGATTTGTATACATGTCGTTACTAAGAACATGTTTCTTCATTATCATCTCATAATTGGAGTAAAAGGAGTGGCTCCTGTCACGGCTGGTCACTTCATATAAATATTTTACACTAGAACCACACTCCTAGTTTGTCCTCATATTTGTTTTCATGTATTCTCTTGTACGTCTTGTTTGTGTGGTACGTTTTCACGGCTAAACCGCAGCACTGGTTTCAGCAGAATTTCTGGAAATACTTTGATTTGCGAGGCAGGACATGGGCAAGTTTTACAGCTGTAATCGAAATATTATAGCGTGGGAGAGCCACCCTTCGGCATGCATGGACCGGCTCAACCGGAGTTTTACCACGGCCTTACAGAAACCGGTGTAAAACAGCGCCTGCGCTGTGTTTCACCGGGTGTTTCAACCCCTCCCCATCCCCCAAAGACCGGCAACGCACTTGTGACGCCTCTGGTATTGCGGGTGTCCATGGGCGGCGATAATAGCTAAACATCAGGCGATATGTCTGCTCGTTTGCCCCCCTATTACATGAAAGAATGAAAGACATACTTTACCCAAAAGTCGTCATTTGCTGGACACTGGGCTGTGTTCTCAAGGCTCTCTCTACAAAAAACGGTCGTGTGCTGCTCGCATCAATTGCGTAGGCTGTCAGACCACAGTGTCTTTCACGAGTAGTCACTGAAGAAAGCTAGTTTTTTTTAATGTAATTTTTTTATTTATTTATAAACTTTATGCACTCTGTTTGTACATCGGTGGACTCAATGCCCAGGGCATTCTCTTCCAGGCAACTTTCGGGTGGGTAGACATGTTATAGGATAGGTGAATTAGTGATGAATGTAGAAACAAATATATATTAGTTGCTTTCAGTGTTCCAGTTCGTAGCTTCGTACGGCTGGTTCATCGTGGGCGGTGCGGCAGTCACGCTGTATTTGCTCAACAAGCTCAGGCCAACCTTCGACAAGTGGAAGCAGGCCAGAGAAGACGCTGTATATCATAAAAGTAAGTTAAACAAAATAAGGTAGTACAGCTACACTGATTTGAACGATCGGACTGATCCCTGCCGCCTCTCTCCGCCATCGTCCTATGCGACTGAAATTTCATCCCCATCATCTAGATGGTTGGCTCACAACAAAACTGTGGAATGAACTGTCGCCTGCGGTGTTCCCGAACCAATATGACCTTCAAGAAAAAAGCGTACTCTTACCTAAAAGGCCGGCAACGCACTTGTAATGCCTCTGGTGTTGTGGGTGTCCATGGGCGGCGGTAATCGCTTACCATCAGGCGATACGTCTGCTCGTTTGCCCCCTATATAACAAAAAAAAAACACAAACCACATGGTCACAAAACCAGCTTTTCTTCATGCATTCGATTATTTTCTCAATCAATTAGTTCGATCAATCGAGTTTCTTCTGTACTATAATTTATCATCTCAATGCTTCTCTGATGATGGAGAGGTGTTATATATGGTTCGTGGCATGTTTCAGACCCTGACCTCGCCCTGTCTCGTATGGAAGCCATCCAGCGCGCGAGGGAGAAGCAGCAAGAGGCGCTACTTGCGGCCTCTGCACGAGCCACCGAGCAACAGAAAGAGGTATGCACATTTTTAATGGCAGTAACTTGTTCAAGAGATTTCAGACCCCTTCCGAACAGAGACCACCCATTAAACGACCTTTTCGAACCAGCTGAAAACTGCGTCTCAGGTACCAGTAACCAGGAACCAGGAACCAAGGTTTAACTTAGGAAGGAAAATCCTGGACCCTGGGCCATCTGCGGCTATTGCAGATAATAGTTTTTCCATTAAATCGTTATGTTAATTTGTAGTTTGTATTGTTTTGTTTGTTGTCTCAGCGTGAGGAGCGCAAGCGCCAAGAGGCCGTCGAGCGTCTCCAGAAGTATGGCAACGCTGGACAACGGCTCGGAGAGGGAGACGACAGTACGTACACTCCTCTATGTCTCACTCTCAATGGAAGTGTTGGAGTACCTCGGCAAGAGTTTAAACGTTTTAAACGCTTGTTATTGTTGACTCAAGCAAGATTATATGAGAGAGGGCTCTGTCAGCCCGGGTGATGCCTGATCTACTCACATGTTCCCTGTCTTGCTCTAACTACCAATTTATTATGTAATATGGGGTAAACGTGCAGACGTATCGCCTGATGTTTAACGATTACCGCCGCCCATGAACACCCGCAACACCTGAGGCGTCACAAGTGCGTTGCCGGCCTTTAGGGGATGGGGAGAGGGGTTGGGGTATGGACCTCCGGTATCCTCACTCACTCGGTGAAACACAGCGCAGGCGCTGTTTCACACCGGTTTTGTCACTCCGGTCGAGGCGGCCCATGTATGCCGAAGCGTGTTGTATTTATTGTACTCCACTCTCATAACTAAAATCTGTTCCCTTCGATTCCATCTTTAATACTTAGATGAAACGTTGGTGATGGTAGTGATGATGGTGATGATAGCATTGATGACAAGGTGTGTTGTGTGCAGGAGACTACATGCCGCTGAGCGCCGGCGCCTCCACCTCCACGTACCGCCCCCCCAAGAAGTCCAAGTGTGGGGGGGGGCGGCTGCGGACGGTAGAACACTTGAAATGTTGATGTTGTTGGGTGGTGCCACAGGTTTCGGAAGATATTGCTTTTTTATTATATTCTATAGTTATATTTCGTACCTTATTGCGTCTATACAAATAAGTAAAATTGAAGAATCTGTTTGTAACTTCAAATTAACAGCTTTTAACTAAATGTATGTGAAAGAACGGTACTTAAATAAAATAAAATAAAATATTTTGTTTGTCTGTCTGTTGCTGACGATATAAGGAGTAACGTAGGCTACTTTTGTTCTAGACTAACTTCGCACCGCGGTGTTACTCGCGATTGTTTATGTAAAGGTACAACCGCGGGGAGTAGCTTGTCGATAACACAATTTATGATCTGGCGAGTGCTTGTTGTAATAAATTTAATTATTAAAATAAATGGCTGTTTTTGTTGGCACACACAGACAGCGATACACCAATCATTAAAGTTTAGTTAAAATTTCATTTATTAAAACAATTATGGGGAATATACATGCAAATAAGCTCACATCTTCAACATAACAGGAGGGGTTTTGATGTTCCACGGCTTCTTGAGTGGAGACCGCGTCTCGGCACACGTAGTGTAGGAAGTTAATTCGCACTATACACAGTGTCGGGTCTCGTTCTTTTGTGTTGATTGACAAGTGTCAGTAGCGTCGACGTACCCTTCACTTCATACCGCACCTGCATCACCAAGCGAGGCGCTGATAACTACCTTTGCTTTGCGAGTAACTGTCTAATACACCTCCTTTTAAGAAAGAACTCCTCATCGTCGAGCAGCGAATCAAATATGGCTCGGTGACCTTGAAATATCACTTCGGTGTTTTAATACGTCTGTTTGTCATGCTGCTGACCAAAGTCCTGATTTGCAGTTGAATACACGATTCGTTCCCAATAAACGTCTGTATGCTCTGAATTTGTTATTTGTAACAATAATGACGTTTTTCTCTTTCATCGCTTCCGCGAGTTCGCACAATGTCGTTAGTTCACCACAGGTAGGCGGTGTCGTATGCCAAACCACGATCAAGACTTTGTCAGTTTGCCTCAACTCTGCGCAGAGCAAGGGGCGGTCGTCGGTATCTGACAATAAAGCGAACACGTAATTCAACTCCAATATTGTAAATTTGTTGAGCGAACCATTGTTTCTCAAAAACTGCACCACTTCTATAGTGGTTAGAGTGACTGCGTCTGTCTGTATGAGCGTTCTACAAGGAATTTCAAGTAATTCTTTCCATTTTGAATTTTTTTTATAGTAACTATTTTCGAAATATTTAAAGTAGGTCGTGTGAAAAATTGTGTGTAACTCGCTAATAAGCGGTTCTCTCATTACGTTATACGCCGTTCGTCTGTACAAGTCCCTCGTGGCGGAGCAACGAGCGTCACTTCCAAGCGACATACCACCAGTGAGATTCTGGCTCGTACTCGGCGACGTCCACCACTTCACTATTTTACTGTGGCAATGCAACAAACTCAACTGAGAAATGATTGTGTGAATCTCATTTCTTACATGACCTTGGCGACCTGAGAAAATGTTCTCCACACGGTAATGGCTCCCTCGCTTACCATAGATCACCAGCTTATCTAAAAACTCTCGGGCCGTAGCGACACAGTTCGCGTGAAACTCAGAAAACTTTTTATATTTGATCTGAAATCTATATTTATGGAGATCATTTATTCTATCCGAAACTTTCTCGAATAAAAGTTTAGCACCCCTTTGAGCCGCTGTGTATTTATTTGAAAACTTGAGCATAGCTGATTGTTCGTCAAAAGTCAGGAGGCAACTGAGAGCTTTGGTTAACTTGTTTTTGGTATCATCTAACGTGACAACTTTGTACTGATCTGTTTGGTCAAATCGTTTACATAACTTAAGGATGGCATCCACGGTTTCCACGAACCTAATTGGCTCTAATTTTAACATCATATAAACATCAGCTGAATCAACGAAAACTTTCAGTCGCAGTGAGCGCAGATACTCTATTACAGCAATCTTGACCGCACCTAACGCTTCGTCTATCTCAGAGTCCTGCATCTTGACTCGTTTCAGTCGTTCTCTATCATATGCAGGTCTATGAATTGCAAATTTTAATTGACCCTCTTCACAGCAGACGATGAAAGCGCCAATTAGAGGAGTTAGTGTAGCAGTTGATGGGGCAGATAAAAAGGATGTTATTAGTTCGTCACTCCTTATAATTTGTCGAGGATGAATTGCAGGTTGACTCAGTATTTCTTCTATTAAATAATTTCTTAATTGAGTAGTATAAGTATCGACCGTATACAAAAAGTCATCACGAAACATTAAAATTAGCCAATCGGGTTTATTCACATCGGGTTTCTCTTTTAAAAGGTCGCACCACCGATATTGCTGTAAACAAGGCGTGTCTGTCTCCCAAGGAGTGTTACAATATTCATTTTGAGCAAAAGTTGACGCTAAGTACTCTACAAACAATGAAATTTCTTTTTTAAGTAAAATATTTGCAAACTCTTGTACTTGTTGCTCGGAGTATTGCAGCCGACCACGAGCTGTACCTGTGGTGGCCAACAAAGTGTCAAAAGCGCGAACAGAGTCGGGCTCACGTGTTGTGTAGGAGCCCATCGTGAACTCATCATTTTTGTACACTATGTACATGTGCGACTTGTGACACGTGTCGTCCGCTTGGGAATCAATTTTGTTATTAGTTTCTAAACCACTGTCGTTGAAGTTAATCGCATCATTGTCACCTTTCTGTTCCAGTTGCAACAGCGTAGGGATGGCTCCCTTCTGCCCCACTATTTCTATTTTGAGAGGGATATCGTTTAAGTCTGACTGCACGGAGTATGAGTCAAAATCAATTCTATCGAAGGTGTTGTTTTTTAATTTAAAATCAGCTCTAGTGTCAAAATGTACCCGTAAATGGACCTTCATGTGATTGATTAAATAATATACGAGGTATTCAGATATGGTTACACAAGTGACGGTATCAAGCGTCTCCAAGTAGCTGCTTGTGAACACGTCACTGAATGTTTTAAAACTAATGCCATCATAGTCGTCCACAGTAGAAGCCAATATTCTAATGAGCTGATTGATTGCCAAGTAGCAATAACCTAAATATTTGCGGAAATCAGTGACATATATTGGCGACGGTTCCTCTATTTCTTTAAAAGCATTTTCAAGTGTTTTGTCGTATTTCTTCTTTGATTCTATCCAATCTCGGACGCCCTTCGCTAACCTAGTCAACGCACAATACCAAAGGACTTTTATGGATTTATTAAACTTTTGGCTTTGGAGTATGTCGCAGGCGTACTCGGCAGCAAAATACTCTGTAAACGACCTATGTATGAACACGACCACGTTGTCTTTCGTAACGTGCGAAATCAGACCTGTCTTGTCTGCGCCTGTCTTGATTCTATACAGTTCCTTGCACAACTCTTCGTTGTCTAATGGCGTCATAGCTTCAAATTCTTCAAAATCCAACTTATTAAACATAGAAACTTTAAATAGAGCATTTGTAGCAAGTTTCTTGTAAACAGACGTGCGATCAAGAAGTTCTCTCTCTATCATGCCTCTTGTGATCGGATTAGACAATTCCATGTTGTTTTTATCTTGGCAAAGAATTTTTTTCACTTTATTTTCTACAAACATTTTATAGACATCATGCAGATTGATAGTCAATTTAGATTTGATTCGCTTCCGATCGCATCCCATTTTTTTGTAATTATCGGCTATATGTACGAAATAATCGGCCATAAAATATAAAATTAACGGAATTCCTGACATCGTATCTTCTACGGGTTTAATCCGAAAGTGCTCCAAATATCCTTCTACATCTGCGTGACGCGACTGACACAACACCTGTCGCACGACATCAACAAAATTGTAATATATGAATTGCACCCACTCGTGTACCTCGGATATCGACTGGCTGGCGTTATCTATGAATGTTTCTAAATTTTCCAGCTGTTTACAGAGTTTTTCATTTATGGACTTTTCTCGCCAGAAACTCTTTAGGAATGATTCTTGCTCTCGATAGCTCAGATGTTCCATTTGAAATCCTCCACCCAGAGCTCTCTGTAGGTCTGGCAGGATGTCGCTGTACGGTCTGCTTGTCACCCACATTTTGTTCTTCATTAAACGTGTTTTAACAACAATAAGGAAATCAACAACCTTATCCTTGTAATACGGACAGATCTCATCAAAGCCGTCGAAAATATACATCAATCGCTGCATATTACAATAATGCAGAAACATGTTTAATTCGAAAGTAATGAATTCATCCGCCGCACAGTTCACTAGAAACGCTTTATCATTTTTTAGTTGAACGCTAAACGCCACTTCCTCGTCGCTTATCACGGCTCGACACAAAAATTCCAACGCCTCCACAGCACCCACGTGTGTGTCGTCGTCGCACCATTCTTGAAACTTTTTGGAGTGGTTTATAAAGTTAACTCGGACTATCCACAATGTCCGGTCTTGCTCTTTTGTGTTGATTGATAAGCGAGTTAGTAGCGTAGACTTGCCCATCCCCGGGGGGGCCGTCAGGAGAACTAACTCATCTGAGATATCGAGAAACGTTTTAACGAGACAACGAGCCTTATTGTAGTTACTCACCCAACAAACGTTCCTGTCGATATAAAGATGTTTTATTTCCTCGTAACGTGGATCACTGAGCGCAGCGCCAAGGGATATAGCTTCGTGACGAGTTAATTTATCTAATACGACACCTTTTACAAACGAAAGCGATACGTCGTCCATCAGGTCATCCAAGCTGAGGGATACGCCTTGAAATATTACTATACATTTTTTTCTTAATTCTTCTTGTGATTCCGCGCTCATGGAGGTGAACTTTAGTGTTTCGTCTCTGAATACTTCGATGTGAGGAAAATATTCGTAGATTTTGTCGACGTTGTTTGTTACTACAACTATTTGTTTACATTCAGTCGCTTGCGCAAGTTCGTGCAGCATGGTGCGTGATACCGCGCCACTGTCCGTGTCACGCCATGCGATGAAAAGCACCTTTTCGGTCTTCCTCAACTCTTCCTGAAGTGAGCAAAAGTCCGCGGTTGACAAACGGGCCACACTCTCCATATCGACCACCGCGTACTTGCTGAGCGCGCGTATCTGTCGTAAACATTGAATCGCTTGCATAGTGGTTAGTGTAACCGTGTTTGTGACTATGGACATGTGAGTGGGGAGCTTTTCGAGCGCCAACCACTTCGGAGTCGTTTCATCGAAACTGTATGCGCAATACTTCGAGTTGTTAACGTGGAAGGTAGTGTGGAGCGCACTGATCTGCGGCTCTGCTTTGATGTTGTTTATCGCCAGTTCATACAAGTTACTCGCCTTGTTCAGATACGTGCCGGACGGCCGCAGCCACCAGCTGACCACTTCGTCATGGTAGTGTAAGAACACCGACTGACACTGCAAGGCGCTGTGGTGTGCTTTCTTGTACAGTAGATTCTGTATCTCATCTTTCAAGAGTCCCTCGACCTTAGACTGATTGCTTTGCTTGTCATAGATGACCAGTTTACTGATGAACTCTCTCGCTGTGTCAGTGCAGTCGAAGCTCAATTTGGGCAACTTGCTAGTTTTTACCTTGAATCTATAATCAGGCAAATGGTCAGTTCCAAAGCTCTGCTGCTCGATTTTTACTTTTAGTTTGGTGAATAAAGTTTCGGCATTAGTCTGGCGGAAAATGAAACGATCGGCAAACCTAAGCATGTCGGTGCTCCCGTCCAACGTCAGCAGGTTACCGACGCCACTCGCCAGGCCTCCGCAGTGGGTCAAGAGGCCCCCGTCAACAGTCTCATCGATAGTGACAACTTTAAGCGATTTCACCTGCTCGTAGCGTTTACACATATCTATGATGCCGTTCACCAGGTACTTGAACCTCTTCTCCATTTTCTTGGCTTCACCGCTCATCACCATATCGACGTTACCGAAACCGACCGGCACGTTCATTCCCGGAGAGCGTAGATACGCCTCGGCCGTTGTTTCTGGCGAAACTTTCATTTGACTCAACTGCTCGACGTCACTCGCTGGTCGGTCAACCAAAAATTGTAATGTACCGGCGTCGTCGCTCGCTATGTAAGTCGTGATCAGAGGACTCAGCGCTGCGGCCGAGCCGTGCAACAGGAACGATGCTATTAGATTGTCCACCGACGCTTCTGTCGTGGTAGAGTCGGTCTCCCGGCTCACAGTCTTCGGATGTTTCTTAAGTATTTGTTTGAACAAGTCACGTCTGAACAACGCAACAGGTTCGTCCTGGGATTCGAAGAATTCGTTTCGAAATGATAACTTCCGCCATGTTGTCTTGCCGATGTTATCTGTTTGAATGTCACCGACGTGTACGACGTGTTTCGCCAACACGACGTGGTACTGCTGCAAGTACTCGTCATTCATGATGTGCGCTCGCTTCGTTTTGTCGCAGAAAAACGTCGCAAGCCGTTCAGCCAGCACCGCGAGGTCCTCTTCCAGTTTAATCTTGGCAAAGTTTCGTACCAGTTGCTCATCGTGACGCAGCCCTCGACCGACCGAGGCTCCGGTCACCAGCAAATCATTACTCAAATTGTCGTAATTGCACACAAACCTCTTCAACGAATCTTTGGTATTAAGCGTTGAATATGGGACTTTAAATTCAGCATTTGTATATAGAATGAACATACTATGTGTTTTAGAAATGCTTTTGGCAAAAAAATTATCACGATCTTTTTGCGAAGCAATCTTCTTAGTGATCGAAACGAAGCTATCGATGTACTTGACAAGATCGGTGTTACTGTCGTGTATCGTGAGTGACGCATCGTCGTGTATCTTGTGTTTGAGCTGGATGAAGAGCGCGAGGGGCTGCTTCCGCCCCACCACACTCACTTTGACGCAGATGTCGTCGAACGCGCCCATACCCTCCATATTTGTGGCCAAACAGAAGTCTGCCACGCGCTCGTTGTGTAGCAACCTCAACATAATCAGAGCGATAACTTTCGTTTCGTAAAGCTGTCCTTCGACGCCAGAGGTGCCGAGACGCTTTTGGTAATCCATGGGAGTGGTACGGAAGGAAAGGAGGACCCCGAGTTCTCCGGGGATCACAACTGTCCACGGACGTTTGTGAAACGACAGCGAGTCTGAAAATGAAATAAAAAAGAACATTAACATGTACATGTAGAGACCGGCGACGACTGAATTGTCTATACAAATGTAATACCAAAATATTTTGTTGTTTCGACCATATTATGTTGATAATCAGATTTAATCAGTCTTTTTCAAGGTTAACTAACCTAGAATAAAGTAAAATCCGAATAAATTTTGCACATTTTTATAGCGTGATTGGCATTTATTTGTTTTCGTAATAAAACTAGCATGTAAGGTGAATTCCTTGTCGGCGGTCCAAAATGGATAAAAAAATAACTACTGTTTCAGAATATAAATTATTTGAAGTCTTAAGAAGAGAACCAGCACGTCAGCCTGAACCTGTCAAGATGCAAGTTCTAAATACAACCACCAGTTGTCTTTAGCCCTCTTGAATCAATTCAGTATGGCAACATTAGCCATTCTGTCATTTTGAAGCAAAAACAAGCATATGATTGTAAATATTTCAAATGGATTTTAAGTTCAGGGAAGTGTAAATGGTAGGTAATGAGGTATAGTGATTATCACTAAGAGTATAACTGCAAGTGAATATTTCAACCCAGTGATGTCTTACAGTATTGGTCTCTCAGTGAAGTCTTTAGAAACTTTTTGACTTATCATCAATTTGTGTAGTGAGCTAAGTAGCTTAGAAATACGAGTGGATAAATCATAAGAGTAGGGTAGGAGCAACAGTTATGATAGAGGGTAGTTTCACAACCCAATAAACTAAAACTTAAAAAGTAGGATGTAGGTACCTATATACAACATTCTTTTACGCCAAGTACACAAAATAATAGGTTGGCAAATATCTCCTTTCCGCCTACGAATACCGATCAAATCAAAACATCGAGTTGGACCGGCATGTGGCATCTCGTGACATCGCCCAGGAGATGGGAGTTAGTCACCAAACCATTTTAAACCATCTGCAGAAGGCTAAATACAAAAAAAGGCTTGATGTTTGGGTGCCGCATGATTTGACGCAAAAAAACCTTTTGGACCGAATCAACGCCTGCGATATGCTACTGAAACGGAACGAACTCAACCCATTTTTGAAGCGGATGGTGACTGGCGACGAAATATGGATCACATACGACAATTATCAAGCGAAAACGGTCGTGGTCGAAGGCCGGTGAATCGCCCCAAACAGTGGCCAAACCGGGATTGACGGCCAGCATGGTTTTGCTGTGTGTTTGGTACGATTTGAAGGGAATCATGCACTATGAGCTGCTCCCATATGGTCAGACGCTTAATTCTATCATTTACTGTGAAAAACTGGACAGCTTGAAGCAGGCGATCGACCAGAAGTGTCCAGAGTTAGCCAACAGGAAGGGTGTAGTGTTCCACCAGGACACCTATTATATTTAAACTTTAACTTATACCTAAGCTAACAATTTTTTATTCAAATATTGAACATTAATATTATGTATATTTAATTTTGATATTCATTGAATCAGGCTTTGGCTTTACATAAGGGCTTTTTGTGTGAGATAATACTTTACTTTTAACCTTACCCCCAGAGTAGTCAGACTCATAATCACTGAGTATACCTGACTTCTCCGCCATTTCCAGACTGGCCTTTTTATTATTTACTTCTTCCGTCTCTCCTTCTTGGGCTGCATTTTCTTTGACTTTATTTTTAACCAGTTCGACTATGTGTCGGTAGACGACATTACCATCACCATAACTTGATAATTTGATGGCCCTTGCCTTTTAACCACCATACTAGGAGTAGGGTAGGAACAACAGTTATGATAGAGGGTAGTTTCACAACCCAATAAACATAAAACTTATAAAGTAGGAAGTATGTAGGTACCTATATACAACAAGACTCAAAACTCAACAGAGTAAGATGTTTCTAGTGATTATTTTTATCAGTTCTCCGAGGATTGTTCAATAACCAATATACTCACTGTACATTCACAATAATACATATCAGTATAGCAAACACATATCTATATAGATGAACAGCCCGAGTATGTCCCAATACCAAGGCAACCCGACTGCCAAGGAAGGGTTATAATGTTCACAAGTATATTGTATGTGTCTAATATTCTTTGTTACATAATATATTTTTTACCGCTGCACTGATTTATTTAATTAATACATCGTTGATTCATTTTGGTAACCCAAGTGTCCTTAAATAGGTAATGGTAGTCCAACTAATTAAATAACATACACTAAAGTCATTCCATCCAACATGAGTCATGAGCCTCGACTGTTGCAGTCAATATGTACCGCACTATTATTTGTTTTATTTTATGTGTATATTGGTAATTAAATTATTTGAATTTGTAGTAATTACATTGCTTCCTTTACTTCTGGATGGAACTTGTTTTTTCTTCTCAGTTTTTTTAAAGTTCTACAACAGTCGGGGAAATATTTGTTATATTTATTATTTTATTTACATTTATGTTATGTACAGGCCATAACTACCAGCATAAAGGTGGTATAATAGGTCAGTTTCCAGCCCGAGTGATATCACACAGCTAACACAAACCTGGTGTAAGTGTTGAATACCCAACGAGTGTACTGGAGCCCCTCCTCTGCTATTTCAGGAAGGACTCAAAAGTGGCATTGCACTAGTGACTCTCAATTACAGATTAATAACTTATTTAACACAGAAATTATCTTTAAATATCATTGTAGAGGTCATTTGTATTTGACATATAACCAGTTCTTCTCGTCTGTCCTGCCTGGCATGTAACTTGTACCACAAGTACTTTGAACCATCTAGAATAGTATCTAAATGTTTTTTTTACCAATGCATTATTAACAACACTTAAAAGCACATAGACATGGTGATAAGGCCGGATGAATTGGAGCATAGCTAACAAACTGACAATCACATTTATATAAACATTAGTATTGACAAGACCTGTCCAGCCTCCACTGCCCCCTCAAGAAGCTAGATACAGCACTCCAGCTTTTCTTCTTCTGAGGCTCGATGTGTGCTGATGGCCCAACAGAGGTTAACTGCAAGATCCCAATTTGCCAAAATGTTTTGTACCACATCATACATTATTGTAGCAACTTTACACATAAACTAAGGTTGGACAGTATTCAATATCCTAGTATTATAATCACTTATTTACTTAATATTAACGATGGTCTAAAAATGTGATGTGACGTAACATACTATTTTTATACCAATTATAGTCGTTCCAATAGTTTATTTAACTTTTGACAGCTCTAATACTTAATCAAATAGTGATTTAGTGATACCCTGACCCGTTACCTATTCGATTTCTTTCATCGATCGATTTTATGCATTAAGAAGTTTTAATCGATTTAACAAACTCATTATTTTATAGATAATTTCGTACTTCATATTTCTATGTGTTTCAATGTGCGACCCCCTTTGTCAAAATAAAGAAGAAATGGATTAAAAGAATGTTCTTCAAATATGACGGTTCTATGTCATGAAAAAATATATAAATGGAACTGAATTTTCAAAATGTATTATTGTATTGTGTTGTAATTCAGTGGTTAATATTGTATTTGTTAAACTATTGATGATCTTTATTAAATCTCTCTATGTCTATTTTAAAATAATCTACAGTATTTCAATGAGTAACCTTCAATATAGTTGAGTATTTATATTCCTCCGTATTGATTTATTTGTGAATTCTCACGTTTGGTTGAGTTGAGCGTATCGTTCCTGCCTTCGTTACTGTCAAAATGCCAAAAAAGAAAGTACTCAAAGGACATACAAGAGAGTTTGTCTTGCGACTTCGTGAATACTTTGAAAAGGAAAGCCGTAATGGTGGGCCTCTTATACCAGTGACTCAAGTTAGAGACCGTGTTGCAGCAGCATTAGGTATTAGTGCTCCAACAGTGGCAAAAATAACAAAAGAAGGCTACGGCAGCAGTGGCATGGAACAGAATAAGCTATCTACACCTAAGAAAAAACGTCCGCCTAGTAAAGTTACAGCCGTTGACAATTTTGACGCTGATGCTATTCGTCGTCATATATACGACTATTACCAAAGAAAAGAGATTCCAACTTTAAAAAAACTAACACAATCTCTACGAAATAGTGGTTTGTTCCGTGGTCAAAAATCTTCTCTGACAAAGGTATTGAAAGACATTGGAATGTTATTCCAAAAATGTGACAAACGAAAAATTTTAATGGAACGCAATGATATTGCTTTGTATAGATGCGATTTTTTAAGACAAGCAAAAAAAATAGAAGATTGGTCGAATGTTGTTTTCACAGATGAAACTTGGCTCAATGCGAATCATACGCTGTCAAAAACTTGGACTGACAACACCGTTGGCTCCACTTCTACAGTACCAATGGGAAAAGGCGAACGACTGATTATTTGTCATGCAGGAACAGTAAAAGGATTTGTGCCAGGCGCTCTATTAGCTTTTAAATCCCAGAAAACAGGAGATTATCATGAGGAGATGAATTCGAACGTGTATGAAAAGTGGTTCAGAGAAATGCTTACATCACTCGAAGAGCCATCAATAATATTTATTGATAATGCACCTTATCACTCTCGTCAAATTAATAAAATACCAACACAGGCCAACAAAAAACATGAAATTATAAACTGGCTCCGTGACAATGGCGAAGAGGTGAATGAGTCCCTACTAAAAGTAGAGTTAGTAAAGATATTAAAAACAAAGAAGCTGCCAAAACGATACGTCATAGATGAAATGGCAGCAGAGCATGGGCATACCGTCCTCAGAATTCCCCCATATCACTGCCAATATAATGCAATTGAAATGATCTGGGCACAAGTTAAAGGATATGCTGCGAGGAACAATACAACTCCTCCTTTCACCGCAAGAAAAATGCTGAATTTACTGAAAAATGCGTGTGAAAAAGTAACTCCAGAAAACTGGGCGAATGTTGTAGAAAAAACAAAGAAGGTGATAATGTCGGATTGGGATCGGGATGTTGCATTCGACAATTTATCTATCCAAGAAATGATAATAATCAATATTACTGAGAACTCAAGTGATGATGATTCCTGGTCATACGAAGAAGACGATTCTTTATAATTAAAATTAGTATTACAGTACCTCTTATGGTTGTTTTATTTTTAATCCGTAAATTACTACGAATTTCAACATTTTGTACCTGTTCATTACAAGTAGGTACCGCAGGTAGTTTTTATTTGAACCAACTATATTAAGTCTAAACAATTATTTTAGATTCATTAATTTGCGGCGAATACATTCGATTCCATTACTAGGTACGAGTACGATGGAACTGTTTTCATTACGCAAATTATTTAGGCATTGAAACAGAGACATTTAGGGCATTTTAATGCAAAATAATAAAGCTTTTTACGTGATTTGATATAAAATATAATCACAATAATTTTATTGTATGTTTTATTAATATAATCGATAATCGATTTATTTCAAAACCGTTTTTATAGTCTGTGGTCATTAATTACGAATGACACATCCCTAAGTAGGCGGAGCCCGCCCATAAAGTACAGTATTATCTGTAGTACATTGTATCAAAAATTATTATAAAACTTTGTGCGTGATCTGTCAAAAGTTAAATAAAGTATTGGAACGACTATAGGTCTACTTCCCAGCGTCTGGTAGATATTCGCGAAAAGTTTACTGTTTAACTCAAAATTTAATATTTTACAACTTCATTATTACTTACAGTTTCTTACAATTCAAGTAGTACATTTCTTCACAACTGTGGTATAAACTTGAAAATGTTTATTTATGATGATGAAATGGCAACGAGCCGGATCACTCGGATTAGCTATTTCTGCCAATGTCAAGTATTTATCGTCTTCAATTATCGAGTCTTCAAGTCTTCCAGTCGTCGTCGTGATGAAATTAATGATAAAAAAATATATAAACTACTTGAAAAGGTTATAATTATTCATAGGATGAAATAACGTAAATTGCATCATTGCTTATAGTCGTTCCAATACTTTATTTAACTTTTGACAGATCACGCACATAAAGTTTTGTAATAATTTTTGATACAATGTACTACAGATAATACTGTACTTTATGGGCGGGCTCCGCCTACTTAGGGATGTGTCATTCGTAATTAATGACCACAGACTATAAAAACGGTTTTGAAATAAATCGATTATCGATTATATTAATAAAACATACAATAAAATTATTGTGATTATATTTTATATCAAATCACGTAAAAAGCTTTATTATTTTGCATTAAAATGCCCTAAATGTCTCTGTTTCAATGCATAAATAATTTGCGTAATGAAAACAGTTCCATCGTACTCGTACCTAGTAATGGGATCGAATGTATTCGCCGCAAATTAATGAATCTAAAATAATTGTTTAGACTTACTATAGTTGGTTCAAATAAAAACTACCTGCGGTACCTACTTGTAATGAACAGGTACAAAATGTTGAAATTCGTAGTAATTTACGGATTAAAAATAAAACAACCAAAAGAGGTACTGTAATACTAATTTTAATTATAAAGAATCGTCTTCTTCGTATGACCAGGAATCATCATCACTTGAGTTCTCAGTAATATTGATTATCATTTCTTGGATAGATAAATTGTCGAATGCAACAACCCGATCCCAATCCGACATTATCACCTTCTTTGTTTTTTCTACAACATTCGCCCAGTTTTCTGGAGTTACTTTTTCACACGCATTTTTCAGTAAATTCAGCATTTTTCTTGCGGTGAAAGGAGGAGTTGTATTGTTCCTCGCAGCATATCCTTTAACTTGTGCCCAGATCATTTCAATTGCATTATATTGGCAGTGATATGGGGGAATTCTGAGGACGGTATGCCCATGTTCTGCTGCCATTTCATCTATGACGTATCGTTTTGGCAGCTTCTTTGTTTTTAATATCTTTACTAACTCTACTTTTAGTAGGGACTCATTCACCTCTTCGCCATTGTCACGGAGCCAGTTTATAATTTCATGTTTTTTGTTGGCCTGTGTTGGTATTTTATTAATTTGACGAGAGTGATAAGGTGCATTATCAATAAATATTATTGATGGCTCTTCGAGTGATGTAAGCATTTCTCTGAACCACTTTTCATACACGTTCAAATTCATCTCCTCATGATAATCTCCTGTTTTCTGGGATTTAAAAGCTAATAGAGCGCCTGGCACAAATCCTTTTACTGTTCCTGCATGACAAATAATCAGTCGTTCGCCTTTTCCCATTGGTACTGTAGAAGTGGAGCCAACGGTGTTGTCAGTCCAAGTTTTTGACAGCGTATGATTCGCATTGAGCCAAGTTTCATCTGTGAAAACAACATTCGACCAATCTTCTATTTTTTTTGCTTGTCTTAAAAAATCGCATCTATACAAAGCAATATCATTGCGTTCCATTAAAATTTTTCGTTTGTCACATTTTTGGAATAACATTCCAATGTCTTTTTGAGAGAGAGAGAGAGAGAGAGAGAGAGAGAAGATTTTTGACCACGGAACAAACCACTATTTCGAAGAGATTGTGTTAGTTTTTTTAATGTTGGAATCTCTTTTCTTTGGTAATAGTCGTATATATGACGACGAATAGCATCAGCGTCAAAATTGTCAACGGCTGTAACTTTACTAGGCGGACGTTTTTTCTTAGGTGTAGATAGCTTATTCTGTTCCATGCCACTGCTGCCGTAGCCTTCTTTTGTTATTTTTGCCACTGTTGGAGCACTAATACCTAATGCTGCTGCAACACGGTCTCTAACTTGAGTCACTGGTATAAGAGGCCCACCATTACGGCTTTCCTTTTCAAAGTATTCACGAAGTCGCAAGACAAACTCTGTTGTTTGTCCTTTGAGTACTTTCTTTTTTGGCATTTTGACAGTAACGAAGGCAGGAACGATACGCTCAACTCAACCAAACGTGAGAATTCACAAATAAATCAATACGGAGGAATATAAATACTCAACTATATTGAAGGTTACTCATTGAAATACTGTAGATTATTTTAAAATAGACATAGAGAGATTTAATAAAGATCATCAATAGTTTAACAAATACAATATTAACCACTGAATTACAACAGAATACAATAATACATTTTGAAAATTCAGTTCCTTTTATATATTTTTTCATGACATAGAACCGTCATATTTGAACAACATTCTTTTAATCCATTTCTTCTTTATTTTGACAAAGGAGGTCGCACATTGAAACACATAGAAATATGAAGTACGAAATTATCTATAAAATAATGAGTTTGTTAAATCGATTAAAACTTCTTAATGCATAAAATCCATCGATGAAAGAAATCGAATAGGTAACGGGTCAGGGTATCACTATTTGATTAAGTATTAGAGCTGTCAAAAGTTAAATAAACTATTGGAACGACTATAGCTTATTATTATTAGTAGGGATGTTAAAAAATAATTGATTTTTCTTTAAATCGATTATTATTTTCTTTTGGATTGATTTTTAAAATCGATTTTCGGAGTGATATTAATAGATTTTTTACAAATCGATTATTTAAATTACGTGTTAAAATCAGTGCCATTTATGACGACGGATGAAAAAAAACTTGAAGTTTCAATTTTATAAACAGCTCCAGCTTTTAAAATCTATACGGCGATGAAAAAACTCGAAGGCAATAATACTTACAAGTTGATAAAATAAATGTGAGGAGTTTTAAATACATTAATAAAACAATTAAAATAATCGCTTTGGAAAATAATATATCGGATGGAGCAGAAGTGGCCATTACAGAGAGATACTTTAGAGCCAATTTGGTTAGCTTAGAAAAGTCCCTTCGGTGCTCTTCCAGAACTTGAGAGGGTCTACCATAAGATCCGATAGCAGTGCCGCAACGTTTAGGTCCAATTCGGTATTTTTGACCACTGACGGGTTAGATGCCAAGGCCATTATTTTTTATGATGTAGCTGCCATACATTTTCGTCATCCGTAACTTTTGGTACAACAACTGATTCAGAACTAGCCGCTCCCGAATTATCATCATTTTAGTTTTAAAAATTAAATACTTAAAACGATAATTAAAAACTAAACGACTAAGTTGTGGTCTCAAAAATAAATTAACGCCTCTGGTGTTGCCATTTGGTGTCCATGGGTGGCGGCAATCGCTTACCATCAGGCGATACGTCTGCTCGTTTGCCGTCATTATAATAAAAAACGAAAAAAAAAAAATATGAAAGCTTGAAAAGGATTTTTTAATAATAGAAAAAGTCGATTATTTATTAGAAATCAATTTATTATTTAATTTAAATCGATTTTTGACAGATCGAATAACAGTAATAAAATAAAAATTGATTTTTATTTAATCGATTCTTATCCGCCAATGTCCAGTATTTCGGTATTTCGAGAGACACGTTTAGAAATTGATTGGCCGGTGGTGATTAAAATTCTAAAACATATTTAATTTCCACTTGCTCTTAATTTGTATTATTGTAAAAATATTAAACAAATGAAATAGACACGACACAAAAATGAGGAAATCAATTTTATTGTACCATCAATGGTATTGACTCACCCCATAGTTTAATATTATTCTCTCCCCTCCGGATACCGTGGTGTACGGTCGTGTTAATAGTAAATCGCTACTCATTTATCCTGCATAAAATAAATATTAAACAAATAAAATCGTAGTGCAATAATCTCGGTGAATATTCGGAGCGCAGACGCAGCGAAGAGGTGTACGAAAATTAGCCGAGTGAGACATACATCAGTGAAAGGAGACAGACACACTTTACGTGACACCGTGAGTTCCACCCCGGTAAGGGAGTGAAATATACGCCCATATCGGGATTGATGCCTTGCCCCTAATACTGCAAGTCCAGCCCAAGTCTCGTCACGCCCACCACTAATAGTCTGTACCTGCGGCGCGTGCGCACCATTTGCTTAGTGAGTAAATAAACTACTTTTATACCTATAAAATATATACATATATATATATAAATATATATATAAAATATCTCTAAAACGCACTCCACCGATGTCGATTGATCGCCCGAACTTAATGAAGACACCGGTTACGTTGTACGGATCTGATCCTCAGCTACATGTGTCTTCGGAACATCTTGACCCTGACCTTACTGACCACAATATGGCTCGAAGATTAAAGCGTAGACTACTTGATGACAATGAGAAATCGTCGGAAAATATCTCAATCACTCAGCAAATTAGTGATATGTTTAACTCTTTCGAGGTAAAACAAAACTCTAAACTAGAGAAACTGATGGAGTCGGTTTTGGTGGTTAAGGATCAAAACACCGAAATACAAAAAAGCTTGGATTTTTTGTCGGCAAGATATGACGATGTGATTCAAAATTCATTTCAAAATTCAAAATTCATTTATTTAGTTATAAAAGATACAATAATTTACAATTAAATTCTTAAATTTATAAATATAGTACGTTAATTGTTATTTGCCCGAACTAGATTGAACCTGTGTCTCGGGCGGAGGATGTCGAGTCTGGAACAGCAAAATAAAGCCTATGAAGTTAGAATTATGTCGCTTGAAAATAGGATAGAACAATTTGAACGTAATTCCCGTGTATCGACTGTAGAAATTAAAAACATTCCTATACAGCCCTCTGAAAATAAGGCTCTTCTGGGGGCACTTGTTAAGAGTGTGGGCGCGGTCATACACCCTACATACATCCTATAACTGATTCTGACATTCGGGATATTTTACGCCTAAAAACCAAAAAAGAATCTAATAACCATATAGTGGTAAAATTTTCTACCACTTCTTGTAAGGGTGGATTTATAAAGCAATGTAGAATCTTTAATAGAACTGGGCAGAATGATAGGCTAAATACTATCTACACATCTTAAACTACCTGGGCCTGCTAGGCCTGTGTTCATCGATGAGTCTTTGACGAGTCTGGGTCGAAGATTGGCATATCTGGCTCGACAGTTTGTTAAAGACCACAACTATCACAGCACTTGGACCTCGTATGGAAAAATATTCATTAAGAGATCACAGGACTCGCCTGCGCTGCGTATAGACTGTGAACTAGACCTAAAAAGAGTATTATCTAAATGACTGTCATTGAGCTTTTGTAAATTCTTAGGTCATATTACTTATAGTGAAACTTATTTTCAACATCGTAGGGCACTTTCTAAATTGTACTTATAGACAATTATTAAACATTCTCAACTAACATACTCACACATTTCCATTCACTACATAACTTCTACTACAACAATAATACATTACCATAATATCTACATTACTCCATTCTGTGACACTCACACACAGATCTCATTCCTATATTATTCTCACAGAAGATTAAACTATCATTCTACTTGCATAACAAACATATCAAATACAAACGCGTTCTTATTTTGCACTGAATTTGTCTCTTTTCTATTCAAAAATAAATATAACATAATAATATCAACTCGCCAGAATTCACTTGGTTCAATTAAATTTAACAAGATTCGATAATATTATTGAAATTCTTGACGAATTCCAGGTTGCTCAGTCATCGACGTGTAAAATAGAAGACTGCTACAGACTTATCCATACCAAGCAATTAAGCTTAAAAGTTTTCCATCAAAACATTCGTAGTATAAAACGTAACTTTGACGGCTTTTTGACTCTTCTTACAAGATCAAATACTGACTGGGATTTGATTGTGCTCTCAGAGTGCTGGCTGAAACATGCAAGTTTCATCCCGCCAATAAATGGTTACAATCATAGGTATACAGAGCCATAATAATCTTACACAAAATGAAGGAGTTGTCATCTATTTCAAAAACACTATGAGGGTATCTATTCTAGATATTACTTTACAGGACGCTAACAGTGTCATTATAAAGTTGGACTGTAATACCGCCTTAGTGGCGATTTATCGCCCGCCGGGATATAAAGATCTGCAACCATTTCTGGAGTCCCTTAATGAGTTGCTGATCAACTTGAAATTTCCCAATATAATTCTCATGGGAGACATAAACATAGACATAATGCCAAATAGCAAAGATCCTTTCTCATCAACATATCTTGATTTACTTGCATCACACAGTATTTTACCCGCGCATCAGTTACCTACGCATACCAAAACCTGTCTAGACCACGTTATGCTAAAAAGTAAACTACCCGCCTTCTGCTATGTTGCAGAGACATCGGTTACTGATCATGATAGTGTGATGATTATATTAAAAATCCAAGCTCAACAAACCAACGCTGTCTCTATTAAGAAAATAAATTTTAAACAACTGGATGTTGACATGAATAATATCAGCTTTGATTTTGTTTATGACTCCGCTGATGCAGACGTGGCTACTTCATCATTAATATCAGCCATAAACTCTAAAATTAATTCAAACATGCGTACTGTCGCAGTTTCTAATCGCAGGCGTATTAAGAAGCCCTGGATGACCCATGGTCTTTTGAAGTGCATAAAAAATCGGGACAAACTTCACATTAAAAGTAAAAAAAACCCTAACAATGAAATGTTTCGAATCACATATCTCAGATACAGGAACTTTTGTAACTCTCTTCTAGGGAAACTTAAAAGAAACTACGATAGGGAACAGCTCTGTAATGCAGCTAAAACTAACACAAAGGCGGTGTGGGATACAATCAAAAATATTACTCACTACAATAATAAATCGCACTTTTCCACAGACTTGTTAGATACTACCGATCCAGTCAGCTCTGTTAACAATATAAATAGTTTCTTCACGTCAATTGGCAAAAATTTGGCCAGTAAAATTACTCCAATTGTGTCTAACATCTCAAATATTGATCCTTGTCCCTTCTCATTTGTCTTAGCTCCTACCACCGAATCTGAAGTTCTGAATTACATACTGAACCTGAAAAAAGTAACCACAATTGGAAGGGACAATATTTCAGGCATTTTCTTAAAACGCTACTGTAATATCTTGGTACCTCCCTTAACATACATTTTTAACCTTATGTTCAGTACTGGAGTTTTTCCACATGAACTAAAACTTGCTGAAGTGGTCCCTGTATACAGGAGTGGTGACAGAGGCTGTGTAAATAATTATAGACCCATATCTATACTTTCAACTATTTCTAAATTGGCTGAAAGAATTTTAAACAAACGTTTAGTTGATTATCTTGAGACTAAAAATCTTTTGTCTAGTTCGCAATTTGGATTCAGAGCAGGTACATCAACAAACGACGCTGTTCATGAATTAACTCATCATATTGTACGCAATTTGGATAAGAAAAAGAAAGTAATTACTATATTTCTGGACCTAGCGAAAGTTTTGACACAGTCTCTGTCCCACTTTTGTTGGACAAATTTGAAAAACTTGGTATCCGCGATACTCAGCATAAATTATTCTCAGACTATCTAAATGGAAGATGTCAAAGGGTAAAGGTTGGTGAAATCACTAGCGATGATCTGCCCATTACTTTTGGGGTGCCGCAGGGCAGTGTGCTTGGTCCCACGCTCTTTCTCACTTACATTAATGACTTGTGTAATTTGCAGCTTAGGAATGGCAAAATTGTTACTTTCGCTGATGACACTGCACTGACCTTTCATGGAAATAATTGGAAAGAAACTTTTGCTTTCGCACAAATGGGGTTCGATACAGTGTCTTCATGGCTTAGGAATAATGGACTGACGCTTAATGTTGATAAAACCAAATACATTCCTTTTACAATTAAAAACTCTCCATTCAATCCTCCTCAAGATCACTGTATTGTGGCCCACTCTTGCTTAGACCATCAGTCATCTTGTGTGTGTGACCACCTAGAAAGTACCAACAAAATAAGATATCTCGGCGTTATTATCGACAATACCCTTAACTTTGACTACCATATTGACCTATTGTCATCTAGGATGCGGAAGCTAATTTTTATCTTCAAAAATTTACGCAACATAGCTGAGAAAAACATCATTAAAATGGTTTATACATCATTATGTCAACCCATATTGTCGTACTGTATCTCAGTATGGGGTGGGGCAAGCAAAACTAACCTCATAAAGGTAGAAAGAGCTCAAAGGGTAGTTCTTAAAGTGAGTTACTCCTTGCCATTCCTATACCCGACCAGTGACCTCTATCATATTTCAGACGTACTCACGGTTCGAAAATTATTTATTCTGCACACTGTCCTAAAACAACACTCACTACTTTTATATGAAGCCTGTAACACCAATAAGCGCCTCAAACATAAAGTTTGTCCTCCGACTGAGCTTCAAAGCACATCATTTTCTGGCAGATTTTTCGGCTTTCTTGGAAGATACCTCTACCATAAAGTGAATCAAAAGTTGAATATTTACTCCTCTTCGAAATTCCAATGCAAGCAGACTATTTCACAATGGCTAAAGTCTTTGAACTATGAGGAGACTGAGAGACTGCTATATGTGCCTTCATAAATTGATTTAAGATGGGAACGGCGTTTGGCTCAGATCAAACTTAGATACATATATACACTCACACACACACACACACACACACACACACACACACACACACACACACACACACACACACACACACACACACACACACACACACACACACACACACACACACACACACACACACACACACACACACACACACACACACACGCACGCACGCACACATATTTTAATCACTAAGTATTTCGTTTATGTACGTACACCAAAAATGTTACATACCTAGGATCCTCTGTACCTACTTACTTATCTGGAGTTAGGAGAGGCTGGTTATCTGTCATACAGGTTCTACCTAGTACGGAAACCAGTCTCTCACACAGATCTTTGTTGATTTGTTACTGATGTTTTGTGTATATTTTGGTGACTCATTTTTGTAATTTGTGTGAGAGAAGAAAAATAAACGATTTATTATTATTATTATTATTGGCATGTATACATTTACATAAATAATTTATATATTTAGAAAAAAAAAGTGACAATAAATATTTTTTTTTTTAAAAAAAGACAACTCCCACATTAGGAATAAACATCCTGTGTCGTGGGGGACTTTACAAACATACATGAAACGGACACAAAGAACATCCAGACTCAGTACAACAATTCGTGGATCACACAAAGTGTTGTAAGTACCGCGTGGGATTTGAACCCACGACACTTGGCGCAGTAGCAAGCGGCAAGGCGACCGCTGACACCACTCGGCCAACCGTGCAGTCAATATTGGCATTTATTGGGACAATAATCGCATCATTGCTTTTAATATATATTTTATTTTAATTTACTACATTATAGTGGACTAGTGGTGTACAGTAGTGGACGCTATGGACTAGGGATGTTAAAACTAATCGATTTTTATTTAAATCGGTTATTATTTTCTTTGGGATTAATCAATTTTTATAAATTGACTAAATAAATTACGTAAAATCGATTTTCGTAAACAGTGCCATCTATGGCAGCGGATGAAAAAAACTTGAAGTAAGTTTCAAATTTATGATGAAAAAACTCGAAGGAAGGAATACTTACATGTTGATTAAATAAAAAACGGCGCCATATGTATGTTGGTATGTATGCGTGTAAATTATTTTCAGAGTACTGAGAGAGATCAAAAACAATCAACGAAAAGATTTTAGTTTTAGAAATCACAACTTACTTGTTTAATATTTTTCAAATTATTTTAATACTAGTCAAATGTAAAATAGGACTGGATATTAATGAGAATATTTTTTATTGTTTAAAGTTAAATATTAAAGAAAGATTTGTTATATATTTTACTTTATGAGACCACAACTTAGTTGTTTAGTTTTTAATTATCGTTTTAAGTATTAAATTTTTAAACTGGTCTTAAGTTAAATAATACTGTACACTTGATTTTTGAGGCGATAAGGTTATCGTTTTGTTGGGATGCTCATCATTTCCTTTTTATTATAATAATATGTATAATGATATTTGGTTTCATATTCATTACGTTGAAAGATTAAAAGAACATTAGCTTTAATTTCTAGTTTTTAATTGGTTATTTTTTATTTGTATCATTTAATTTGATTTTTAATCCTATAAATTGATAATATGAATCTATTAGGTTTATTATTGGGATATGAAAAGCATGTGAATTTTTAAATAATAGAAAAGTTCGATTATTGCTCGGAAATTGATTAATTATTATTATTAAAATCTGTTTTAGACAAATCGATTAACATAGGAAAAATAAAAATCGTTTTTATTTTTATTGATTATTTTCCATTAATTTCACATCCCTACTATGGACAGTGTTGCCAGTTGATAACGCAGGTTGACACTGACAGGAGACATTTGACTTAAGCAACAAGGCTGCTTACCATAATAGATATTTTCTTGGAGATCGTTTTTTGTTTTTTCGAAAGACGGTCCCCATTTCATGTCATCCACATTTTATAATTTTTTTATCATTAATTTCATCACGACGAAGACTTGAAGACTCGAAACTTATAATTGAAGACTATAAATACTTGATATTGGCAGAAATAGCTGATCCGAGAGATCCGGCTGGTTGCCATTTCATCAAAAAAAAAAAAGATATTTTCTTCGATTTAGCAACCTGATACTTCGCACATTCTTCCAGCATTTAAATGGTTCATTTATTATTATGCAATGCACACAAGATATTAATTTTATAGAAGGGAAATAATGAAAATGTGTAAAATTTAAGAAAAAGTGAGCATTTTTTTATAAGTTCTTATCTTTTTGATTTTGGCATGTCTGTTTAATTCACGCTCTAAATATATGTACCGAACCAATAGATTAAACATATAACATTGTTTTGGAAAAAATAAATCAAATAGTTAATTAGCGCCATCTATGTAACAAAATTGAAGTCATTAGTTTTAGTACTAGATGGCGTTATTAAGCGAAATGAAGTTTTATTTTTGTGGTTCTTTCTACCTGACTGCACGATTGGCATATTAGTTTAAGCGTGAGTTCAAATCCCACATGGAAGAACACTTTGTGTGATCCACTAATTGTTGTTTCGAATCTGGGTGTTTTATGTGTCCGTATCATGTATGTTTGTAAAGTGCCCCGCGACATAGAATATATTCTTAACATTGGAGTTGTCTTTTAAATAAAAAATGTATGTACAGACGTACAATCACGCTCGTATCTCCAAAGGGTTTGGCAGATGTGTATTTAACTTTTATTTTCTTAAGCACAAACTAGTAGTAGATCATGTGTCGCGAGGGATTTTACAAACAGGCACGATACGGACACAAAGAACACACAGACTCAGAATAACAATTTGTGGGACACGCACATACGAGTAGTGTTATCCCAATTAGGAGACTGACAAAAAAAGTGTGAATTGAGAGATCCCTCCGTATACAAGACAATGAATATTATAAAATATTTTTCAAGGAGCCAGACTAATATAACGGGCCATTATTTCTCCCAGACTCGTTTTAAGTGTATTGAAACTAACGCCTCTGCTAAATTTACGGCAGATATATTCGTCATGTGTATTGCTATATAACTTAGTGTAGGCGTTTGTACTTCTCATCAATATAAACCAAAAATTAACAATACAATAACTCAGAACTCTAGAACTCCATCCATCTATTGTAATCATTGTCGAGATATCAGTGCCCTCAAATATACTGACACTAGTTCAACCTCCGAATTTAGTTTCTACCCTCAGGGTAACGGAGGTCCGATGCCAGTCGCTCCGTTAAAAAATTAGAATTCCGGTAAAAAACTAGTAGGCGACCCCAAATAATCTTGAGATAAGACTAGAAAGAACGAAAAAAGGTTTATTTAAGATATGTCTGTGCCTGATGGTAGCCACCAACCAGAACACCAACTTCTCTACCCACTTATCCTAAGACATTGGCACATATCCCAACCCCTCCCCCTATCCCTGCCTCGGTGGCGTAGTGGTAGCGTATGCGACTGCTAAGCTTACGTGAGGTGTTTTTTTAATTTTTCTGTATGGTAAGATGCCGTGAGATTTCTCAAAAAGTGGGATTTTTTACGTAAACGCGTTGGATTATTATAAAAAATAAATATAAAAATTACTACGTGCTTTTATTTACTATAGTTATCAATATTGTTGAGAGTTTATTTATAAGTGTAATAAAAATTTAACAATAGAATACTTAAATCGTAACTACTGTGATTAAAACAAGAATATCTACTCTAATTCAGTCCATGGAGAATCATGCGTGGTTTCAAGAGAGACTATTGGAACCAACATGTCCATATGATTTTCTGTAAAATCATCTGCTCCTTCAACTTCGTTCTGATCTACACTGCACCGTACATTCAGATTAAATTGAGCTATTTGGTATAAAACAAATATGGTGGTTTGACAGTCAGTAAATGTATAACGTCGAAGAATCAATGAAATTATTTTCTTTCGAACGAATTAGCGAATGATTTTAATCGTATTACGATAACGCTTTAGATTAAATCTTAAGATGTACAATCTGGATTAAATGGACCAAAATAGTATAATATTTTTTTGTTTCAATCAGAAAAAAAATTGCGTCATATTTGCCGAGACCCCCCCTCTCTCCAAGATTAGATGAGATTTGACTCGACCCCCTCCCCCCCTTAAACATCTCACGTATTTTATGGACGCCCCCTAAAGGTACAACCGCGGGGAGTAGCTTAATGGCTGTTTTTGTTGGCACACACGGACAGCGCCGCTACACCAATCATTAAAGTTTAGTTAAAATTTCATTTATTAAAACAATTATTGGGAATATACATGCAAATAAGCTCACATCTTCAACATAACAGGAGGGGTTTTGATGTTCCACGGCTTCTTGAGTGGAGACCGCGTCTCGGCAATCGTAGTGTTGGACGTCCACACACACACGCGCACACGTACACGCACACACACACACACACACACACACACACACACACACACACACACGCACACGCACACGCACACGCACACGCACACGCACACGCACACGCACACGCACACGCACACGCACACGCACACGCACACGCACACGCACACGCACACGCACACGCACACGCACACGCACACACACGCGCGCGCGCCAGGCGGAGTGATGGTGTTTATTATTATATTTCTTTTACACACGTTAATGTTATCAACTATTGTCTGGCCGCTGAGAGATTGCGTTTCTTTTCTGACAGGTCGTGATCGAATGGGCGATGTAACTTTGAACTGGCGTAGGTACTATTTATGGCAAAATTTTAAATATCTTTACATTTACATTAAAAATTTAATAATCATGCCAACTTACAATAAACGTTTTATTTTGGGCTAAAGTTATTAACAATTAATTAATTTAAGAACAATAATTTTTAAAAGTCTAACGACGTCAAACTGCGCTGTTTCAAGGTTATGTCAACCGTTTGCTGTAGTGATGAGACAAAATAACGAGGCAATTGTAACTGAATATTTTTGTAAACGTAATGTAATCTGTCGGTCGGCATATTGGTTAATAAAACGGTCCAATTTTATAATATATAATTTTATTCATTTATCTTTATTTATTTATATTTATCTATATACACATAAAAAAACCAGTATAACAAAATAAGTTACAAGGTATGTAAGGATGTATAACAATTGGCGGTCTTTTCTTTCCCTCCGTTTCATTCAGAAATTATGATTGAATTTAATTCATACATCAACAATTTTGTTAACATTGTGTTTGAAATAATTATAGTAAAATATATATAAATTGAATAATTATGCATAATGAATGCTATAAATACAGTTACCAAATATTATTAATGTTTATGGTAGGTACATCACTCCTCATGACGAATTTACAAGTGTCAGAAACGCACTCTCTGAGCGGCCGGGCTATAAGCCGTATTATATTGTAGATATTGAGCAATGTGTTGGCTCGCAGCAGATAAACGTGACCTTGAAATATCACTTCGGTGTTTTAATACGCCTGTTTGTCATGCTGCAGACCAAAGTTCTGATTTGCAGTTGAATACACGATTCGTTCCCAATAAACGTCTGTATTCTCCGAATTCGTTATTTGTAACAACAATTACGTTTTTCTCTTTCATCGCTTCCGCGAATTCGCACAATATCGTTCGTTCACCGGCGTCAGGCCCTGTCGTATGCCACGCCACGATCAAGACTTTGTCAGTTTGCCTCAACTCTGCGCAGAGCAAGCGGAGGTCGTCGGTATCTGACAATGTAGCGAACACGTAATTCAACTCCAATATTGTAAAATTGTTGAGTGAATCGTTGTTTCTCAAAAACTGCACCACTTCTATAGTGGTTACAGTGACTGCGTCTGTCTCTATGAGCATTCTACAAGGTATCTCAAGACGTACTTTCCATTTTGAACTATTTTCGAAATATTTAAAGTAGTTCCTGTGATACTTTGTGTGTAACTTGCTAATAAACGGTTCTCTCGTAACGTTATACGCCGTTCGTCTGTACAAGTCCCTCGTGGCGGAGCGACGAGCGTCACCAGTGAGATTCTGGCTCGTACTCGGCGACATCCACCACTTCACTATTTCACTGTGGCAATGCAACAAACTCAACTGAAAATTAATTGTGGAAATATCATATCTTACATGACATTGGCAATCAAAGAAAATGTTCTCCACCCGGTAATGGCTCCCTCGCTTACCATAGATCACCAGATTATCTAAAAACTCTCGGGCTGTAGTGACACAGTCCGCGTGAAACTCAGAAAACTTTTTATTGTTGATCTTAAATCTATATTTATGGAGATCATTTATTCTCTCCGAAACTTTCTCAAATAAATGTTTAATATTCTCATGATGCACTGCAATTTGATTTGAAAACTTGAGCATACGTGATTGCTCGTCAAAAGTCAGGAGGCTACCGAGAGCTTTGGTTAACTTGTATTTGTTTTCATCTAACGTGACAACTTTGTACTGTTTTTTTTTTTTATTATTTTTACATAATAAGAGGATGGCATCCACGGTTTCCACGACGATAATTGGTCTCGTATCTAACATCATATCAACATCAGCTGAATCAACGAAAACTTTCAGTCGCAGTGAGCGCAGATACTCTATTACAGCAGTCCTGACCGCACCTAATGCTTCGTCTATCTCAGACTGCTGCATCTTGACTCGTTTCAGTCGTTCTATATCATCTACAGATCTCCTACTTACAAATTTTAATTTACCCTCTTCACAGCAGACGATGAAAGCGCCAATTAGAGGAGTTAGTGTAGCAGTTGACGGAGCAGATAAAAAGGATGTTATTAGTTCGTCACTCGTTATAATTTCTCGAGGATGAATTGCAGGTTGACGCTGTATTTCTTCTATTAAATAATTTCTTAATTAAGTAGTATAAGTGTCGTTCGTATACAAAAAGTCATCACGAAACATTAAAATTAGCCAATCGGTATTATTCACATCAGGTATCTCTGCTAAAAAGTACCGATATTGCTGTAAACAATACGTGTGTCTCTCCAAAGAAGTGTTATAATATTCATTTTGAGTCAAAATTGACGCTAAGTACTCTACAAACAATGAAATCTTTTTCTTAAGTAAAATATTTGCAAACTCTTGAACTTGTAGCTCGGAGTGTGCAGCCGACCACGAACTGTGCCTGTGGTGGCTAACAAAGTGTCAAAAGCGAGAACAGAGTCGGGCTCGCGTGTTGTGTAGGAGCCCTTCGTGAACTCATCATTATTGTACACTATGTACATGTGCGACTTACACGTGTCGTCCGCTTGGGAATCAATTTCGTTATTAGTTTCTAAACCACTGTCGTCGAAGTTAATCGCATCATTTTCACCTGTGTGTTCCAGTTGCAAAAGCGTAGGGATGGCTCCTTTCTGCCCCACTATTTCTATTTTGAGACGGATGCCGTAGAATTCGGAGTATGAGTCAAAATCAATTCTATTGAAGGTGTTGTTTATTAATACAAAAAGAGCTTCGTTGGGAAAATGTTCTCGTAAATGTACCTTCATTTGATTGATTAAATGATTTACGAGGTATTTAGATATGGTTTCACAAGTGACGGCATCAAGCGTCTCCCAGTAGCTACTTGTGAACACGTCACTGAATGTTTTAAAACTAATGCCATCATAGTCGTCCTCAGTAGAAGCCAATATTCTAATGTGCTGCTGGATTGACAAGTGGCAATAAACTAAATAGTTGCGGAAATCAGTGACATATATTGGCGACGGTTCCTCTATTTTTTTAAAAACATTTTCAAGTGTTTTGTTGTATTTCTTCTTCGCTTTTATCCAATCTCGGACGCCTTCGTCCGCGAGCCAAGTCAACGCACAATGCCAAAGGACTTTTATGGATTTATTAAACGTTTGGCTTTGGAGTATGTCGCAGGCGTACTCGGCAGCAAAATACTCTGTAAACGACCTATGTATGAACACGACTACGTTGTCTTTCGTAACGTGCGAAATCAGACCCGTCTTGTCTGCGCCTGTCTTGATTCTATACAGTTCCTTGAACAACTCTTCGTTGTCTAATGGCGTCATAGCTTTAAATTCTTCATAATTTAACCGAATGACAATAGAATCTTTAAATAGAGCATTTGCTGCAAGTTTCTTGTAAACAGATGTGCGATCAAGAAGTTCTCTCTCCATCATGCCTCTTGTGTCCGGATTAGACAATTCCATGTTGTTTTTATCTTGGCAACGGATTTTCACTTTATTTTTTATAAACATTTTATAGACATCATGCAGATTGATAGTCAATTTAGATTTGATTCGCTTCCGATCGCATCCCATTTTTTCGTCATTATCGACTATATGTACGAAATAATCGGCTATAAAATATAAAATTAACGGAATTCCTGACATCGAATATTCTACGGGTTTGATCCGAAAGTGCTCCAAATATCCTTCTACATCTGCGTGATGCGACTGACCCAACATCTGTCGCACGACATCAACAAAATTGTAATATATGAATTGCACCCACTCGTGTACCTCGGATATCGACTGGCTGGCGTTATCTATGAATGTTTTTAAACTTTCCAGCTGCTTACAGAGTTTTTCATTTAAGGACTTTTCTCGCCAAAATCTCTTAAGGAATGATTCTTGCTCTCGATAGCTCAGATGTTCCATTTCAAATCCTCCACCCAGAGCTCTCTGTAGGTCTGGCAGGATGTCGCTGTACGGTCTGCTTGTCACCCACATTTTGTTCTTCATTAAACGTGTTTTAACAACAATAAGGAAATCAACAACCTTATCCTTGTAATGCGGACAGATCTCATCAAAGCCGTCGAAAATATACATCAATCGCTGCATACGAGTATTCCAATAATGCAGAAACATGTTTAATTTGAAAGTAATGAATTCATCCGCCGCACAGTTCACTAGAATCGCTTTATCATTTTCTAGTTGAACGCTAAACGCTAACGCTAACGTCACTTTCTCAACTTCCTCGTCGCTTATCACGGCTTGACACAAAAGCTCCAACGCCTCCTCAGCACCCACGCGTGTGTCGTCGTCGCACCATTCTCGAAACTTTTTGGAGTGGTTTATAAAGTTAACTCGGACTATCCACAATGTCGGGTCTCGCTCTTTTGTGTTGATTGACAAGCGAGTCAGTAGCGTGGATTTTCCCATCCCCGGGGGAGCCGTCAGGAGAACTACGTCATCTGCGATATCGTGAAACGTTCTAACGAGACAACGAGCATTAAATTTACCGTTGCCATCGTAACTCACCCAACAAACGTTCCTGTCGATATAAAGATGTTTTATTTCCTTGTAACGTTGATCACCGAGCTCAGCGCCAAGGTATATAGGTTTGTGACGAGTTAATTGATCTAATACTACACCTTTTACAAACGAAAGCGATACGTCGTCCATCAGGTCATCCAAGCTAAGGGAAACGCCTTGAAATATTACTATACATTTTTTTCTTAATTCTTTTTGTGATTCCGCGCTCATAGAGGTAAAGCTTAGTGTTTCGTCTCTAAACACTTCGATGGGAGGAAAATATTTGTAGACCGTTTTTTCTACGTTGTTTGTTACTACAACTATTTGTTTACATTTAGTCACTTGCACAAG
This sequence comes from Spilarctia lutea, assembly GCA_916048165.1. NCBI lineage: Eukaryota > Metazoa > Arthropoda > Insecta > Lepidoptera > Erebidae > Spilarctia > Spilarctia lutea. The sequence goes on from OU696494.1 coordinate 320,832, forward strand.
TCGTTCGTTCAGCATGGTGCTTGATACCGTGCCACTGTCCGTGTCACGCCATGCGATGAAAAGCAACTTTTTGGTCTTCCTCAACTCTTCCTGAAGTGAGCAAAAGTCCGCGGTTGACAAATGAGCCACATTCTCCGTATCGACTACCGCGTACTTGCTGTTCACACGCATCTTCCGTAAACATTGAATCGCTTGCATAGTGGTCAGTGTAACCGTGTTTGTGACTATGGACATGTGAGTGGGGAACTTTTCGAGCGCCAACCACTTCGGAGTCGTTTCATCGAAACTGTATGCGCAATACCTCGAGTTATTACCGTGGAAGGAGGTGTGGAGCGCACTGATCTGCGGCTCTACTATGATGTTGTTTATCGCCAGTTCATACAAGTTACTCGCCTTGTTCAGATACGTGCCCGACGGCTGCAGCCACCTGTTGACCACTTCGTCATAATAGTGTAGGAACACCGAGTGACTATCCAAGGCACTGTGGTGTGCTTTCTTGTACAGTGGATTTTGTATTTCCTCTTTCAAAAGTTCCTCGACCTTAGACTGATTTCTTTGCTTGTCATAGATGACCAGTTTACTGATGAACTCTCTCGCTGTGTCAGTGCAGTCGAAGCTCAATTTGGGCAACTTGCTAGTTTTTACCTTGAATCTATAATCAGCCAAATGGTCCGTTCCGAAGCTCTGCTGCTCGATTTCTTCTTTCAGTTTGGCGAATAAAGTTTCGGCATTAGTCTGGCGGCAAGTGAATTGATCGGCAAACCTAAGCATGTCGGTGCTCTCGTCCCACGTCAGCAGGTTACCGACGCCGCTCGCCAGGCCTCCGCTGTGGGTCAATAGGCGCCCGTTTACGGTCTCATCGATAGTGACAACTTTGAGCGATTCCACCTGCTTGGAGCTTTTACACATAGCTGTTATGCCGTCTACCAGGACCGTGAACCTCTTCTCCACTCTATCGGTTTTACCGCTCATCACCATATCGACGTTGCCGAAACCGACCGGCACGTTCATTCTTAGAGAGAGTAGATACGCCTCGGCCGTTGTTTCTGGCGAAACTTTCATTCGGATCAATTGCTCCACGTCACTGTGTGGTCTGTCAACCGAAAAATTTAAAGTATCGTTGTTGCGTTGTTCTGTCGCGGTCGAGTCAGTCCCCTGGCTCACAGTCGTCAGATATTTCTTAATTTGTTTTAACAATTCACGTCTGAACAACGGAATAGATTTTTTTTCGTCCTGGGATTCGAAGAATTCGTTTCGAAACGACAACTGCCGGCATCTTTTGCCTTTGCTGTCTTTTTGAATGTCACCGACGTGTACGACGTGTTCCGCCAACACGACGTGGTACTGCTGCAAGTGCTCGTCGTTCATGATGTGTTCTTGCTTCGTTTCGTCGCACAAAAACATCGCAAACCTTTCACCTAGCACCGTAAGGTCTTTTTCCAGTTTAATCTTGGCAAAGTCTCGTAAGATTTGTTCATCCTGACGCAGCCCTCGAACAACTGAGGCTCCGGTTACCAGCAAATCATTTATCAAATTGTCGTAATTGCACACAAACCTCTTCAACGAATCTTTGGTATGAAGCGCTGAATATGGGACTTTGAATTGAGCATTTGTATATAGAATGAACATACTATGTGTTTTAGAAATGGTTTCGTCAAAAAAATTATCACGATCCTTTTGCGAAGCAATCTTCTTAGTGATCGAAACGAAGCTATCGATGTACTTGACAAGATCGGTGTTACTGTCGTGTATCGTGAGTGACGCATCGTCGTGTATCTTGTGTTTGAGCTGGATGAAGAGCGCGAGGGGCTGCTCCCGCCCCACCACACTCACTTTGACGCAGATGTCGTCGAACGCGCCCATACCCTCCATATTTGTGGCCAAACAGAAGTCTGCCACGCGCTCGTCGTGTAGCAACCTCAACATTATCAGAGCGATAACTTTCGTTTCGTAAAGCTGTCCTTCGACGCCAGAGGTGCCGAGACGCTTTTGGTAATCCATGGGAGTGGTACGGAAGGAAAGGAGGACCCCGAGTCCTCCGGGGATCACAACTGTCCACCGAGGCTTGCTAAACGACAGCGAGTCTGAAAATGAAATAAAAAAGAACATTAACATGTACATATAGAGATCGGCGACGACTGAATTGTCTATACAAATGTAATACCAAAATATTTTGTAGTTTCGACCATATTATGTTGATAATCAGATTTAATCAGTCTTTTTCAAGGTGTCGAAGCAACTTCGACAGTCGACTACATTAACATCAACAAGTAATTTATCAATGTATCGAGCCATACACATCATATCCACACGTCACATAATACGTCACACAAGCCAACCATTCGCATACAAAAGAAACTTCACACACTACTCGCTACGCACTCGACCAACATTCGTTCTCCATTGCTAATTTGTTAAAACGAAATATATTACATCTAAAAGCTTTTTACTTGTTTGCTTAGAACCTAGAATAAAGTAAAATCCGAATAAACACATTTTTATAGCGTGATTGGCATTTATTTGTTTTCGTAATAAAACTAGCATGTAAGGTGTATTCCTTGTCGGAGGTCCAAAATGAATAAATAAATAACTACTGTAGCAGAATAGAAATTATTTGAACTCTTAAGAAGAGAACCAGCACGTCAGCTTGAACCTGTCAAGGTGCAAGTTCTAAATAAAACTACCAGTTGTCTTTAGCCCTCTTGAATCAATTCAGTATGGCAACATTAGCTATTCTGTCATTTTGAAGTAAAAACAAGCATATGTAAATATTTCAAATGGATTTTAAGTTCATGGAAGTGTGAATGGTAGGTAATGAGGTATAGTGATTATCACTAAGAGTATAACTGCAAGTGAATATTTCAACCCAGCGATGTCTTACAGTACTGGTCTCTCAGTGAGGTCTTTAGAAACTTTTTGATTTATCATGTCTTCAATAAAACACCAAATATCGTAATTAGTGTATTGAGCTAAGTAGCTTAGAAATACGAGTGGATAAATCATAAGAGCAGGGTAGGCATAACAGTTATGATAGAGGGTAGTTTCAGAACCCAATAAAGTTAAACTTAAAAAGTAGGAAGTATGTAGGTACCTATATACAACATACCTTTACCCCAAGTACATAAAATATATTTAGACTTTAACTTATACTTAAGCTAACAATTATTTATTTATTTAAATATTGAACATTAATATTGTGTAAATTTGATATTCATTGAATCAGGCTTTGGCTTTTCATAAGGGCTTTTTGTGTGAGATAATACTTTACTTTTAACCTTACCCACAGAGTAGTCAGACTCATAATATGACGATTAGGGCATTAGGACAAGTTGTAATGATAGTGAAGGTGATGTTGTAATACATAAATAAATAATCACTGGGTATATCTGACATCTCCGCCATTTCCATATGTTGATTTTCCATTTCCAGACTGGCCTTTGAATTATTTACTTACTCTCTCCTTCCCAGGCTGCATCTTCTGTGTCTTTATTTTAAACCAGTTCGACGATGTGTCGGTTGACGATATTACCATCATCAGTTGCAACTTGCATGCAAATTTTACACTATTTTATATACTGTCTTTCTCATTTTATTATTTTGCATTAAGTATTATTATTATTAATTGTCAAACCTTCGACACAAAGACCGAAAGTATGTCGTCTTGTTACAACAATGACGATAGCGACGACTTTTTTGTCGGCGTGCAGTACTCTCAGCTCCCAGGGTGACCCAACTATCCCTGAGACTCTCTCTTCTCGGTTCTCTGACATCCCTAGAAATCTCAATCTTGTGAACATCAATGCACAAAGTATTCCAGCTCACTTTGCCGAAATGCTGGCTTCTTTTGATTGTACGAACTTTCACGCTATCCTTGTTTCTGAATCGTGGCTAAAGCCCTGGTTGCCATCTTCTGCATATTCACTTCCTGGATTCAACCTCATCAGGAATGATCGCGCCGTAGGAGGCGGCGGTGGTGTTGCAATCTATCTACGATCACACATTCCTTACACTATTATAAGTTTGTCGCCACAGCAACACCCTCCCCCCCCCATTGAATGCGGGTGAACATCTTTTCCTGGAAGTTGAAATTCTTCATTTTAAAATTCTTCTCGGTGTTTTCTACTGGGTGATTTCAATACCTGCCTCCTTAAAAACGATTCCCGTTCCACTACTCTCCGATCCATTGCCCAATCCTGTAATTTATCTATTCTTCCATCTAATGCAACACACTTTTATCCACATTCTGCTCCTTCTCTGCACGACCTTATCCTTGTTTCCTCCTCTAATCTCGCAGTTAAGCACGGTCAGTGCGCAGCCGACGAGTTCTCCTATCATGACTTACTATATCTATCCTACCGTATCCGTCCTCTTAAATCTAAATCCAAGTTTAAACTGCAGCGGAACTATATACAAGACTATAAACATAGATGCCCTAAAAATGGATGGCAACGACACTGACTGGACATCTCTCTACAGTGCAGATAACATCGACGACAAAGTAAACCTTTTCAATGCTGCAATATTATCTCTTTACGATGTACACGCGCCTATTCATGAAATGAAAGTCAGGCGTCTCCCATCCCCATGGTTAACCGCAGACATCAAAGCGCTAATCCATAAGAAAGCAGTAGCCAAATCTATATTTAAAAAGAACCCAAGCGAAACTAACCGGGAAAAGTATGTGTCTATCAGGAATCAATGCAGCAAGGTGTGTAGGAATGCACAGCGCCGATACATCCTCCACTCTGTTGAAAACGGAGATCCAGCTCAAGTTTGGAAATTTTTAAAGTCAATGGGCCCACGCCCATATGCCCACGCAAATCTGTTCATGACTCTTCTCCTAAAATGTGCTCCTAACTTAAGTTTACTTAATCAACACTTCTCTGCTTCAACAAACTTCAATAAAATAACAAAGGATGCTACTTTGAAACATCTAACTTCCGCCCCAACTCCTGACTGTTCTCCTTTTTTCTTTAGTCAATTTCCTGGTTGTGATGTTAGGAAGAGCATAATATCTATTACTTCGAATGCAGTGGGTTCCGATTGTTTAAGTCGTAACATGATCCTCCCAATCCTGGATGAAATTCTCCCTGTCATCTGTCAGATATTAAATTATTCGATCTCGTATAGCGTTTTCCCAAAGGCCTGAAAAGATTCAAATATTATTCCCATCCCTAAAAAGATCATTTTCCGATTACCGCCCCATTTCTATCCTCCCCTTCGTCTCCAAGGTTCTTGAGCGTTTAATTCACACAAAATTTTCAAATTTCCTTTCTACAAACCTGCTCTTAAATCCTCTCCAATCCGGTTTTCGACCTGGCCATAGCACTATCACTACTCTTGTTCACATTACGGAGAACATCAGATACGCTATGGAAAACGGTGAGGTCACAGTCCTTACACTTCTTGACTTCAGTAATGCCTTTAACACCGTTGACTTTGACATACTGCTATGTATATTACGCTCTCTTAACATTTCTCCAACTGCGATTGACTGGTTTCACAACTACCAGTTTGGTCGCCGACAGCGCATCAGCATTGACTGTCTCTTCTTGGTGTAGCACGTACACTGGCGTACCTCAGGGCGGCGTGCTATCTCCTTTGCTTTTCTCCGTTTTTATCAACTCCATCACTAGTAATTTGACTTCGTCCTACCACCTTTACGCGGATGATCTCCAGATTTATACTACGGCAACACCGACTGCTCTGGCTACTGCAGTGAACACTATAAACACTGACCTGCAGAAAATCTGTAAGTGGAGCACTTCCCACGGTCTAAAAATAAACCCAGCCAAGACCCAGGTCATTGTCGTTGGAAGTTCAAGAAGGATATCCAAAATTAATTGGACTTCACTGCCTCAGGTCTATTGTGATGGCACACCTATCCCGTATAGTGACAAGGTAAAGAACCTGGGAATCTATATCGACACTACCTATTCCTGGGGTCCTCAGCTGCAGGAGCTGAGTCGCAAAATGTTTGCCGCTGCAGAGTCCTTGCGCAGACTACGCAACTTCCTACCTATCTCTACCAAGATTGCCCTAACACAATCCCTTCTTTTCCCCATCCTTGATTATGCTGATGCCAGTTATTTAGATCTTACTAAAGACCAATTCAATAAGCTTGAGAGACTCCAAAACCTCTGTATAAGATTCATATTCGGATTACGGAAATATGATCATGTCTCCTATTATCGTAAAAAGCTTAAGTGGTTACCCATCCGCCTTCACCGGAATGCTCACGTCCTTTCTCTTCTGTATAACATTCTATTTAATCCTTTTACCCCAAGCTACCTCAAATCAAGGTTCAATTTCTTACATAACTCGCATCTCAAATCACTAAGGTCGTCAGAGAACCTGAAACTGAAAATGCCTGGCCATTCTACCGAATTTCACGACCACTCCTTTTGTGTTCAAGCAGTTCGATTGTGGAATGATCTACCAGTCGCGATTAGACGAGCACAAACACTAACTACATTCAAGAGACTTGTAAAGGAGCATTACTTGGAAGTTATCAATGTCCCTTAACCTGCTATTTATTTATTGATTTTTACTTATTTTATTTATTTAGTTGATTGGGTTACACTACTACATTTAAGTTTATAATGAACTATATATTTATCTTATTCCTTGTTTGTATTTATTTCATAACCCACACTATAATAATAATAATAATTTATTTTATAAAAACATAACCTTTACATTATAGACACAGATGTTCTAGCTAGGCTATTTAAATAGCCTGTATTAAGAACATCTGTTGTTGAGTTCCACAAAGAATAGGTACATAGGTATACATATAAAATTGCAAATTGTTATAAAAATTTAAATACTAGATTGCATTTACTGGTGTGTTTGCTTGTGTGCACGTGTGAGTGTGTTTATGTGTGAAAATGTATGTAATTATTTAGTTATAATAGGCTTTTCGATGACATGAAGTTCTCCGTTTCCATATAGTCTTTCTTTGAGATATATTGAGTAATTTGACCTTTTATTGAAGCATATGTGGATTTGTGTATCGGAAAGATTTGATTTATTTTATTGTATAGAAATGGCCCCAGGTAGTATAAGAAACGTTTTGTGAATGTAAAGTAAGTATGAGGTGTAGTGTAGATTTTGATTCTTCGTTTAGGCATGGCCTGGTCAAGTGCGTGTGGAGCTTGAGTGTGCTGGTGGAGTATGGAGCTTAGTATGAATAGTTGTCGAACCGTAAGAACATTACAGTTTTGGTATAACTCAGAAGTGGGATGTCGTATTGGTCGAAAAGTAGCGACTTTAAGTATAGCTCTCTGAGCTACCTCCAGTGGTTTTAAAAGCGTTTTAGCGGCACCACCCCAAGTTGAGATACAGTAGCAAATAATTGATTGACACATTGCATAATACACGGTACGAATGATATGTGCATTGGCAATATGTCGAAGTGTTTTGAAAATGTAGATAAGTTTTCGTACTCGATTTGTTAGGTGTATAATGTGTGTTTTAAAATTGAGATGCTTATCAAGTATGACACCTAGGTATTTGATGGTATCGGTGGAAGTTATGGATGGACAGTAACAATTTGGTGTTCCGTTGTAGCAGGTGTGTGCTTGAAGAATAATTGGTGTCTTAGGTTGTGATGCGGAGTTAAGTGAGAATGTGATAAGTTTTGTTTTGGAGGTGTTAAGTGTCAGTGAGTGTGAGATAAGCCATTTATATATGGAGTTAAATCCATTAAGAGCTGCGGTTTCTGTTTGTGACCATGTATCGCCGTGGAAGATAATGGCAGTGTCGTCGGCAAAGGAGATGATTTTCCCTGACGGTAAGGTTGTTTGACAAAGGTCATTAATGTAGACAAGGAATAAGGTAGGACCTAATACGCTACCTTGTGGGACTCCGTGTGAAATAGGCAGCTCATCACTTAAAAAATTGTCAATTTTTACTCTTTGTGAGCGATCAGTGAGATAGGATTTGAAGAGTTGAAGCTGTATGTCTCTAACACCCATGTTTTCAAGTTTAGAAATAAGGCAAGTGAGAGGGACCGCATCGAATGCTTTAGCAAGATCCAGGAACACTGTAAGGACTTTTTTACGTTGGTTAAGTCTCTCAACTATTCCACTAACAAGTTGTAAAGCTGCTGAAGAAGTTGATTTGTTTTTTCTAAAGCCGAACTGGCTCTGGGACAGTAACGCATTAGACTCCAGATAATTAATATGCCTTTTATTCATTAAGCGTTCCATGACCTTAGAGAGCGCCGATAAAATAGCAATAGGGCGGTAATTGTTGACAATTGTACGGTCGCCAGCTTTGAAAATTGGATGAATGATCGCCTGTTTAAACGAAGATGGGAAAGTGCCGGTGGCGAAGCACAGATTTATAATGTGGCATAGTATGGGTGTTAGGATGACAGAGTATCTTTTTAAGAAAATGGTAGAAATGCCATCATGACCTACCGTGGCATTCGATTTTAGTGACATTATAGTAGAGGCCACTTCGTCAGCGTCCGTATCTAAAAGAACAAATGATTTCGGACATACATTCTTTGAGGCCATTGTTAGGCTACCGAGGACATTAGTTTGTTTAGTTTTTATACTATCAGCAAGATCCCTTCCGACATTCACAAAGAATTCATTAACCTCGTTAACTGATTGAGAGTAGGTAGAAGAAAACAATTCCGTTGGTGCACGTGTAGTTTTTGCACTATGTGTGACGCGTTTTACAGTATCCCATATTAATTTAGTATTGGTACCAGCCCTAGTTAACTCATTCGAATCAAATTGCCGTCTTACTTTTTTCAAGATTTTGTTACAGTAATTTCTATATCTTTTATAGGTGGTTAGTAATATTGTATTTTCAGGCGACTGCCTAGATTTTTTGTGCATTTCGTCTCTATTTCTCATGCATCTCAGCAGCCCTGGTGTGATCCAGGGCTTTAAGACTCTATTACGTTTTGAGGTATGCTTTGTCGATGTATTTAGCTTGATTGTCTGAGAGAGTGTTTGAACAAGGCAGTTGGTTGCGGAGTTTGGTTCTGTCATAAAGAGTATGTGAGAAAGGTCAAGTCCTTCCATTGATTTGTCAAGAGAGGCGTAGTTGGTTTTTATTATGGAAGTGACAGGATGAATGCACCGTGGCCTCAGGTTTAGAGAGAGGAGAGTCGCAAAGTGGTCAGTTACCGTCGACTCAAGAACATAAACGGTTGACTGAAATCTGGTTCTCAGTATAGTATGGTCCAGACAGTTTGAACCTCTAGTTGGTAGGGTATGAGTTGGCAGAAATCCGTGGTAAGCGAGAGAATTAAGATAATCTTGGGCTCGATAGTCTATGGTGTTGTTATGATCTGTGTTTATGTTAATGTTTAAGTCGCCGATGATAACGACTGTTTTGAATTTATTTAAGGAACATAATATTTCGTTTAGCGAGTCTAGGAAAACCTGTATGCTATCGTTAGAGGGAGCTCTATATATACCAAGTATGGCCACATCTGTGTCCAGCTCTATGACCAATCCAGAAGCAGACCCACGAAAATCTGGCTCGCGCGTTTTATATGCCAATTTAGTCGATATGTATACAACCACGCCATCACTTTGATTACGGCAGTTATTGGTATGGCTTATGGAGTAGTTGCGGAGCTGAGGCAAGTTAGTATTACTAAGACAGGGGAGCCAGCATTCGAAGAGAACAATAATATCGCATTCTATGGAAAGACGGGTAAGGAGTGTTTCAAAATTATGGAAATTTTGGTTGATTGATCTAATATTTTGCGAGATTACTTTCAGGTGGTCGCCCGGGTTTTTAAAATATTTATTACAATCTTCAGGTTTGCAATGACAGGATTTAGATATAGAAAGATCATCTAGTTCTTTATTTAATTGATTTATATCGTTTAGCATTTTTAGTTATATGAAGTACAAGTAAAAGATGACCCAAAGTGAGTCCCAGGCATGGACGAAAGGTTAACAACACTGGTACTGGGTTTACAGCAAGACATGATTTGAATTTACGTGTATTTATGTATCTAATGGAGTACGTGTGTAGAGGGAAGACTGAGGATTGGTGATTCCATAGCGTATGTTGCACTACCATAGCGTATTTTGATAGATGTGTTTGTATTGTCTGTGTGGTAAATGTGTGTTCACACAATAACAAGCAAAAACTTACGAGGTTAACATTAGAATTACAATTGTTAGACTTCGCAATAAAAATAATAAAATTAGAATGATGAATAATTAACTTAATAATAAAACATAAATTAGATATAGTTGGAGAGCGAGAGGAGGTGTACAATGGCACTGTGACGCGAACGTGCATAGATCATGTATGGATTCGAACCCACTGTAAGGTATCATCTTATGTGTTAGTGTGTAAATTATCGGACCATTATTTGATCGGTGTGTGTATAGAAAGTAGGTCGTCAGTACTTCCGCCTACCAGTGAGCAGCTTTGTTTAAATATTTTAAATAATAAAAAGGTAACAGAGGGATTGGAAAATATAATATGGACCGAAATACTAAACTGTAAGTGCCCACTTTCTTTATATGATAAATTGTGTTATAACTTCTCTAGTGTATACGAAAGTGCTAAAATACGAGTTCCTCTGCCTCATAAAAGAAAAAATAAACCTTGGATAACAAAAACACTCCAAAATATGATTATAATTAGGGACAAACTCTTTCATAATTGGAAAGGGAACCCAAATGATATGAATTTAAGAATACAGTATAACACGTATAGAAATAGAGTAAATAAATATATAAATAAAGCCAAAAATACTTACCGTCAAGAAGAGATTAAAAAATGTAACAAAAATATTAGAAAGATATGGGGTAAAATTAATGAATGGGTGGGGAGAGAGAGAAAAAGCTTAGATACTGGCATTTTAAAGTATTTGGGCAAAACAGATAGCACTATAAATATATGTAACAATTTTTCCACTACATTTACGAAAGACATTTTAGATGTAAAACATATTTGTGCTCATAAATTTATGAATAGAGATAGTTATGTGAACAGCAGTCAAGTGTCACTAAGGTATCAAAAAGCTACTCCAGAAAACATAATCAATATTATAGATTCGTTAAGCTGTTACAAAGCTGAAGGGATAGACAAAATACGTGTGAGAGATGTAAAATATTTAAAATATAAACTTGGTCCTGTAATAGCTTTGTTTATTAATTTATCTGTGGAGTCAGGATTATATCCCGACCACTTAAAAGCAGCTGTAATAAGACCTATTTTTAAACAGGGCACCCACACCGATTATTCAAACTATAGACCAATAGCAATACTGTCAGTCATTAATAAAATTGTAGAAAAGTACATAGTCACTCAAATAAGCTCATTCCTGTAGTGTCACAGTATACTATCGACTGCTCAGCATGGTTTCCGACGGGGCCGGAGCACGGCTTCGGCTTTGTCGCGGTTCTCAGACGATGTAAATAGTTGGTTAGACCAGCGGAAGCAGGTGGTGGTGGTCTACATTGATTTCAAAAAAGCATTTGATACTTTGGAGCACCACCAGCTGCTTCAAGCTATGGAAGAGTGTGGGATCGCCGGACCGCTCAATAAGTGGCTACGAGCCTATCTCACGGGTAGAACACTGAGAACCAAGGTGAATGGTGTCGTCGGCGAACCGCGGCAGATAACCTGTGGAGTGCCCACCGGTTCCGTGTTTGGGCCTGTCGGATTCATCATGCATGTTAACAGTATGAGCAATGTAGTACATAACTGCCGTATATATATGTATGCTGACGACACCTGCCTGGTATATGCAGACAAAAACTTATGTGACATAGAATGTAAGGTACAGGCGGATTTAACTAATGTTATAAAATGGTCACATGACAACGGCATTGTTATTAATATAGACAAGACTAAGTGTATGCATATACAATCGCCATACGCACGGAACAAAGATAGGCCGCCGCGTATAGTGGGTCATAGTTTTGAGTGCTTGCACAGAACCTGCGACATTGACATAAATGCTGTGGAGTGTGCGTGTGCAAGTATTGGGGTGGTGGTGGAGTACAAGTACTTGGGTATGACTGTCGATTGCAAATTCTCATGGAAAACGCACATAACACAACTATGCGAAAAACTGCGATCCGTACTTGTGAAATTCCATCACTTCAGTTTTGTACTAAATAGGGCTACCTTGTATACTGTCTACTATGCGCTAGTGGAATCGCTGATTTCTTATGGACTGGTATGCTATGGACGCACTTTTAAAACATACTTAGAACAAATAAAGTTGCTACAAATCAGATTTCTAAAAGTGTTAGTTGATAAACATACTAAGGTGCATTGCAAAAATAGTAATTATGAACAACTATTTTGTGAATGTAAAGTGCTGCCAGTACATGAGAAGTCGGTGCTGCTGTTGGCATTGAAACATTGTATAGGGGATGAATATAAACGTACAATAACGCGGGAAAGATCTCAAAGGATGGGTAAACGGAAATTTGAAGTACCTGTTTGTAATAACTACTATGGTCAAAGGGCCAGTAAATATTTAGTGCCAGTACTTTTTAATAGTCTGCCAGAGGATATTTGTGATATATGTAATAGCAACAGCTCTCATGTAAAAGTAATGTTCAAATCGAGGTTAGTAAAGTTTCTACTTGAGAATCTTCAGTGTAATATTGATACGAGTATTTCTTAATTGATGAGAAGCGTTTTGTGTAAATTTATTTTTTGTAATGAAGAGGAAATAATGTTATACGAATTGTGTACAACTTTCATGTGAATTTAATAAGGAGCTACGGCTGCCAACAAACTGTCCTGCAGTTTGGCAGAAGTAAAATAGAATGTAAAATGATTTATAAATAGGTAATAAACATTTTTTCTTTCTTTTCTTTCTTTTTCTATTAAAAAAAATTATGCATGCAGATTGAGAAATAACTAAATAATTGAGTAGTCATTGTCCTTTCGTTAACACTGCGAGACACTTAGCTGATTTAATTTCAATTGGTTTTTCCGTTGGGGATTTTCGCAGCAGGATTCTACCGTTGGAGTACCAGCTAGAATAGTTGTGAACTTTTGCGAATGTGCGGGCATCATATAAAAGCTTTTTAGTTGAAGGTGGAAGGTGTTCCTCTACGTACACTGGCCTTTTATCTCCCGGTATTCCAATCAACTTCGTATTTAATTTGTTTTCCAAAGTATGTTCTTTGTTAAATTTCCTAACATTGAGTAAGAAATAGTTTCTGTTATTAACACTGGCAAATTCAGCAACAATGGGTCTGCAGACACCAGGTTTTCCAGGAATCCGATATATATCTCGGAGCGCTGCTGGTTGTGTATCAACATTGATAGCCTTGCCGATGCCTTCCAGAATAGAAATGAGGTCTTCGGGCTTTTCTCTCTCTTTGTTTGGTACGTTCCGGATCTCGATTGTGGCCTGACGGGCCTGGAAATGTATGTCTCGTATTTGATTTCCTAATCTGACAATATTTTCTGTGCTATTTGTTTTCTCATCTTCCAGCTTTGTTATCGTACTTGTAATTTCTTCATATCTTTCATTAATAAAAGTCAAACTTTTTTCAATTTCTGTGTTTGAGGCTTTGATTGAGAGACATTGGTTTTTTAGGTCTGAAACGTCGTTGATAAGTTTCGTTAATATAATATCTTGATCAGCTTTCCAAGACGTGAATCTCTTATCTTGTTCGGATTTCCAATTTGTTAGCATATCCAAAATCTCCTGTTTCAGGTCTGTGCATGCAGAACATTCGATGGAGCTCGCCTTGTGTGGAGAATCAATACGTGGTCTCTTATTGCGTCCAGCACTATTCGTATCGCCAGTGGTGCAAATAGGGGCCTCCGTCGGCATCAAGCCTGTATCACATTGGAATTCTTCGTGCGTTTGTATTGGTTTTGAGGATGGTGGCGGAGTCCTCTGTATATTCATTTTGTAATTAAGTTCACCAAAATTTGCTTTTTTGCAATTAATATGCTTTTCTTTTATGTAATCAGCATATAAGGTTACACATTAAATAGTACAAGTAACAGACCTATTCAAAATATCACAAAAAACAACAAAAAGTAAATCTTCGTCATGTGAGCCCCCGAGGTTTGAACTCACGATCACGTTAATTCAGCGATCTGATCGAAACATGTTACATGTTGGTCATGATAACGTTAAGTTCTAAGTCGAAATTACTTATTATATTTACAGCTTGATGATTGTTTTTAGTTGTAGTGAGTATTTGTATTACCAATGAGGTCAAAGTACGATTTGTGCAGATGTTTGAAATTTCACTAGTACCCACCTTAAGTTCCTCAATACTGTATATTTATAATGTTTTAGTTATTATTTCCCTATGATATTCCACACATTTGTCACTTTTTGTTGAGGTAAAAATTTGTATTTATTTTAGAGAGAACAATACACTTTTAACACTGATTTGCAATTTAAAAGACGACAGAACTAGATGTACATGTGTGAGCGGTAGTGTCACAGACGGAACTGTATTAGTATAACGGTATGTAATTTTTGTTACTTTATTTATTTATTTTTCGTCTTACCTAGTTTTACACCAGACACTACCCAACAATCTTTTTTCTTTCTCTCCATCCAATGGTTGCCTGTAAGAGATTGCCTCCGGGCGATAAGGCCGCCAATTGTACTTCTCTAATTTTAAGTTAACCTTGTAATGCATCTGGTGTACAATAAAGTGATCTATTATTATTATTAAAGTGTGTGCAACCGAGTTTTAAGCTGAAAGTAAGTATATTTTTATTTCTGTGAAGTTTTCTGTGCACATGCAACAGTATTAGAATTTTGGCGATATTTTATTTTAATTTATTAAATTATGTGACTAATTTTGTATTCAAAGTAATTTAAATCGCTTTGTATACAGGTGTAAAAAGACTGCTACCGAAAACTTGGGGGTTGCAATCAGACCATCAGAAAAAGAAAAGTATCGAAAAAAATTCCGAAAGTACAAAAATCCTCGTGATAAATTAAGTTACGATATGCTTAGAACTCGTTGTCATGACTTAATTAACAAAACCTTTAGCGAATACAAGCAGACGATAGAAGTAACAATAGAAACAGATCCAAAATCCTTTTGGCATTACATAAAAAATAAAAGAAATAGTACATCAAGCATACCAGCTCAAATGCATTTGGACAGTAAGATAGTTAATAGTGGAGCCGATATAGCTAACCTATTTGGAAGTCATTTCTCAAAGATTTACACAAACTCAACAATCTCAAATTCGAACGTCCCCGAGTCATCTCACATTCTACACAAGTTTCTGATTACAGAAAAAGGAGTTTTAATTAAAATAAATAACCTCGATATAACGAAAGGTGCTGGCCCTGACTCTATACCACCTATGTTCATAAAAGCTTGCGGTAAAGCTCTCGTATGTCCATTAAGAATTCTGTTTAACCAGTCTCTGGTGCAGGGAGTATTTCCAGAAGAATGGAAAAAGACCCGTATAGTCCCAATATTTAAAAAAGGTGATCCCAGTAACATAACAAATTATAGACCAATATCGATTTTATCTTGTTTCTCAAAGTTATTTGAACGTCTTATATACCCTATTCTTACAAATTACGCAGAAGCCAAGCTTTCAGATAGTCAACATGGTTTTAGAACAGGTAGATCTACACAAACAAATTTAGTCAAATACGTAAACGACATCTCGGAGGCACTAGACGACAGATATGAAGTGGATGCAATATACACCGACTTTAGTAGCGCCTTTGATAAAGTGAGTCATCCGCTCTTGATAGACAAACTACGACTCAATGGCATTCATGGTTCCTTAAGGTGGTTTGCATCCTACCTCTTAAATCGCTCTCGGTTTGTTTCCATCGGTGGATACGTTTCAAATAACTATTGTGCGTGATCAGGTGTACCACAGGCTCGCATCTAGGCCCTATTCTATTTTCGATATTTGTGAACGATATCACGAACCAAATCAAACATTGTCGTAGCTTGCTATTTGCTGACGATCTAAAAATATATAGGAAAATTACCTGTGTAGAAGATAGTCTCTTTGTCCAAAAAGATTTGGAAAATATTGAATTGTGGTGCAAATCGAATAGCATGACCCTTAACGCTTCAAAATGCCATCATATACAGTTTTCTAGAAAGAAAAAATCTATTCCCACTTCATATAAGCTGTGTGACACGATATTGACAATAGTGGATGGAATACGAGATTTAGGCGTTATATTAGACAGTGCCCTCAGCTTTAAACCACATATAAACGACATTGTGAAGAAATCGGCTCAAATGTGCGGTTTCATCAGACGTAATACTCGCGGGTTTAGGCTTGCAAAAACACGAATAGTATTGTATAACGCCCTGGTGCGCAGTAAATTAGAATATAATAGTGTTGTCTGGCATCCATTTTATACTATACATTCACAAAGAGTGGAAAGTATACAAAGAGCATTTTCCAGATATCTTGCTTACGTTTCACAAAACATCACTCATCGCTGTCCCTATGAACACCGTTTACAATATTTCAAAATGGATTTTCTTCGTAACCGTCGCCGTATTCACGATCTCGTATTTCTTCACAAAATAGTAAACGGTTCAATAAAAAGTAGTGATCTAACTGAACGCATACTTTATTCGGTCCCAACAAAACCGCCGAGATATGCCATCACCAGAAAATTTTATATACCCGGGTGGGTGGGCAAATCTAATCTAGGTCTGAATGCACATCTGACGCGTATATGTAGAGAATACAATAGCATGTGTTCACAGAGAGACATAGACATCCATGCCCCTTGTAATAAATTTAGACGTTCTATAGCTGATAATATTAACAAAACTAACCAATTTTCCTGTCTTACCTTTGTTACTTTCAATTTTTCATCTTTTATTTTAATTTTAATATTTTCATATTTCATATTAATAGTAGCATCGTAATTTTAATCTAGAATTAAGTAGTATTAAGCTCCTTTATTTTATGTTTTTTGTAAAAGTTACCTTACTCCTAACACTGTTTGTTAGGCGTACTTTATTTTATCTCATATGGTGAATGTTTTGTGTACCTGTAATAGGCATGCATACTAGAAAATAATATTGTATAATTTTTTTAAAAGTGTATCGTATGTGTGCTGTTGGTGTACCTAAATAAATAAATAAAATGATACTGAATAGGTTTAGCGAAAAAAAAAAGATAATTTATCTAAGTCCTTTTATGTTTTTTTCTGCTTACATACACATAGTAAAACATAATAGGACCTAAACTACCTAATTATCTCTTTTAAAAAACCAAAAAACAAATAAAATCAATAAAACAGTAATGCATCATTTTAATATCAAAACAGAGCGCGCGGGCATGGGCGCGGCCTGTATTGAGGGACGCTTCCCGCCGGGTTCAGTTGCTAGCGCAACTTTTTAATACAAATAAAACTAATACTGCCTAATTAATAATGCTGTTTAGGACATAGGTAGTAACCTTGTACCGAGACAGCAGAGCCTGCCTTAATAGTACAAATAGAACTTCCAAGAAACCTAAGTTCTAAATAAAATGCAAAATATTAAAGTAGGTAGGTACCTATTAAAATGAATAGAACCTAAGGCGATTACTTTATAAAGCGTGCATCTGTGGAAACAATTATCTATGTAGAAAAATTTGTATTAGGTAGATACAAAACTTTATTTACCTACGTTATTGAATTCTTAGCTAATAAAGTAGGTACCTACTCACTTACTTGAAAACGCTGGAAAACTTTAAACGAAATCACTCACTAATCTGGTTTTATAGGTGAATAGGTATCGATCTGGGCACTTGTGTTATTTTATTGCGTTCGTATAATGAAATCATTCATCATCATCATTATCAATGAAATTCAAGTGAAACATTTATCCTGCGCTGGGAATCGAACCCATAGCACCGTGCGGTTGAAGTCTTAAGCCTAGACGTGTGGGCCGCGCCGCCCTCCGATCGATGAATTAGGTAATCTTTAGGTCCAGTGCACACCTACGGTTTTCTGGTTAGCAATCCCGATTCGGCAATCTGAATGCTCTTCTTACATACCGTGGGAGAGCCACGCTTCGGCATGAATGGGCCGGTTCGACTGGAGTGATACCACGGCCTCACAGAAAACTGGTGTGAAACAGCGCTGGCGCTGTGTCTCATATAGACGCTCATGTTTTTATTTTTGCCCGAACGGAAAAAATCTAACATTGATTTCGTGCTGGTCGTACAAAATTTCCAATAAAAAACGCGTAATTTAACCAGGAAACCCTACGTGTGCAGCCCTAGAAATATGAAACTTCCGTCATTTTATTAATTACCTAAAATCAGAGGATTCGCGAGAAACCGGCGCATTTGGTGGGCCTTTGTTGGCTAAAATCAAAGGGCTAGTAGGTACGACGCGACCGTAACGCCTTTCGGCGGCGTGTGTCAAACATTAATTTATCATATGTTAATATATATAATATATATATATGTCAGAGTTAAAGTGAAAACAACATTAGTTATGAAGGTCGGCACACCTAGGTAAGGTGGTCAGAGGTGGTGCCCTACCCTACCATGAGTGGCAACGCCCGCCCCTGTCGTTCATAGTATTTATGTAAAAGAATTATGATTATAAAACCATCGAACATGAACTAGGTATTGGATGAGAGATGATGTATGTTAGAAATAAACGTTTCTTGTTATTTTATAGATATAACTAGCTTTTGCCCCCGCAGCTTCGCTCGCGTTAAGAAGTATTATTGCGGCATACTTCTTAACGCGAGCGAAGCCGCGGACAAAAGCTAGTCGTCAAATATAATCCTCTATATATATATCCTATGCACTATGCACATAAAATGGTTAATTCAAAGTTTTCTTCAAAATAACTTCATGTACATGGCGCTAGCATACAGAAATTTATATATTTTAAACTGAAAAGTTACTAATCTTATATAGCCTGCATCTTAAAATCCTTTCGTAGGGGACGCCTACGTCATAGTAGCTTTATGAATGCAAAGTCTCAGCCCGATCGGTTTAAAATTGAGAAAGTTTCATACAAACTTTCATCCCCTATTTTATCCCCTTGGGGGTAGAATTAATCAAAATCCTTTCTTAGCGGATGCCTACGTCATAACATCTACCTGCATGCCAAATTTCAGCACGATCCGTCCAGTGGTTTGGGCTGTGCGTTGATAGATCACTATGTCAGTCAGTCACCTTTGAGTTATATATATATAGATAATAAACATATTTAAACCTAATTTGTTATTTTGTGGTATAGTCATAATAGAAAAGCTTTTAATTGTATATACCTAAACGAATCTAATCGTAAATAGAGGTAGAAAATAATAATATGTATTACGTAACAAATTGGGTCCTTTATGGTTATTATTAAGTACTTAGTACCACAAACCGCAATTTACTTTGTGTGAAATGTACCTACACTGTGCGTGTGTGTGATAAATAGAAGGATATTTAATAATTTGTGGTAAGTATTATATATGTCATATGTATCTACGAAATAATGTATGAAGTGCTCTGCATATTTTTATTTATGATTGTACTTTTAAATATCAATAGATGTAAATGAGTGTCAATGGTTTGAATGCGTTATTATTGAGAAAACATGACTATTTCGCCCAAGGGTGTAGCTAGGTTTCAACACGGGGGAGGGGGAGATGTTTCAAGATAAATAAAAAAACGAGCCAAGTGCGAGTCGGACTCGCGCACCGAGAGATATGTACAAAGTTTTAGTGAAGTAGGGACGAACTTAGCTTTGACGTTGGAAAAATATTGTCCCCAAGCATCGACAAAGGTATCAGTTAGTCTATCAGCTGCAAATTTTATAATCGCATCTTTTGTGATGCATCTTTTGATGTGTTTGTGTTTGTGATGAAGGTTTTGGATTTCTTCATTGCACATGACATTGCTTAATGCCAAATTTTATGATTCTAATCAACATTCTCCTGTAGCTTTTGATTCCCTTGAGAGTGTCAAAATATGCAGCAAAAACGGAGTATTAAAGGCCGTATCTTTTGTTAGCATTGACTCAGAAGTTTGATTTTTTCATTGCTACAAGAGACATTACGGAAGCAATCGTCTGTTATACCACTAAAAAAAATACTTAAAGAACTGGGTTGATAGTAAATTTGGGTCTTAGTTATTCAAAACCCATCACTCTCAAGCTCATGATGAAATGCGCCAAACGATTTAACAGTTTCCAGACGATGCATTCAAGTTTATGAATTATATTTGTGACTGCACTGTTGACCGTTTAGACCCTAGTGGTCTATGGGGTCGCCGCTGGTCTTAAAATGAGCGTGGATAAGACGAAAATTCTTACGATATTAAATAAAAAATGACTATATCATTATCTCTATGTCTCACCCACTTCAGGGAAAATTGGACATATATGTAATCGTCTTCTAGGTATATTTGACTGCACGGTTAGCACAGTGGTTTAAGCGGTCGCCACGCCACTTTCTACTGCGCCAAGTGATGTAGGTTCAAATTCCACATGGGACAACACTATGTGCGATCCACAAGTTGTTGTTCTCTCTCTACTCTACTCTCTATTTATGTATTTATTTCTACGTAAAAAATGATCTTTTTCAAATGACACATTCTGAGTTAATGAAATCATTCTAACTATATATTACCTAGAGTAGGTTTGTGATTAGATTATCGTGAGTGATAGAAACTACTAATGACGTATCTGATTTATAACATTTTTGTTTACAAAATGAAAACCCTCTAATTTCATTTAGGTCGGTCCTAAATGTATACGGAATATGAAGTTAAAGATTCCGTAGCTTATAATAACACTTCGTACTCATATTATGTATCTCTATTACTATATTGAATTATTTCTCTTTGTACCTACTTATTATTTATGGGTTACAAATGTATTGGTAAGAATATTCATAAATTAAAATTATAAATAATTGAAATTTTTAGTAAGAAATACCTAATTACTTTTTTTTATGCCATTTTGGAAGATTTATACATGCAATTGCCGAGCAGAAGCCGCGTCGGCAAGTCCGAAATATTTATTTATTTTATTTATTTATTCATAACAGGGGTTTACTTTTAAGTTCACACAAAAAATATTCTTACACATAAAACTGTTTTGTACACGTCTACCTTGCGAATAACATTAAGTCAAAGTCAAATCATTCATTTCCATAGGCCCCAAAAGGCAAGTTGAACACGTCAAAAATACAAACATCAAAATATAAAATAAAACTCAAGTAATCAATTCATTGCATTGAAATGATTTGCATTACCGCAGCTTAGATTAATTTCTATTCAACTCAAAGGTTTAAATTGAAATCAATCCAAGTACCAGCTCCGATGGGTATTGCATTCACGAGAAGAGCTGGTGAGAAACTCATGTGCACCATCTTTTCAAATAATTTATACAAAGTTTGTTTGCTTTTGACAACAGTACTTCTATGTTCTTTTTACCGTGGGAGAGCTATGCTTCGACATGAATGGGTCGGCTCGACCGTAGTGATACCACGTCCTCACAGAAAACCGGTATGAAATAGCGTTAGCGCTGTGTTTCACCGAGTGAGTGAGGATACCGGAGGCCCATACCCCAACCCCTCCCCCATCTCCTTTCCCATTTGCCAAAGGTCGGTAACGCACTTGTGACACCTTTGGTGTTGCGGGTGTCTATGGGCGGCGGTAATCGCTTACCATCAGGTGATACGTCTGCTCGTTTGTCTACTATTCAATATAAAAAAAAAAAAATGTGCAAATTAAGGCAACCAAAACACAAGGGCTAGAAAGCGGTCTAAAGAGATATTAAAGCTAAGGAAATCAATTTTTTGTCTAATAAAATAATAAAAATTAGTCCATAGCATATAAGGTTGCAATCACTTACACATCAAGGAGCAAAAGCAATGTGTGCATATATACTGGTTCCAGGAAAAAAACGTTCAAAATGTAATAAAATAATAAATACCAATTATTTACGCTCCAACAATGTAAACACAGATCGCCTTAACTTAACAAAATTCAAATGTCAGGTAATAAATGCAGAATAAGATGTCAAGAATTAATTACAATCAAATAAATCATATTAAGGATTGTAAATAAATAAATACATTGCGTATAAATATAAATTATTTCAATTAGTACATAATAAGTTAATACTAGATTTTCATTTATATCCAAGGCATTGTGGCGGTTAAGAAATCGTTTATTGTATAATAGCCCCTCTTCATAACACGATTCTTAACGATACTCTTGAACTTTTGTAGGGGTAAGTTCAAGATTTCGACAGGAATTTTGGTATAAAAACGCACACCAAGTCCTTCAAATGAATTGTGGACTTTGTTCAGGCAATAATATTGGCCTACTAATTTGTGCTTATTCCTTGTGTTTAGTGAATGATGATCACTTTTGTTAGTATATTTATCTATGTTTTTTCGTACAAACATAATATTATAGTCGTTCCAATACTTTATTTAACTTTTGACAGATCACGCACATAAAGTTTTGTAATAATTTTTGATACAATGTACTACAGATAATACTGTCCTTTATGGGCGGGCTCCGCCTACTTAGGGATGTGTCATTCGTAATTAATGACCACAGACTATAAAAACGGTTTTGAAATAAATCGATTATCGATTATATTAATAAAACATACAATAAAATTATTGTGATTATATTTTATATCAAATCACGTAAAAAGCTTTATTATTTTGCATTAAAATGCCCTAAATGTCTCTGTTTCAATGCATAAATAATTTGCGTAATGAAAACAGTTCCATCGTACTCGTACCTAGTAATGGGATCGAATGTATTTGCCGCAAATTAATGAATCTAAAATAATTGTTTAGACTTACTATAGTTGGTTCAAATAAAAACTACCTGCGGTACCTACTTGTAACGAACAGGTACAAAATGTTGAAATTCGTAGTAATTTACGGATTAAAAATAAAACAACCAAAAGAGGTACTGTAATACTAATTTTAATTATAAAGAATCGTCTTCTTCGTATGACCAGGAATCATCATCACTTGAGTTCTCAGTAATATTGATTATCATTTCTTGGATAGATAAATTGTCGAATGCAACATCCCGATCCCAATCCGACATTATCACCTTCTTTGTTTTATCTACAACATTCGCCCAGTTTTCTGGAGTTACTTTTTCACACGCAATTTTCAGTAAAATCAGCATTTTTCTTGCGGTGAAAGGAGGAGTTGTATTGTTCCTCGCAGCATATCCTTTAACTTGTGCCCAGATCATTTCAATTGCATTATATTGGCAGTGATATGGGGGAATTCTGAGGACGGTATGCCCATGCTCTGCTGCCATTTCATCTATGACGTATCGTTTTGGCAGCTTCTTTGTTTTTAATATCTTTACTAACTCTACTTTTAGTAGGGACTCATTCACCTCTTCGCCATTGTCACGGAGCCAGTTTATAATTTCATGTTTTTTGTTGGCCTGTGTTGGTATTTTATTAATTTGACGAGAGTGATAAGGTGCATTATCAATAAATATTATTGATGGCTCTTCGAGTGATGTAAGCATTTCTCTGAACCACTTTTCATACACGTTCGAATTCATCTCCTCATGATAATCTCCTGTTTTCTGGGATTTAAAAGCTAATAGAGCGCCTGGCACAAATCCTTTTACTGTTCCTGCATGACAAATAATCAGTCGTTCGCCTTTTCCCATTGGTACTGTAGAAGTGGAGCCAACGGTGTTGTCAGTCCAAGTTTTTGACAGCGTATGATTCGCATTGAGCCAAGTTTCATCTGTGAAAACAACATTCGACCAATCTTCTATTTTTTTTTGCTTGTCTTAAAAAATCGCATCTATACAAAGCAATATCATTGCGTTCCATTAAAATTTTTCGTTTGTCACATTTTTGGAATAACATTCCAATGTCTTTCAATACCTTTGTCAGAGAAGATTTTTGACCACGGAACAAACCACTATTTCGAAGAGATTGTGTTAGTTTTTTTAATGTTGGAATCTCTTTTCTTTGGTAATAGTCGTATATATGACGACGAATAGCATCAGCGTCAAAATTGTCAACGGCTGTAACTTTACTAGGCGGACGTATTTTCTTAGGTGTAGATAGCTTATTCTGTTCCATGCCACTGCTGCCGTAGCCTTCTTTTGTTATTTTTGCCACTGTTGGAGCACTAATACCTAATGCTGCTGCAACACAGTCTCTAACTTGAGTCACTGGTATAAGAGGCCCACCATTACGGCTTTCCGTTTCAAAGTATTCACGAAGTCGCAAGACAAACTCTCTTGTATGTCCTTTGAGTACTTTCTTTTTTGGCATTTTGACAGTAACGAAGGCAGGAACGATACGCTCAACTCAACCAAACGTGAGAATTCACAAATAAATCAATACGGAGGAATATAAATACTCAACTATATTGAAGGTTACTCATTGAAATACTGTAGATTATTTTAAAATAGACATAGAGAGATTTAATAAAGATCATCAATAGTTTAACAAATACAATATTAACCACTGAATTACAACACAATATAATAATACATTTTGAAAATTCAGTTCCTTTTATATATTTTTTCATGACATAGAACCGTCATATTTGAAGAACATTCTTTTAATCCATTTCTTCTTTATTTTGACAAAGGAGGTCGCACATTGAAACACATAGAAATATGAAGTACGAAATTATCTATAAAATAATGAGTTTGTTAAATCGATTAAAACTTCTTAATGCATAAAATCGATCGATGAAAGAAATCGAATAGGTAACGGGTCAGGGTATCACTATTTGATTAAGTATTAGAGCTGTCAAAAGTTAAATAAACTATTGGAACGACTATAGCAAATATATATTGAGATGCTACTGTTAAAATACCTATTTCCTTAAATCGTTCTTACAGAGAATCTCGAACTTTAAGTTTGTAAATCGCATGAATTGCCCGTTTTTGAATTACAAAAATGGTTTGAATATCAGCTGCCTTGCCCCATAGTAGAATACCATATGACATGACACTGTGAAAATTACTAAAATAAACTAGTCGCGCAGTTTCAATATTAGTTAACTGGCGAACTTTCCAAACAGTGAATGCCGCGGAGCTCAGTTTCCCTGCTAGATACGATATATGGGCGCCCCAATGAAGCTTATGATCCAAGGTTATTCCTAAAAACATAGTTGACTCTATGAGACCAATCATTTCGTTATTTATTATGATGTTCGTGTTGAGTTTCTTAACATTAGGCAAAGTGAACTTTATACATTTAGTTTTATTCGAGTTCAATAGTAAGTTGTTGCTTGTAAACCAATCTTAGACTAGTTTTGATGAAATTAACAGGTCACTTACACTAGTAAGTGACCTGTTAATTTCATCAAAACTATTCTGATTACGATTAACTTTAAAAATAAGCAAAGTGTCATCTGCAAAAACTACTACATCACAGAAATTTTGCACAAAGAAAGGTAAATGGTTAATACACTAGAAAGAGAAAAGGACCGAGAATTGAGCCTTGTGGCACGCCCATTGAGACAGGTACTCGTTGAACTCTGTCCCCAAGGTACGAGGCAACCAGATCAAGTGCAATATCCCTAATGCCATAGTTTGGTTACTTATCAAATTAACAATTAAATAGCACAATTCGATACAAAAGGTCTAGGTTCAAAGCGATAAAACCACTCTTTATATCAAAAAACTTCTTATTACGCACTATTTCTTAGTATTAAAATTTACGACTGCAATGTTACCTCTTATTACCTTTACCTTTTTCTCATCTTATAGTCTACGAATACAATATCTTGCCCCGATTTTGCCCAGTCGGACTCTAATTCAATTTTTGATAGCATCCCCCTTTTTTTCCCTTTAAGCTTATAATTGCAGGTTCTATATTATTAAGTGTATGATAGTAATTAGAAAACAACAACATAAACCACTAATTAAAAAAATACCCATTGACATACTGATTGCAAAAGTTTGAATGATAAAACATAAAATTATTTACCTCTAAATTATTGTTTAATGGATGTTTTAGTGTCACAACTGGCAATCATCAATTAAATAAATTAAACTTTCGACACAAAATAAAGCACACTTGTTCAATGTTTTCATGAGAATAAAATTATTCTTAATACTTTTTTATAATATAACGCGTAGAGTTGCAACGATGTGGAAGCGCGGATTCTCAGCGGGCCAAATGCGTACTAAACTACAAACGACTCAAATAAGAAATCAGAGTTGAAAATAATGCTATATTTCCACTACACGACGCGCTCTATCGGCCAACATTGTTTGTGGAGGCTTACCATGCGATCCAACCAATATGTGTCTTTATAATAATAATATAATAATAAATTTATTGTCTTAAAAATGTTTACAATAAAGGGATACAATATTCCACAGAAATAATACATTATCAAAGTATTTTATCTGATGACGCTTAAAAAAGGATATCCTGTGCTTTAAGCATCAGCAACCTTCCTATTTCACATGATATCTGTGGGTAATTAATTTATATTTCTCAAAAGATACACACATTACTTACATGAGAATCTGTTCTGATTTCTGATACATCACACATTATTCACTACAGCACTCAATAACAACAATTCAACAGGCCCAAAAGTCGCTCATTTAAGGGTCCAACATTAACATTTTGATACTAATATAATGTAATCAATTCATGTGGGTAGGTACTCGACTTATCTACGCGCGAAGACTAGATATAAATATACCCTCGCACATTTGCAAACACAAATTGTCAAAAACGAGATTAATATTATTCTCTTTGGCTGGAATGTTAGTGAACATGTGTATTAAATACCCTTTTCTATTAATTTCTTTATAAAATACTTCATATTTTTTTTAATAATATGTATAGGTAATATATACACTATGTACAGGAAATAAATACGTAATTTTTGGCTAATATCGGGAAAAAACTTGTAGAGCTGATGTTCCATTATTAGATCTCAATCGACTCCATTTGATGTTATTGCCATTTGTACGCAAAATGTAGTTATTGTGTTATAATTTTTTAGAGTATTTTGACTTCTTTAATACAACAGAAACTAGTTAGTTAACTCCGTATAACTTTCAGCTCCGTATGTTATAACGGGTACGATGATCTGATTAAAGAATTTCGATCAGCGATTGCGATCAGCGATGAAAAGACACGATGTAGCATCCCAATGCTGCCCAAGCCCAACACAACTGATTTCTTCTGTTCACCTTGTCCTTCAAGTTGTTTCTACCCAATTGATTTAAAATTAAGAAAAACAAAATTGAGAGGTGTCAAGGGACACCCGGATGGAACGAAGTTCGAAATAGAAAGACGAAACGAAAATATCTGGATTGCTTTCTATAAGACAGAGAGAGAGAGAGAGAGAGAGACAGACAGAGAAAGGGTAACGATTCCTGACAATTTCAGGGTGTGCAAGGGGGGACTAAAAAATGTCTCCGAGCGATAGCCTCGGAGATAGAGGGGGTATCTTCCTTAAGGGATGATCTTAGGGGGTGGAACGGGTTGAAAATATGTGGGGGGATGAAGTTACTATCAGTGGGGAGGAGAGGTCAGAAAATGACCAGTCTGGTGGGGCGAAAGGGTTGGGGGTGCTGTGCTCGTTAAAATGAGTCCAAGCACTAAGGTGCTGCGGTAATTGGTTCAAAAGTTAGGTTCAGGGGGTGAATTATTTTTTAAAAAAAAAAGGGGGGGTAAAGCAAATATTGAAGGGTGCTGATTCCTGACAAGTTCAGAGGTTGCAAGGGGGGACTAAAAAATGTCTCCGAGCGACAGTTTCGGAGATAGAGGGGGTGTCTTCCTTAAGGGTTGATCTTAGGGGGTGAGGGTGATCAAGGTAGTGGGGTGAATGGATTGGGGGTGCTAATCTAGATAAATAAACACACAATATGGTATTTTTAGGAATCAGACGCATATTTTATTAAAAAAAAAATTATCAATGAGCAAATATTATATTTATCTCATATACCAAATTATCAATTGTTAATAACAAAATCAAAACCATTAATTATAAAGATGTAGGTAAATATGAAAAAGGAGTGTGTGAACCCTCCGACGGTTAGCGTTCGAATGCCCCCGTTGACCGGGTGTAGCTGCCTTATATAGGCACCGTGGTATGTTCCTTGCTAATTCCTTCACCATACAGAACTCTTAAAATAAACATAGATGAGGACAGAGGCGTCCCACTGTCCTCAACATCGATACATACCGAACTTAATCGGATATTTAAGGAGCCAGTAACTCTACCTCGGACCAATATTGCTGGACCCAGTAACACTACATCGGGACAATATGACGTGATCCAGTAACACTACATCAGATCACCGTAGCTGGACCCAGTAACACTACATCGGGACAATATGACGTGATCGACTCATGTTCTCGGTAGCGTCCTGACTTTTGACGAACAATCAGCTATGCTCAAGTTTTCAAATAAATACACAGCGGCTCAGAAGAATATTAAACTTTTATTCGAGAAAGTTTTGGATAGAATAAACGATCTCCATAAATATAGATTTCAGATCAAATATAAAAAGTTTTCTGAGTTTCACGCGAACTGTGTCGCTACAGCCCGAGAGTTTTTAGATAATCTGGTGATCTATGGTAAGCGAGGGAGCCATTACCGGGTGGAGAACATTTTCTCAGGTCGCCAAGGTCATGTAAGAAATGAGATTCACACAATCGTTTCTCAGTTGAGTTTGTTGCATTGCCACAGTGAAATAGTGAAGTGGTGGACGTCGCCGAGTACGAGCCAGAATCTCACTGGTGACGCTCGTCGCTCCGCCACGAGGGACTTGTACAGACGAACGGCGTATAACGTAACGAGAGAACCGCTTATTAGCGAGTTACACACAATTTTTCATAGGGAATACTTTAAATATTTCGAAAATAGTTACTATATAAAAAGTTCAAAATGGCAAGAACTACTTGAGATTCCTTGTAGAACGCTCATAGAGACAGACGCAGTCACTGTAACCACTATAGAAGTGGTGCAGTTTTTGAGAAACAATGGTTCGCTCAACAAATTTACAATATTGGAGTTGAATT
This sequence comes from Spilarctia lutea, assembly GCA_916048165.1. Classification (NCBI taxonomy): domain Eukaryota; kingdom Metazoa; phylum Arthropoda; class Insecta; order Lepidoptera; family Erebidae; genus Spilarctia; species Spilarctia lutea. The sequence goes on from OU696494.1 coordinate 349,789, forward strand.
ACGTGTTCGAATTACATTTACAAATAAAAGGAAGAGTAGCAGTTCCTACCCCGCGGAAATGAAATTCTGTGACAAAGTCACCTCCAATGGCGGCGATATATGTAATTTTTTTGCTGAACACTTTGCAAAAAGTTTTAACACATGCAATAACAATATACATATACACACTCCCGTTAACACAGCCACGTCTTCATCTGTTTTCCACAACCTTACGTTGGGGGTTGACGAAATATTCCGCGCTCTAATTTCTCTTAACGAATCTAAAGGCTCGGGAAGCGATGGAATTCCACCTATATTTATTAGGCGTTGTGCTAAAGCACTGGTATCTCCTTTAAGCTTAATTTTTAATAGGTCATTAGAGGAAGGTATTTTTCCGAATAAGTGGAAAGAAGCCCTGGTTGTGCCCATTTTTAAGTCGGGCGATAAGAGCCTGATTACTAATTATAGACCAATTTCAATTTTAGCGACTTTTGGTAAGATGTTTGAAAAGCTTGTCACACAGCGCTTGTCTTGGTACTTAAAACAGCATGTCACAGAATTTCAACACGGCTTTATAAAATCTAGATCCACAGGCACTAATTTGATCAGCTTCATTAACCGTGTATGCGAAAGCGTAGATAAACGTGTACCTGTGGACGCCATCTACACGGACTTCAGTAAAGCTTTTGACAGAGTGGATCATTTGATCCTTCTTCAAAAATTGAATAGAATAGGTGTAGGGGGCTCTATGATACAGTGGTTAGAATATTATCTTTGTGAAAGAGTATCAGAAGTGGTAGTCAACGGATACTCTTCTGACAAGTACAGAGTTACTTCAGGTGTACCGCAAGGATCGCATTTAGGCCCTATTCTGTTTAATATATTCATTAATGACATATCCTTATGTTTTAAACATTGCAACTTCTATCTTTACGCAGATGATCTTAAAATTATGAAACCTATACGGAGTGATCCAGATGCTACAATGTTACAAGAAGACATAGATTCTCTGTCGCGCTGGTGCAGGGATAATAGAATGTCATTAAATTTAGATAAATGCTTCCATATTCAATTCACACGAAATAAAAACAAACTTAGCAATAAGTACAGCATTGAAGGCATTCCTCTTCAAAGTATAAATAGTATTCGTGACCTGGGCATTACAATAGATGCAGGCTTAAACTTTAATATTCATATTGGTAATACAGTCGCGAAAGCTTTTAAAGTCCTGGGATTTGTGTTACGCAATAGTAAGGATTTTAAACATCCATACACAAGGATAATTTTGTTTAACTCACTAGTTAGGCCAGTGTTGGAATATAACTCCGTTGTATGGAATCCTCACTACGAAATATACAAGAAACGTCTTGAAAGTGTCCAAAAACGATTTCTTTATCACCTTTGCTATAGTGACTATAAGGCTTTGACATTGTCCAGCTACACCGAGAGACTCAAACACTACAATATGTGCACACTTGATAGTCGCAGGCAGTACCTTGATGCAATTTTTCTGTTTAAGTTGTACAATGGTTATACAGACTGCAACGAACTAATGAGTAGTCTATTTATAAATATACCATCACGACTACCAAGGGCTTACAATCTATTCTCTGTCCGTTCAGCAAAATCAAACCTGGGTCATTACGCCGCTGTGCCTAGGCTCTGCAGACAATACAATATGTTGTCTAAAACTAAAAACTTAGACCTCAGTGCTTCACTTTTAAAGTATAAGTGTTCTTTGAGGAGTATCTTTCTGATGTGTGGATGATGCTGTTTATCGATGGGTTGACTAGCTATCCATAATTGTGTTGAACCGTGTTTGTAATTTTAATTCTTAATTCGCTGTTTGATGGAACTTGTTACTAATGTTTGCATGCTGTGGTCTCCTGTAATTGAGGGAGTACACTGGAATATTGATGTAAATTTTAATTTTAACTTATAGTTGTGTATAGCCTTTGTTGGAGATCCTTAATCTGTATAAATAAATAAATAAAAATAAATACATTGTCAGATACCGACGACCGCCGCTTGCTCTGCGCAGAGTTGAGGCAAACTGATAAAGTCTTGATCGTGGTGTGGCATACGACACGGCCTGCCGACGGTCAACAAACGATATTGTGCGAACTCGTGAAAGCGATGCAAGAGAAAAACATAATTGTTGTTACAAATAACGAATTCAGAGAATACAGACGTTTATTGGGAACGAATCGTGTATTCAACTGCAAATCAGAACTTTGGTCTGTAGAATGACAAACAGGCGTATTAAAACACCGAAGTGATATTTCAAGGTCACCGAGCCATATTTGATTCGCTGCTCGACGATGAGTGGAGTTCTTTCTTAAAAGGAGGTGTATTAGACAGTTATTCGCAAAGCAAAGGTAGTTATTAGTACCTCGCTTGGTGATGCAGGTGCGGTATGACGTGAAGGGTACGTCGACGCTACTGACACTTGTCAATCAACATAAAAGAACGAGACCCGACACTGTGTATAGTGCGAATTAACTTCGTAAACTACTCCAAACAGTTTCAAGAATGGTGCGACGAAGACACACGCGTGAGTGCTGTGGAGGCGTTAGAGTTCTTGTGTCAAGTGGTGATACGCGACGAGAGCGTCTCGTTCAGCGTTCAACTAACAAATACCGAACAATACCGCGTCTCTAGTGAACTGTGCGGCCGATGGACACATTACTTTCGGCCTAAACTAATTCCTATATAACAAAAATAACAAAAGGAAGTTAATATATCTCTTTGCCCTCTACGGATTATAAGGTTAAGGTTGTTGATATTCAATATTTGACACACCCACTGTTGTTACAGGCCTCTTGTTGCTCTCGCTCAGCAGTGCGTTTACATCTGAACGTGGGGTAACCTTACAAGCTCAGCGTGTGCTCTCGCTGTGCTGTGTGAGGGGGAGGGAGGCACTCTCGCCACCCCGCTCGTGATATGTACTACATTGTAGAAGGTCACGTTTATGCTGTTGCGAGCCAACACATTGCTCAATGTACAATATAATACGGCTTAGTTGATAACATTAACGTGTGTAAAAGAAATATAATAATAAACACCATCACTCCGCCTGGTAACTCCGAAACAAATATTTGCAGATCTTACAAACATTTAGTCCGACCCGGGAATCGAACCCGAGACCTCAAGCTTAGCAGTCGCATACGCTACCACTACGCCACCGAGACAGGGATGGGGGAAGGGTTGGGATATGGGCCATATCTTAGTATAAGTTGGTGTTGGGCTATCATCAGGCACAGACATATCTTAAATAAACCTTTTTTCAATCTGCCTAGCCTTATCTCAAGATTATTTGGGGTCGCCTACTAGTTCAACAGGTTTTACCGGAATTTTAAGTGTCGGTATAGTTGAGGGCACTGATATCTCAACAACGATTACAACAGATGGATGGAGTTCTTGAGTTCTGAGTTATTGTATTGTTAGTTTTTGGTTTAGATTGATGAGAAGTACAAATGCCTACGCTAACTTATATAGCAATACACATGACGCGTATATCTGCCGTAAATATAGCAAAGGCGTTAGTTCCAATACACTTATAGCGAGTCTGGGAGAAATAATGGCCCGTTATAATAGTCGGGTTCCTTGAAAAATATTTTATAATATTATATGACATATATAAAGTTCAGGCTTCCTAAAATAACGTAAATTTGCATGGTTTCTTTCCACCTTCGATTCCTGCTAACTGTAAAACGCCCTGCTTTCAACTTTATCAAGTATCTATTCCTTTCTGGGACTAGACTACTGATCCTAAAAATTCCATCTCACTTAAAATGAAGTCTGGGCTGACTGGGATCTTGGACTATTTGGCCCCACTCGAAAATGGAACCCGAGACTTGTTGATTGGCAGTCGCATACTCTTGCTGCCAGACCAACATATCTTAAATAAACATACTTATATAATTCTAAAAAAGTTAACATAATAGATAAACTACACCCACACGCAACGTAACCTCAGAACTTTCGACTGAGTGAACCCATTTTAATGATTATTTTTCATTTGAAAGCTGGTGCTTCCCGTCTGGTAACACTTCAATTTGGTCCAGTTCCAGATGTAGGTATTTTATGTTAAAATTTGTATCTGTATGTGTTTGTATAATCAAATAAAGTAGTTTAAGTTGGTCCGTATATCATGATCAATTAACAGCCTGGGTAACCTGTGGCGTTGGTTTAAGTCTTACACGGTCATGAATCAGGCTTTGTTCCTGTAAGTTCTGGAGTTCCGCAAGGTTCCATTTTGGGCCCACTACTATTTATAATATTTATTAATGACATACGTAACTGTTTTCAATTTGGTAATTTCTTACTCTACGCCGATGATCTCAAAATTTATCATAAAATCGAAGAAAAGGACGATCACTACAAATTACAACAAGACCTTAATCGATTTTCAGACTACTGTGTGAGGAACAAACTGGAACTTAGTATTAATAAATGCAAATCTATAACCTTCACAAAAAAGAAAAGCATCTCCAAATTCACTTATAATTTATCTGGAATAAGCCTTGAAAGAGTAGAATTGATCAGAGACTTAGGAGTCACTTTAGACAGTAAACTGCACTTAGATATACATATTATACATATCGACACTATTATCAACAAAGCCTTTAGGATGTATGGATTTGTTGTCCGGTCATGCACTGATTTTACTCAGGCCTCTACTTACCTTCACCTATACAATTCTCTGGTCCGTTCGCAACTTGAATTTGCAGTACCGATTTGGAACCCTTTGTATGACAGGTATGTCAAAGACCTTGAAGCCGTTCAAAAGAAATTCTTACGCTGTATTCAATATAAGTGTTGCCAAAATAAACGTCCATATAAAGAACTACTATTGCAATATAAATATATAACATTGGAACATAGACGCCTATATTTACAAGCAGTAATACTGTATGACCTTTGCCACAGCCATTACGATTGTATCCCACTCACCAGAAAACTATGTTACAGAGTGCCCACTAGATCTCATTGTCGCTACGAGCAGAAAATATTTGCAACAACTATATGCCGAACCAATACTGGTAGGCGCTCCCCAATGTATCGCTTAGTTGAATCCTACAACACTCATTTCAATTGTATCGATATAATGGCGATGAGTCCAGGCGCGTTTAAGAGATTTATTTACCTAAATAAAAAAATTAAAAAAAAAACAGCCAGTGAAAGTCCCGTCAAAGTCGGTCCAGACGTTCCAGTAATTAGTAGACACAAAACAGACAGACAAAAATGAAAAAAATGATTTTTTGATGCGAGTAAGTTTCATACAAACCTATATGCTTACATATGCATTTAGTGTAAAAATGTTAGTTTGTCATTACAAAGAGACACTTCAATTTTATTTATTTGTAATATATGCACCTATCTACAGTTTTAATCGTCTTGTATACGGAGATAACTCTCAATTCACACTTATTTTGTCAGTCTCCTACTTGGGATAACACTATGTGCGTGTTCCACAAATTGTTATTCTGAGTCTGTGTGTTCTTTGTGTCCGTATCGTGCCTATTTGTAAAATCCCTCGCGACACATGATCTACTACTAGTTTGTGCTAAAGAAAATTAAAGTTAAATACACATCTGCCAAACCCTTTAGAGATACGAGTGTGATTGTACGTCTGTATATACGTTTTTTATTTTAAAAGACAACTCCTATGTTAAGAATATATTCTGTGTTTACAAACATACATGAAACGGACACATAGAACACCCAGCTTCGGAACACTAATTTGTGGATCACAGAAAGTGTTCTTCCATGTGGGATTTGAACTCACGCTTAAACTAATATGCCAATCGTGCAGTCAGGTAGAAAGAACCACAAAAATAAAACTTCATTTCGCTTAATAACGCCATCTAGTACTATTAGTAAAACTAATGACTTCAATATTGTTACAAGGATGGCGCTAGTTAACCATTTGATTTATTTTTCCCAAAACAATGTATTAGTTTTGTACATATATTTAGAGCGTGAATTTAACAGACATGCTAAACTCAAAAAGATAAGAACTTATAAATGAATACTCACATTTTCTTAAATTTTACACATTTCCATTTTTTACCTTCAAAAAAATTAATATCTTGTGTGCTTTACATAAAAATAAATGAAACTATTAAAATGCTGGAAGTATGTGCGAAGTATCAGGTTGCTAAATCGAAAAAAAATCGAATAAGATTGACAGCCTTGATGCTTAATTCAAATGTCTTCTGTCAGTGTCAACTAGGGATGCAACATCGCTCTTAAAAAACATCGATATCAGAACATCGATATTTTCAAAAGTGAAACATCGATGTCGAAAACATGATGTTTATGAACGATATATCGATTTTTTTTTCGATGTTTTTATCACCGTTTATATATATATATATATATATACTCGTATATCGAAATAAAACAAGCAAGTACAATAATCGAACATATTTATATTATTTTAGAAAGTTTTTGTTTTTACACTTACAGTTTTAACAGAAAAAAACAAAAGTATTATTTCAACATATTTTTATGTTTATTTCTTCAAAACAGAATTTAAAAATAACAAGTTTGACAACCTGGTGCCCAGTAAGCGGTTTCTCTGCTGGGTGATTGTAGCTTCTGAGAATAACCGCTCACTGGGTAACGAAGTTGCCACAATAGGCAAATAGATCATGACTAGTTTATGAAGCCCGGGAAATAACCCCTTCATGTCATCCCACATCTCCAACGCATCTCCTTTTATAGGAGTAACAGGACTAACAGGTGATGACATGAACATGTGAAATTCTGTTTCTGCTTTAGTTTTATTTTTGATGTTATTGTGTGTCAATACTTTATGGTAACTCCATATGTCTCCTTCAGTATTATCGCCTTTTTCCGATTCGTCGGAAGAATCGTTTGCTTCATTCGTTAGGTTATTCGTTAATTAATTGTTTATATAATTTATGACTTTTGACTGCCTCGTTGGTCTAGTGGTTAGCGTAAGCGACTGCAGATCAAGAGGTCTCGGGTTCAATTCCCGGGTCGGACTGCTGTTGGGTTTTTCCTACAAGAAATTCCTAATAGCAGCCCGGAGTATGGAAGATGGCGGTGTTTCCTGCCCGTGCTTCGGAGAGCACGTTAAGCCGTCGGTCCCGGTTGTCATGAACATCTATGGCAATCGTTATTGGGAAGTCAGTGCCCTCAAAAATACTGACAACTAGTTCAACCTTCGAATTCAGTTCGCCCTCAGGGTTGCGGAGATCAGATGCCAGTCGCTCTGTGTAAAAACTGATATTCAGGTAAAACCGGTTGAACTGGTAGCCGACCCCAAATATTGGGAATAATAAAGGCTAGGAAGATGATGATAATTTATGACTTTTCCCTTCGCAGCAGCATCTTTAAAATGAATTAGTTTGAAACGAGGATCCAAGGCCGTAGCAATTGCCAACGATGAACATTGCTCTAGTTTGTCAAATCTCTTTGGAACTTCCTTTTCAATTTCTGATTTTAATGAGGAGGTGCTTTCAAATGATGGTGAATATTTTTCCAGCATGCCCCGTAAGCAACTTATAAGAGGAATGACTTTACTGACTGTAATATAATATTGTCCACAAATTTCTTTTGTCAATCTTTCGGAGGGTTGCAAAAGTTGAATGATTTGCGGTCCCAAATGCGCTAAAAGCGATAATATCTACAACCCGACTAAATTAAATGGTCACAAAATACAACGGATAGCCGATAATTTTTGTCATTTTGACATTGGTCGGCTTCGCAATATTATCACTTTTAGCGCATTTCGGACCGAGGGGTGAGAGAAGTGTCAGTTAGGTGTGTAGCTGTAGATCACAGCTGGGACAGAAGATGGCGCTATGATAAAATATCGTTCATAAAACATCGCTCATTAAGAACGATGTATCGTCGATGTTTTAGGTTTCAACATCGATGTTTATGAACGATACATCGATGTTTGAAAAAAATCGATGTATCGTTTGCATCCCTAGTGTCAACCTGCGATATCAACTAGCAACACTGTCCATAGTGTCCACTACTGTCCACCACTCCCTATAGTCGTTCCAATAGTTTATTTAACTTTTAACAGCTCTAATACTTAATCAAATAGTGATACCCTGACCCGTTACCTATTCGATTTCTTTCATCGATCGATTTTATGCATTAAGAAGTTTTAATCGATTTAACAAACTAATTATTTTATAGATAATTTCGTACTTCATATTTCTATGTGTTTCAATGTGCGACCTCCTTTGTCAAAATAAAGAAGAAATGGATTAAAAGAATGTTCTTCAAATATGACGGTTCTATGTCATGAAAAAATATATAAAAGGAACTGAATTTTCAAAATGTATTATTGTATTGTGTTGTAATTCAGTGGTTAATATTGTATTTGTTAAACTATTGATGATCTTTATTAAATCTCTCTATGTCTATTTTAAAATAATCTACAGTATTTCAATGAGTAACCTTCAATATAGTTGAGTATTTATATTCCTCCGTATTGATTTATTTGTGAATTCTCACGTTTGGTTGAGTTGAGCGTATCGTTCCTGCCTTCGTTACTGTCAAAATGCCAAAAAAGAAAGCACTCAAAGGACAAACAAGAGAGTTTGTCTTGCGACTTCGTGAATACTTTGAAAAGGAAAGCCGTAATGGTGGGCCTCTTATACCAGTGACTCAAGTTAGAGACCGTGTTGCAGCAGCATTAGGTATTAGTGCTCCAACAGTGGCAAAAATAACAAAAGAAGGTTACGGCAGCAGTGGCATGGAACAGAATAAGCTATCTACACCTAAGAAAAAACATCCGCCTAGTAAAGTTACAGCCGTTGACAATTTTGACGCTGATGCTATTCGTCGTCATATATACGACTATTACCAAAGAAAAGAGATTCCAACATTAAAAAAACTAACACAATCTCTACGAAATAATGGTTTGTTCCGTGGTCAAAAATCTTCTCTGACAAAGGTATTGAAAGACATTGGAATGTTATTCCAAAAATGTGACAAACGAAAAATTTTAATGGAACGCAATGATATTGCTTTGTATAGATGCGATTTTTTAAGACAAGCAAAAAAAATAGAAGATTGGTCGAATGTTGTTTTCACAGATGAAACTTGGCTCAATGCGAATCATACGCTGTCAAAAACTTGGACTGACAACACCGTTGGCTCCACTTCTACAGTACCAAAGGGAAAAGGCGAACGACTGATTATTTGTCATGCAGGAACAGTAAAAGGATTTGTTCCAGGCGCTCTATTAGCTTTTAAATCCCAGAAAACAGGAGATTATCATGAGGAGATGAATTCGAACGTGTATGAAAAGTGGTTCAGAGAAATGCTTACATCACTCGAAGAGCCATCAATAATATTTATTGATAATGCACCTTATCACTCTCGTCAAATTAATAAAATACCAACACAGGCCAACAAAAAACATGAAATTATAAACTGGCTCCGTGACAATGGCGAAGAGGTGAATGAGTCCCTACTAAAAGTAGAGTTAGTAAAGATATTAAAAACAAAGAAGCTGCCAAAACGATACGTCATAGATGAAATGGCAGCAGAGCATGGGCATACCGTCCTCAGAATTCCCCCATATCACTGCCAATATAATGCAATTGAAATGATCTGGGCACAAGTTAAAGGATATGCTGCGAGGAACAATACAACTCCTCCTTTCACCGCAAGAAAAATGCTGAATTTACTGAAAAATGCGTGTGAAAAAGTAACTCCAGAAAACTGGGCGAATGTTGTAGAAAAAACAAAGAAGGTGATAATGTCGGATTGGGATCGGGATGTTGCATTCGACAATTTATCTATCCAAGAAATGATAATCAATATTACTGAGAACTCAAGTGATGATGATTCCTGGTCATACGAAGAAGACGATTCTTTATAATTAAAATTAGTATTACAGTACCTCTTTTGGTTGTTTTATTTTTAATCCGTAAATTACTACGAATTTCAACATTTTGTACCTGTTCATTACAAGTAGGTACCGCAGGTAGTTTTTATTTGAACCAACTATAGTAAGTCTAAACAATTATTTTAGATTCATTAATTTGCGGCGAATACATTCGATCCCATTACTAGAGGTACGAATACGATGGAACTGTTTTCATTACGCAAATTATTTATGCATTGAAACAGACATTTAGGGCATTTTAATGCAAAATAATAAAGCTTTTTACGTGATTTGATATAAAATATAATCACAATAATTTTATTGTATGTTTTATTAATATAATCGATAATCGATTTATTTCAAAACCGTTTTTATAGTCTGTGGTCATTAATTACGAATGACACATCTCTTAGGCGGAGCCCGCCCATAAAGTACAGTATTATCTGTAGTACATTGTATCAAAAATTATTATAAAACTTTATGTGCGTGATCTGTCAAAAGTTAAATAAAGTATTGGAACGACTTATATAAGTATAGTCTTGTAGTCCACTATACAGATGTAAATAAATAAAAAATTAGAAGCAATGACACAATTTACTTACTTATTTACGAATAATCAGAAAGTTTTTTTTTATTATTTTCAAGTTTCTACCACAGTTGTGAAGTAACGAACCACTTGAAATAAAAGAAACTGTAAGTAATGATAAAGTTGTAAAATATTATATTTTGAGTTAAACAGTAAACTTTTCGCGAATATATACCAGACTCTGAGTAGTATGTACGCATTAAGTTAAGTGCCGTGATTAATTGATATAAAATCGATAATGAATTTGTTCTTATAAACAGACACTTAAAACATATTTACAGTGTCTTGAGGACGCCGAGTACCTATAGTGTGTGCGCTTGATTAATTGGTATAAAAATAGTATATTAATATAGTTGCTCACATTTTTAGACCATCGTTAATAAGTGATTATATTATTAGCATATTGAATACTGTCCAACCTTAGTTTATGTGTAAAGTTGCTACAATAGTGTATGATGTGGTACAAAACATTTTGGCAAATTGGGGTCTTGCAGTTAACCTCTGTTGGGCCATCACCACACAACGAGCCTCAGAAGAAGAAAAGCTGGAGCGCTGTATCTAGCTTCCTGAGGGGGCAGCGGAGACTGGACAGGTCTTGTCAATACTAATGTTTATATAAATGTGATTGTCAGTTTGTTAGCTATGCTCCAATTCATCTGGCCTTAGCATCATGTCTATGTGCTTTTAAGTGTTGTTAATAATGATTTGGTAAAAAAAAAACATGTAGATACTAGGTATTCTAAAATGGTTCAAAGTACTTGTCATACTGTCAAGTTACATGCCAGGCAGGGCCACTTTTGAGTCCTTCCTGAAATAGCAGGCTTCAGTACACTCGTTGGATATTCAATACTTACACCAGGTTTGTGTTAGCTGTGTGTTATCACTCAAGCTGGAAACTGACCTATTGTACTACCTTTATGCTGGTAGTTATGGCCTACACTTAACATAAACGTAAATAAAGTAATAAATTTAACAAATATTTCCCCGTCTGTTGTAGAACTTTAAAAAAACTGAGAAGAAAAAATCACGTTCAGTCCAGAAGTAAAGAAAGCTAACTACAAATTCAAATAATTTAATTACCAATATACACATAAAACAAAACAAATAATAATGCGGTAACCTACATATTGATTGCAACAGTCGAGGCTCATGACTCGTGTTGGATGGAATGACTTTAGTGTATGTTATTTAATTAGTTGGACTACCATTACCTATTTAAGGACTCTTGGGTTACCAAATTGAATCAATGATGTATTAATTAAATAAATCAGTGCAGTATAAAAAATATATTAGGTAACAAAGAATATTACACACATACAATATACTTGTGAACATTATAACCCTTCCTTTGCAGTCGGGTTGCCTTGGTATTGGGACATACTCGGGCTGTTCATCTATATAGATATGTGTTTGTTATACTGTTATGTATTATTGTGAATCTACAGTGTGTATATTAGTAATTGAACAATCCTCGGTGAACTGATAAAAATAATCACTAGAAACATCTTACTCTGTTGAGTTTTGAGTCTTGTTGTATATAGGTACCTACATACTTCCTACTTTATAAGTTTTATGTTTATTGGGTTGTGAAACTACCCTCTATCATAACCGTTGTTCCTACCCTACTCCTGATACGGTGGTTAAAAGGCAAGGACCATCAAATTATCAAGTTATGGTGATGGTAATGTTGTCTACCGTCACATAGTCGAACTGGTTAAAAATAAAGTCACAGAAAATGAAGCCCGGGAAGGAGAGAGGGAAGAAGTAAATAATAAAAAGGCCAGTCTGGAAATGGCGGAGAAGTCAGGTATACTCAGTGATTATGAGTCTGACTACTCTGGGGGTAAGGTTAAAAGTTAAGTATTATCTCACACAAAAAGCCCTTATGAAAAGCCAAAGCCTGATTCAATGAATATCAAATATACTCAATATTAATGTTCAATATTTGAATAAATAAAAAATTGTTAGCTTGGGTATAAGTTAAAGTTTAAATATAATAGGTTGTAAAATATATATGGTGGATGCGATACAACCTCCCATCCGAGCTCCCGTACCTTCTGACGAGTCATCAACGAAGTGTGTGGTCTAGCGTTGTCCTGGTGGAACACTACACCCTTCCTGTTGGCCAATTCTGAACGCTTCTGCTCGATCGCCTGCTTCAAGCTGTCCAGTTGTTCACAGTAGATGATAGAATTAAGCGTCTGACCATATGGGAGCAGCTCATAGTGGATGATTCCCTTCCAATCCCACCAAACACACAGCAAAACCATTCTGACCGTCAATCCCGGCTTGGCCACTGTTTGGGGCGATTCACCGGCCTTCGACCACGACCTTTCGCTTTCGCTTGATAATTGTCGTATGTGATCCATATTTCGTCGCCAGTCACCTTCCGCTTCAAAAATGGGTTGAGTTCGTTCCGTTTCAGCAGCATATCGCAGGCGTTGATTCGGTCCAAAAGGTTTTTTTGCGTCAAATCATGCGGCACCCAAAAATCAAGCCTTTTTTTGTATTTAGCCTTCTGCAGATGGTTTAAAATGGTTTGGTGACTAACTCCCATCTCCTGGGCGATGTCACGAGATGCCACATGCCGGTCCAACTCGATGATTTGATCGGTATTCGTAGGCGGAAGGGAGATATTTGCCAACCTATTATTTTGTGTACTTGGCGTAAAAGAATGTTGTATATAGAAAAAAAATAGGTACCTACATCCTACTTTTTAAGTTTTAGTTTATTGGGTTGTGAAACTACCCTCTATCATAACTGTTGTTCCTACCCTACTCTTATGATTTATCCACTCGTATTTCTAAGCTACTTAGCTCACTACACAAATTACGATATTTGGTGTTTTATTGAAGACATGATAAGTCAAAAAGTTTCTAAAGACTTCACTGAGAGACCAATACTGTAAGACCTCACTGGGTTGAAATATTCACTTGCAATTATACTCTTAGTGATAATCACTATACCTCATTACCTACCATTTACACTTCCTTGAACTTAAAATCCATTTGAAATATTTACATAAGCTTGTTTTTGCTTCAAAATGACAGAATGGCTAATGTTGCCATACTGAATTGATTCAAGAGGGCTAAAGAGAACTGGTGGTTTTATTTAGAACTTGCATCTTGACAGGTTCAGGCTGACGTGCTGCTTCTCTTCTTCTTCAAATAATTTATATTCTGAAACAGTAGTTATTTTTTTATCCATTTTGGACCTCCGACAAGGAATACACCTTACATGCTAATTTTATTACAAAAAAAATAAATGCCAATCACGCTATGAAAATGTGCAAAATTTATTCGAATTTTACTTTATTCTAGGTTAGTTAACCTTGAAAAAGACTGATTAAATCTGATTATCAACATAATATGGTCGAAACAACAAAATATTTTGGTATTACATTTGTATAGACAATTCAGTCGTCGCCGGTCTCTATATGTACATGTTAATGTTCTTTTTTTATTTCATTTTCAGACTCGCTGTCGTTTCACAAACGTCGGTGGACAGTTGTGATCCCCGGAGGACTCGGGGTCCTCCTTTCCTTCCGTACCACTCCCATGGATTACCAAAAGCGTCTCGGCACCTCTGGCGTCGAAGGACAGCTTTACGAAACGAAAGTTATCGCTCTGATTATGTTGAGGTTGCTACACGACGAGCGCGTGGCAGACTTCTGTTTGGCCACAAATATGAAGGGTATGGGCGCGTTCGACGACATCTGCGTCAAAGTGAGTGTGGTGGGGCGGGAGCAGCCCCTCGCGCTCTTCATCCAGCTCAAACACAAGATACACGACGATGCGTCACTCACGATACACGACAGTAACACCGATCTTGTCAAGTACATCGATAGCTTCGTATCGATCACTAAGAAGATTGCTTCGCAAAAGGATCGTGATAATTTTTTTGCCAAAAGCATTTCTAAAACACATAGTATGTTCATTCTGTATACAAATGCTGAATTTAAAGTCCCATACTCAACGCTTCATACCAAAGATTCGTTGAAGAGGTTTGTGTGCAATTACGACAATTTGAGTAATGATTTGCTGGTGACCGGAGCCTCGGTCGGTCGAGGGCTGCGTCACGATGAGCAACTGGTACGAAACTTTGCCAAGATTAAACTGGAAGAGGACCTCGCGGTGCTGGCTGAACGGCTTGCGACGTTTTTCTGCGACGAAACGAAGCGAGCGCACATCATGAATGACGAGTACTTGCAGCAGTACCACGTCGTGTTGGCGAAACACGTCGTACACGTCGGTGACATTCAAACAGATAACATCGGCAAGACAACATGGCGGAAGTTATCGTTTCGAAACGAATTCTTCGAATCCCAGGACGAACCTGTTGCGTTGTTCAGACGTGACTTGTTCAAACAAATACTTAAGAAACATCCGAAGACTGTAAGCCGGGAGACCGACTCTACCACGACAGAAGCGTCGGTGGACAATCTAATAGCATCGTTCCTGTTGCACGGCTCGGCCGCAGCGCTGAGTCCTCTGATCACGACTTACATAGCGAGCGACGACGCCGGTACATTACAATTTTTGGTTGACCGACCAGCGAGTGACGTCGAGCAGTTGAGTCAAATGAAAGTTTCGCCAGAAACAACGGCCGAGGCGTATCTACGCTCTCCGGGAATGAACGTGCCGGTCGGTTTCGGTAACGTCGATATGGTGATGAGCGGTGAAGCCAAGAAAATGGAGAAGAGGTTCAAGTACCTGGTGACGGCATCATAGATATGTGTAAACGCTACGAGCAGGTGAAATCGCTCAAAGTTGTCACTATCGATGAGACTGTTGACGGGGGCCTCTTGACCCACTGCGGAGGCCTGGCGAGTGGCGTCGGTAACCTGTTGACGTGGGACGGGAGCACCGACATGCTTAGGTTTGCCGATCGTTTCACTTTCCGCCAGACTAATGCCGAAACTTTATTCACCAAACTAAAAGTAAAAGTCGAGCAGCAGAGCTTTGGAACTGACCATTTGCCTGATTATAGATTCAAGGTAAAAACTAGCAAGTTGCCCAAATTGAGCTTCGACTGCACTGACACAGCGAGAGAGTTCATCAATAAACTGGTCATCTATAACAAGCAAAGAAATCAGTCTAAGGTCGAGGAACTCTTGAAAGATGAGATACAGAATCTACTGTACAATAAAGCACACAACAGCGCCTTGCAGTGTCACTCGGTGTTCTTACACTACCATGACGAAGTGGTCAGCTGGTGGCTGCGGCCGTCGGGCACGTATCTGAACAAGGCGAGTAACTTGTATGAACTGGCGATAAACAACATCAAAGCGGAGCCGCAGATCAGTGCGCTTCACACCACCTTTCACGTGAACAACTCGAGGTACCGTGGATTGAGTTTCGACGAAAAGACTCCGATGTGGTTGGCGCTCGCAAAGCTCCCCACTCACATGTCCATAGTCACAAACACGGTTACACTGGCCACTATGCAAGCGATTCAATGTTTACGGAAGATGCGTGCGAACAGCAAGTACGCGGTAGTCGATATGGAGAGTGTAGCTCATTTGTCAGCCGCGGAGTTTTGCTCACTTCAGGAAGAGTTAAGGAAGACCGAAAAGATGCTCATCATCGTATGGCGTGACACGGACAGTGGTGCGATACCACGCACCATGCTGCACAAATTTGCGCAAGCGACTGAATGTAAACAAATAGTAGTAGTAACAAACAACGTGGACAAAGTCTACGAATATTTTCCTCACATCGAAGTGTTCAGAGACGAAACACTAAGCTTTACCTCATTGAGCGCGGTTTCACAAAAAGAATTAAGAAAAAAATGTAAAGTAGTATTTCAAGGCGTAGCGCTCAGCTTGGATCTTATGATGGACAACATGTCGCTTTCGTTTGTAAAAGGTGTAGTATTAGATAAACTAACTCGTCGCGAAGCTATATCCCTTGGCGCTGCGCTCGGTGATCCACGTTACGAAGAAATAAAACATCTTTATATCGACAGGAACGTTTGTTGGGTGAGTAACGATGGCAACGATAAACTTAATGCTCGTTGTCTCGTTAGAACGTTTCACAATATCGCAGATGACGTAGTTCTCCTGACGGCCCCCCCGGGGATGGGCAAGTCCACGCTACTGACTCGATTGTCAATCAACACAAAAGAGCGAGACCCGACATTGTGGATAGTACGAGTTAACTTTATAAACCACTCCAAAAAGTTTCAAGAATGGTGCGACGACGACACACGCGTGGGCGCTGTGGAGGCGTTGGAATTTTTGTGTCGAGCCGTGATAAGCGACGAGGAAGTGGCGTTTAGCGTTCAACCAAAAAATGATAAAGCGTTTCTAGTGAACTGTGCGGCGGATGAATTCATTACTTTCGAATTAAACATGTTTCTGCATTATTGTAATATGCAGCGATTGATGTATATTTTCGACGGCTTTGATGAGATCTGTCCGCATAATAAGGATAAGGTTGTTGATTTCCTCATTGTTGTTAAAACACGTTTAATGAAGAACAAAATGTGGGTGACGAGCAGACCGTACAGTGACATCCTGCCAGACCTGCAGAGAGCTCTGGGTGGAGGATTTCAAATGGAACATCTGAGCTATCGGGAGCAAGAATCATTCCTAAAGAGATTTTGGCGAGAAAAGTCCATAAATGAAAAACTCTGGAAACAGCTGGAAAGTTTAGAAACATTCATAGATAACGCCAGCCAGTCGATATCCGAGGTACACGAGTGGGTGCAGTTCATATATTACAATTTTGTTGATGTCGTGCGACACGTGTTGTGTAGGTCACGTCACGCCGATGTAGAAGGATATTTGGAGCAGTTTAGGAGCAGACCCGTAGAAGATACGATGTCAGGAATTCCGTTAATTTTATATTTTATGGCCGATTATTTCGTACATATGGTCGATAATGACAAAAAAATGGGATGTGAGCGGAAGCGGATCAAATCTAAATTGACTTTCAATCTGCATGATGTCTATAAAATGTTTGTAGAAAATAATGTGAAAAAAATTCTTTGCCAAGATAAAAACAACATGGAATTGTCTAATCCGTTCACAAGAAGCATGATTGAGAGAGAACTTCTTGATCGCACATCTATTTACAAGAAACTTGCTGCAAATGCTCTATTTAAAGATTCTATTTTCAATGGGTTAAATTATGAAGAATTTAAAGCTATGACGCCATTAGACAACGAAGAGTTGTGCAAGGAACTGTATAGAATCAAGACAGGCGCAGACAAGACAGGTCTGATTTCGCACGTTACGGAAGACAACGTAGTCGTGTTCATACATAGGTCGTTTACAGAGTATTTTGCTGCCGAGTACGCCTGCGACATACTCCAAAGCCAAAAGTTTAATAAATCCATAAAAGTCCTTTGGTATTGTGCGTTGACGCAATCTCGGACGTCCTCGTACTCATACCTAGCGATCGAGGGCGTCCGAGATTGGATAAGAGCGAAGAGAAAATACGACAAAACACTTGAAAACGTTTTAAAGGAAATAGAGAAACCGTCGCCGATATATGTCACTGATTGCCGTAAGTATGTAGTTAGTGATTACTTGGCAATCGAGCACTACATTAGAATATTGGCTTCTACTGAGGACGATTATGATGGCATTAGTTTTAAAACATTCAGTGACGTTTTCACAAGCAGCTACTTGGAGACGCTTGATGCTGTCACTTGTAAAACCATATATCAATACCTCGTAAATCATTTAATCAACCAAATGAAGGTCCATTTACGAGTACATTTCCCCAACAAAATTTTTTTTTTCTTAATAAATAACTCCTACGTTAGATTTCATAAAACCTCCGTGAAGGAGTTTGACTTCCGCGAAATTCGTCTCAAAATAGAAATTGTGGGGCAGAAGGGAGCCGTCCCTGTGCTGTTGCAATTGAAACACAAAGGTGACAATGATGCGATTAACTTCGACGACAGTGGTTTAGAAACTAATAACGAAATTGATTCCCGAGCGGACGACACGTGTAAGTCGCACATGTACATAGAGTACAATAATGATGAGTTCATGACGGGCTCCTACGCAATACGCGAGCCTGACTCTCTTCGCGCTTTCGACACTTTGATGGCCACCACAGGCACAGTTCGTAGTCGACTGCAATACTCAGAGCAACAGGTACAAGAGTTTGCAAATATTTTACCTAAGAATGAGATTTTATTGCTTGTAGAGTTCTTAGCTTCAAATTTGATTGAAGATGAAAGTTATGACAATGTGTTTCTCTACACGGAGTTTCCGTGGATAGACACGCATTATAGACTGCAGTATCGTTACTGCGAGTTTTTAGAAGAGAAACCCGATATGAATAATTTCGAATATTTAATTTTAATGTTTCGTGATGACTTTTTGGATACGGTCGACACTTATACTACTCAATTAAGAAATTATTTAATAGAAGAAATACAGCGTCAACCTGCATTTGAGTCTCGAGAAATTATAACGCCTGACGAACTAATAACATCCTTTTTATCTGCCCCATCAACTGCTACACTAACTCCTCTAATTGGCGCTTTCATCGTCTGCTGTGAAGAGGGTAAATTAAAATTTGCAAATTGGAGACCTGTAGATGATATAGAACGACTAAAACGAGTCAAGATGGAGCGCTCTGAGATAGACGAAGCATTAGGTGCGGTCAGGACTGCTGTAGTAGAGTATCTGCGCTCACTGCGACTGAAAGTTCTCGTTGATCCAGCTAATATGATGTTAGATATGACACCAAGGAGCGTCGAGGAAACCGTGGATGCCATCCTCGAGTTATGTAAACGATTTGACCAAACAGATCAATACAAAGTTGTCACGTTAGGTGGGAACAAATACAAGGAAACCAAAGCTCTCAGTGGCCTCCTGACTTATGACAAGCATTCAGGTATGCACAAGTTTTCAAATCAACTTGCAGCGGCCCAGGAGAAAAAACTTTTATTAAAGAAAGTTTCGGATAGAATAAATGATCTCCATAAATATAGATTTCAGATCAAATATAAAAACATATCTGAGTATCACGCGAACTGTGTCGCTACGGCCCGAGAGTTTTTAGATAATCTGGTGATCTATGGTAAGCCAGGGAGTCATTACCGGATGGAAAACATTTTCTTAGGTGGCCGCCACGATTATGATACAGATGAGATTGACAAAATTAATTTTCAGTTGATTTTGTTGCATTACCACAGTGAAATAGTGAAGTGGTGGACGTCGCCGAGTACGAGCCAGAATCTCACTGGTGACGCTCGTCGCTCAGCCACGAGGGACTTGTACAGACGAACGGCGTATAACGTAACGAGAGAACCGCTTATTAGCGAGTTACACACAATTTTTCACATGAACTACTTTAAATATTTCGAAAATAGTTCTTATAAAAAAAGTTCAAAATGTAAAAGAATTACTTGAGATGCCTTGTAGAACGCTCATAGAGACAGACGCAGTCACTGTAACCACTATAGAAGTGGTGCAGTTTTTGAGAAACAATGGTTCGCTCAACAAATTTACAATATTGGAGTTGAATTACGTGTTTGCAATATTGTCAGGTAGCGCCCGTCGCTTGCTCTTCGCAGAGTTGAGGCAAACTGACAAAGTCTTGATCGTGGTGTGGCACAAGTCGCGGCCTGCCGCCGGTGAGCGAACGATATTGTGCGAACTCGCGGTAGCGATCAAAGAGAAAAACATAATTGTTGTAACAAACAACGAATTCAGAGAATACAGACGTTTATTAAGATCGAATCGTGTATTCAACTGCAAATCAGAGGTTTGGTCTGCAGCATTACAAGAAGACGTATTAGAAACACTGAAATGATATTTCAAGGTCGCCGAGTCGGGTTCTATTCGCTGCTCGACGATGTGTACCACTTTCTTAAAATGGGGTGTATTAGATAGAGTTGTAGTACTTATATTATTATAGATTAATAGTAGTAGTTGGTGCGCAAATATGGCAACCCAAAAAGAAGGTATGGAGGGTAGAGACAAGGAGTGTTATCTCATATGGTAGAAAATTGAAAAAAGTGTCCAGCATAAGCTGTAAATAACAGTTCAAAAACCTTCCAGAATGGCGCTGGTGTAGACACAGGGTATGGTATGAATGTAGCAATTGTGAACGAATTGAAGTACGCCGAGTTAAAAAATTTAACATTATTATCACTACTTGCGTATTACAAAATAATGTAGTACCTAAATATATTTTATTTTCTGAACTGTGAATAGTACGTTTATTGATTTTTTATCATTCAATTTTATGAAAAAGTGTGTGTATTGATTTTAAGAAGTTTACTCTGTTGCTAATGTGGCGCCACCCTAATTTAATGCATTACTCGGACACTTTCATGTACACAGTTGATTCTCCTTACCTCTACACTCCATAACTATAGAGAATACAGTTGTTATATTTCTGGTGCAATAAATGCTTTGCTATCACTGATGGCTATCTTTTACAATTGTTTCTTTTTGTTCAGTAACAACACGTGACATGTAATCTGCTGGATTATTTTTCGATATAATATTTTGAATTTCATAATCAAATCCACTCAAAAATATGGACCAGTGTTGTAACCGTTTAGCCGCCATTTGGTATTCCATATTTTGATACAAGAATTTTAGTTAATGCTTCATTGTCTCTTTGCAAAATGATTTTTACTAAATAAATATTCATAAAATTTTTACACTAAAAAATGATAGCATAAACTCATTTTTTAATATTGGATATTTCAATACTTTTTCTAAGAAAGATTTTAACATCTTAACATTTTCTGACCTTGGCAATAACAGCAATGGTTCAATTTTACTTAACTACCTCTGTGGCGCAGTGGTAGCGTATGCGACTGCTGTTCTTGAGGTCTCGGGTTCGATTCCCGGGTCGGACCAAATGTTTGTATGATCTACAAATATTTGTTTCGGAGTTTGGGTGTTTTCTATGTATAATATGTATGTATTTACAAAAAAAAAGTATATAAGTATTTATATCAGTTGTCTAGTACCCATAATACAAGCACTGCTTAGCTTGGGACTAGATGGCGTTGTGTGTAAGATGTCCGAAATATTTATTTATATTTATTTACTTTTAATTACTTTGATACCACTTCTATTTACTTCAAATCCAAAAACATCTAGTTTATCTTCAAACAATTTACATTTATTTACTTTAATTTTAAGACCAGAATCTTGCAACTTTTTTAGTACAAGTTTAATTTTCTCATATGTTTCTGACAATGTCTTACCAAACACATATATATTATTAATATAGACAACTACATCCGGTCCATTTAATTTCTGTGAAATCATTCGTTGGAATGAACCAGGTCCAGTGCTTACTCCAAAAGGTAAACATGAATACTTGAAAATGCTTCGTTACAAATGTTACCAGTTTTTGTGATTCTTCATCTAATGGAGCTTGTAAATAAGCTTCTTGCAAATCTAGTTCACAAAAGCAATTGTTCCCTTGTAATTTCATAATTATATTATCAATTATGGCTGACTGCACGGTTGGCCTAGTGGTTTAAGCGTTCACTACAACGATTGCTATGCGCCAAGTGCCGGGGGTTCAAATCCCATGTGGGACATCACTTTGTGTGATACACAAAATGTTGTCCTGAGTCTGGGTGTTCTTTGTGTCCGTTACATGTATGTTTGTAAAGTCCCCCGCGACACAGGATGTATATTCCTAACGCGGGTGTTGTCTTTAAAAAAAAAAAAATTGTTGTTAATGGGTAGTGGTCAATTTTCAAATATTTATTAATGGTGACTCGAAAATCACCACATAAACGAACTGTTCCACCTGATTTAAGAACAGGAACAACTGCAGTACCCCATTCTGAGTACTCAACCGGCTCAATGCGCTTGTTATCAATTAATCTTTTAATTTCTGCCTTCACTCTGTCCTTTAAAGCATATGGAACAGATCTAACAGGCATGAAAATAGGTTTAACGTTTGATTCAATATTTAAATGAATTGGCTCTCCTGTAAAACTTCCTACACCTGGTTTAAATGTTTCACTGAACTCATTCTTTATCTTTTTTATTAAGTCATCTTTAGAATTTGTTTCACAAACTGTTTGTGTAAAATGTGGTGGCCATAATTTAAGCGCTGAAGTCTCTAACTCTCTACCAATAATACGGGGTATACCTTCACTAACAACAAATAATCTTTGATCACATACTTTTACTGTCTCATAACTCACATTTAAGTTCTCAATCACCCCTATAGGTGTTGAAGTGGACTGGTTAAAATTTGTGAAAACTACATTCCTTTGTTTTATTTCTAAATCTGGAAAATACATTTGTTTATCAGAAAAAGTAATTGTACTCACATCAGCTCCAGTATCAATTTCAAACTTTACTACCTTTTCATTCACAGCCACATCTAATGTTGCAGAAAGGATCCTTTGACGTTCTCCAAAATAAAATATATCAGAGATCACCAACGAGCAGACGTATCGCCTGACGGTAAGCGATTACCGCCGCTCATGGACACCCACACCAGAGTCGTCACAGGCGCTTCGTTGACCTTTAGAGGATGGGGAGAGGGATGGGAGGAGGAGTTGGGATATGGGCCTCCGATATCCTCACTCACTCGGTGAAATGTGCACTACGTTTTTCTCTGTTCATGATCCTGTGAGTGTGGGCGAGACGGCATAATCTTAGTGCTGCGCTCTGTTACGCGGATAATCACGATTTGATTTTTAAAAAATAAAATAAAGATTTAATTAATTAATTTAATTCACTTTGATCACAAAATCACTGGAATAATTAGTGGAGGCAACCGCTCAGTTTGAAAGGTGAACACGGACTGGCGAAGACCAGTGGGCGAGCCGAGGGATTGGAAAGTGGAGTTGCTGACTAAGCAGGATTAGGATGGGAATAGCCAGGGCAGCACTTAGGGGTACATATCTCAGATATAACACCTCCCCCTTTTAGAGGAGACTTGGGGTTGATTTCAAGTCTCTGTTAAATTCTAGTCCTTAGTGGAGCAATAGGGCTGGTCATTTCTGGTTCAGGATTGTTAGAGTCTTGTCTGTCTGTGGTATCTGATGTTTTAGGAGTAGGTTTGGGTAAAGGTTTTATATTAAATTTAAATTGAAGAAGGCGGTTGCTGCCAGATTTACAAATTATTTTCTTAATTATAAAATAACCTATTAAAAGAATAATAACTATGAATACAATAACTATAAGAATAGAGTAATGTGTCCCATATTTCACGATGTTAGGATATAGTAGATGTTCAAGGGGTTTTAGATCTTCCAGAAGAGATTTCATTCTGTTTCTGTTTTCAGAATAAAAATCGTCCAGGTCAATGTCGTTTAGATGAATAGGAGACACATTATTATTAATTACATTATTTAACTTATCTAAGTTACAACAAGCATTACTGATTAAATTAAAATCTGGTACATGGTTAATAGGTGAAGTGATATTTAGAATATTATATTTTGGAATCAATGTAGTACTTTTACAATATCCGGTACAATCTTTAGGAATACTAACTATACCTGTACCTAAAATATTGGCTTCATATAATTTAGAATTACGACAATCTATTGAGATTTTGTTAGGTTCTGATTGTATGTAGATCCACTTATTATTTGACAATGGTTTCCAAATGTCTAATTTACCAACTATAATTTTAGATTCGCACTGTAACGGTTTTTCACTTATCAGTTTGGCCAAAAGTTCACTTTAACAGGTCGTTCGCATCTGTTGAATACAGGTTTTCAATATAACAAATAAAGTTTTCTGGGCTTACGGATTTGCAGATTTTCAGATCGTCGAAAGTACAATAATGAGATTTGTCTTTGGTCATTGCAATATATTTATGGTTAGGTACAATCAGACTTAATGAGTTTGGTTCTTTAGGGTTGTATGGTGTAGGAAATGCAATGGTATGAAATAATACATATTCTCTGGTGTTGACCAGTGACACTTGTAAAGCAAATATAATCTTATCCTTAAAGTAATAACATACTAACTTAGAAATATTGAAAATAAGATACATAGAATTAATGTCTAAAGCTATAGGCAACTCAAGGTCGTTAGGTAAATGTCTGTAATTATCGGCAAGCTCTTGGTGTAATTGATTTGGTGTTATTATTGCTGGATGCAGGATATTTTGACTGCTGAATAAAATGGCATTGGTTATGTCTTCCAACTGGAATGACAAGGTGAGTATGGATGTTTCTAAAATGTTAAGTATTTCATTTACATTATCGCGTATTTGCAATCCGTTAGTGATTTCAGAGATATTTTTACATTAGAAGAGAGCTCGCGTCAGGTCACGTGACCATAAACTAGCGTCAGGTCAAGGAATTAATTGTTCTCTCTCTTCCTAAGATTTCTAATTTGTCGGGTATCTTATCTAAAATGTCTTGTACGAAAGGGTTGACTCATCAAGCTTAATTGAAGTAGGTAAGATAATGATCTTACATTCGGTTCTGGTAATGCTTTCGTTGTGTTCTTGAATTACTGTATTATAAGAGTTATCTTTATTGGTTAATGGCTTTTAGATGATTAGGGTAATCATCATTAGGTAAATCTAGACTAGTATCTGTGGATGGTGTCGGTGCGGCAATGGTTTGGGTACCAGAAGCTGCTGGTTGCTGGGCAACATTCTGAGGTAGGCTTACCATATCCTTTTCGGTTTCAGTTCTAAGCGGATCAGGGACGTCGGGATTTGGACTTATTCCAGGTGCAGGTAATGACATGATACCTTCATTTGGATCATGAGCACTTGGAGATAGTGCATCTATATCAGGTAAGGGTTGGATTTCTTCATTAAGGTCAAGAGGGTCTAGTAAGTTTATTTCGTCAGGGTCGAATGATGGCGGAGATAACAGTAAGTCCATTAAGTCTTTGTCTAGTTCCTGGGGGGATTCTTCCACTACGTCAGGATTTGGAGGTGAAGTGTTTTCAGGTTGTATTGGATTGACGGGGAAACGTGATAGGGCATCAGCATTAGTATTTATTTTTCCCTTTTCATATTTAATGTCATATTCGAACTCTTCGAGTTTTAAACGCCAACGGATAAGTCGTGATCCTGGATCTTGGCATTTTAATAGCCATTCTAATGGTTTATGATCTGTGAGGACAGTAAAACGGTGACCGTACAGGTAGGGTCTAAAGGTTTTAGTGCTGAAAATAACAGCAAGGTATTCTTTTTCGGTGACACTATAATTACACTCCGCTTTATTGAGGGTGCGAGAGGCGTATGCAACGGGACGATTTTTCAAGGATTCGAAGGCGAGTTCTTGCTCGTTTTGCCATTTAAATGGCGTGTCCTTCTTTAAGAGAGAAGTCAATGGTTTGGCTAATTTCGCAAAGTCGGGTATGAATCTTCTATAATATGAAACGAGACCCAGAAAAGATTTTAAAAAACTTTGCGGGAATCAGGTGTAGGAAATTCGGTTACGGGTTTAGTTTTATCAGGATTTGGTTTGACGCCATTTTCGCTGATGATATGGCCAAGGTAAGCTACTTCCGTCCGGAGAAACTCACACTTATCTGGTTGAAGTTTTAGATTAAAATCACGGATCCTATCAAAAACGGTATTTAGATTATTAATTTGCGAGGGTAAATCTGGGGTATACACGACGATATCGTCTAGATAGACAAAACATCGCGTGCCTTGAAGGCCAGAAAGGCAGTTATTCATAAGTTTTTGAAAAGTGGATGGTGCATTTTTGAGTCCAAACGGCAAAAATGTGTGCATTTTTTTATAAGTTCTTATCTTTTTGAGTTTGGTATGTCTGCTAAATTCACGCTCTAAATATATGGACCAAACTAATAGATTAAAAATATAATATTGTTTGGGAAAAATAAATCAAATGGTTAACTAGCGCCGCGCCATCTATGTAACAAAATTGAAGTCATTAGTTTTACTAATAGTACTAGATGGCGTTATTAAGCTAAGTGAAGTTCTATTTTTGTGGTTCTTTCTACCTGACTGCACGTTTGGCATATTAGTTTAAGCGTGAGTTGAAATCCCACATGGAAGAACACTTTGTGTGATCCACAAATTGTTGTTCCGAATCTGGGTGTTCTTTGTGTCCGTTTCATGTGTGTTTGTAAAGTCCCCCGCGACACAGAATATATTCTTAACATAGAAGTTGTCTTTTAAAATAAAAAAAATGTATGTACAGACGTACAATCACACTCATATCTCCTAAGGGTTTGGCAGATGTGTATTTAACTTTTATTTTCTTTAGCACAAACTAGTAGTAGATCATGTGTCGCGAGGGATTTTACAAACAGGCACGATACGGACACAAAGAACACACAGACTCAGAATAACAATTTGTGGAACACGCACATAGTGTTATCCCAAGTAGGAGACTGACAAACAAAAGTGTGAATTGAGAGATCCCTCCGTATACAAGACAATATTATAAAATATTTTTCAAGGAGCCAGACTAATATAACGGGTCATTATAGACTCGTTTTAAGTGTATTGGAACTAACGCCTCTGCTATATTTACGGCAGATATATTCGTCATGTGTATTGCTATATAACTTAGCGTAGGGGTTTGTACTTCTCATCAATATAAACCAAAAACTAACAATACAATATTTCAGAACTCTAGAACTCCATCCATCAAATATACTGACACTAGTTCAACCCCCGAATTCAGTTTCTACCCTCAGCGTGACGAAGGTCCGATGCCAGTCGCTCCGTTTAAAAATTACGGTAAAAAACTAGTAGCCGACCCCAAATAATCTTGAGATAAGGCTAGGAAGAACGAAAAAAGGTTTATTTAAGATATGTCTGTGCCTGATGATAGCCCAACACCAACTTCTTCTACCTCTTCATCTTCTACCTCAGAGTACAAGAAGCAGCCGCTCTGTACGAGGTGAGAAGAGGGTCGTCCCGACTGGCGCTGGCAGACCGAGAAACGGAGCGAATAGTAGAGTTCGCAGAGGTCCCTCACCCGGCAACACATATGGCACTAAGTTTCGCAAGCTTGGTGTCCCAAGCTGAAGTTGAAGAAAACAACGTGCAGGCGGTGCGAATCTTCACCGACGGCAGCAAGCTTGACGGCAAAGTCGGAGCAGCACTGTCCATTTGGACTGGTGAAGCCGAGACGAAAGCGGTCAAGCTCAGTCTGTCAAGGTACTGCACGGTGTATCAGGCGGAACTTCTTGCCATATGCAGAGCCGCGAGTGAGATACTTAAGCGTAACGAACGCACGTACGGTATCTACAGCGACTCCAGATCTGCGTTAGACACCATCACAAACCACGGAGCACTACATCCGCTCGCAGTGAAAACACGCGAGTACCTAAAGCAGGCCTTTGCACAAAACAAATCTGTCGACTTGTTCCACGTCAAGGCTCACGCGGGTCTTGTGGGCAACGAACGCGCCGACGACCTGGCGAAGGGGGCTGCACTTTCGTGCCGGAGGAGACCTGACTATGATCGGTGCCCGATCTCGTTCGTCAAAAAGGGAATCCGCGAGGATACCCTGGACGAATGGAACCGGAGGTTCCAGTTAGGCGAAACCGCCTCCGTCACGAAAGTGTTTTTCCCTGACGCGGTGGACGCGTACCGCACCGTAAAGCGGATCAACATGACACCTAAATTGGCACAGGCCCTCACGGGACATGGAGGATTCTCCCAGTACCTACACAGGTCTAAATGTAAGGACAGTCCATCGTGCGCCTGTGACAACAACGCACAGGAAGACGTCTTCCACCTGCTTCTAGAATGCCCAATATACGCAAAGTTAAGGTATGATCTGGTATGTAAAATAGATTGCAATTTAGGTAAAGAAAATTTGAGCGAAATTTTAGCATGTGAAAATAATAGCGTACACTTTGTGAAATATTGTGAGAAAATCGTTACCAAGGTAAATAATAAGAATAAGTAGATTAAGCAGTTGATATATTATATATTAAGATATATATAGCATCTATCAATGTCAAAGCTTCTAGTAAATAACATATAGTGTAATTAGATTAAGAATAAATTGTTTAAGCAGAATATTAGAAAATAAGGCACTACTTAGTGTATGTAAAAACTGAGTGGGATAGCGTTTGTAGATGATAGATCCTTATAAATAGTTTTAAGAAAAAATGTAACATAGAGACTAGCTGGGCACGGGCTGGTCTGGAATGTTCGCGGAGCAGCCTGTTAGAATATATATAATTAGATCGATAATTATAATTAGATAGACTAGGACCTCTTCAAGGTCGACTAATCAATGAATAAATGTAAGTATAGATATAACCGTGTAATAAACAATGTGTGACACTTACACGAGTCACAGGACGCAGATAAAAAAAAATAAAAAAAACACCAACTTCTCTACCCACTTATACTAAGATATGGCCCATATCCCAACCCCTCCCCCTATCCCTGTCTCGGCGGCGTAGTGGTAGCGTATGCGACTGCTAAGCTTGAGGTCTCGGATTCGATTCCCGGGTCGGACTAAATGTTTGTAAGATCTGCAAATATTTGTTTCGGAGTTTGGGTATTTTCTATGTATAATATTTATTAATATGTTTAATATGTTTTCTATGTATATGTATAATTGGAGAGGCCTATGTCCAGCAGTGGACTGCGATAGGCTGACGATGATGATGATTTACAAAAAATAGTATATAAGTATACTGCACGGTTGGCCGAGTGGTGTCAGCGGTCGCCATGCCGCTTGCTACTGCGCCAAGTGTCGTGGGTTCAATTCCCACGCGGTACCTACAACACTTTGTGTGATCCACGAATTGTTGTCCCGAGTCTGGATGTTCTTTGTGTCCGTTTCATGTATGTTTGTAAAGTCCCCCACGACACAGGATGTTTATTCCTAATGTGGGAGTTGTCTTTTATAAGAAAAAAAAAAAAAACAAAAAAAAAATATATCAGCTGTCTAGTACCCATAACATAAGCTCTGCTTAGTTTGGGACTAGATGGCGTTGTGTGATAGATTTTCATGTATGATGAGGGACTCATGGTAAGTTGGAACCGAGTAGGTTAACAAAGCTGAGCAACCTAAACCAGGTCAGTTAATGGATAGGTGACCGTTTCTTAACACTTTAAAAATTTTCATACCGATCACCTCGGCGCTTTTTAGTGAGTGTTGGGGGTTCGAACTCCGCATGGGACACGAGTCTTGTATTATACAAGCTCTGCTTAGCTTGGGACTAAATGGCGTTGTGTGTTAGATGTCCGGAATTTTTATTTATTACACATGGACACCCGCAACACCAAAGGCGTTACAAGTGCGTTGCCGGCCTTTTAAGGAGTACGCACATTCATCATTAATTCACCTATCCTATAACATGTCTACCCACCCGAAAGTTGCCTGGCAGAGAATGCCCTAGGCATTGAGTCCACCGATGTATAAGAAGAGTGCATAAAGTTTATAAATAAAAAAAAAACACAAAGCAGTCTTGAGGACTGCCGACAGAAGTGAAAACTCAACAATAACTCAACACCTATAACTTTTCATCTGATGATGAATTAAATAATGCTTTAAATATTTTAATCTACTTTAGTCAACAAGAATCATTTCCCGAACATAAATTACTGTTAAACAAACAAAATATATCTAAAGGGAGCGCCCTTTTTGAATTCAACGTGTTTTTAGACGATAATGATTTAATACGTGTTGGAGGACGTCTCGATAACTCAGATTTTACGCATAATAAACGGCATCTTATTGTTTCACAGTCCACTCATAACTTTACAAAGTTATTATTCGATTTTGAGCACAAAAGGTTAATGCACGCAGGCCCACAGTTATTATTAGCATCGATTAGAGAAACCCTATTGGCCTATAGGTGGTCGAAATTTGGTTAAAGTTTGTTATCACAGATGCGTTCTGTGCCAACGTATGCAAGGCAAGGTCGTTACGCCATTGATGGGTAACCTGCCGCGGCAGCGTCTTCTTTTAGGTGGATATCCGTTTGAAGGTACTGGCGTGGATTATGCGGGACCTATTATGAGTGCCAGTCAAAAAAAAATAAAAATAAAAAAAATAAAAAATAAAATAAAATATTTTATTTTCCTAGTGTGAATAGTTAGAATTTGTATATAAGTACATCTAATTTCTACAGCACGTTGTTTAAAACTACACAACACGTGTTGGCGCAAGTTTATGTGCGGATCTTAGTTTTATAAAAGTCACCACCTACCAGCCGTACACTACATCACAAAATGCCGGATCTGGAGAGCATTGAAGCTGCCCAAAAATCATTAGAGGAGTGCTTCACCAAGAGAATGGAACAATTGGAGTCACAACTGCACTGCACGGGTCCCTCGAAGGATACAGTTTCTAGGGTTGCCGAAGAATTCAGATCTTTTCGGGAACTAATGCACGGTATGCTGGAGCTGCTGCGGAGGCAGATAAGTCAATGTTCTCAAGCTGTTGATGCCTTAGAGACTAGACATCGACGCAAGGCTCTGCTTTTGATGGGAGTTGCAGAGGTTGACGGTGAAAACTGCAACCAAGTAGTGCGAGGTATTATTAAAAATAAGCTGCGCTTTGAGGGATGCACTGAGGAGTCTTTAACCATCTGCCACAGACTCGGGCCACGCAATAAGGATCATCACCGGCCCATCCTTGTTAGGTTCCACAGTATGGAACTCAGGACATCCATTTGGAAGGCTAAAACCGCACTTAAGGGCTCATCGATTTCGGTTCGAGAGTTTCTCACTAAGGTTAGACAAACAGTATTTACTAAAGCTCGTAATCATTTCGGCACTCGTGCGTGTTGGACACAGGAGGGCACGATATTTATTAAGGTACACGATGGTAAGCGGCTCAAAGCTACCACTGTCGAGGAACTCTCGGACCTGATGTCGAAACACCCAAGAGCTCCTCATGAAACAGTGTCACAGGCTAGAAGCGGCAGCAAAAAGAATGTCTCGCATGGCTCACACAAGAATGCTTCAGTTAAAGCATAATAACATTAGACTTTTGTTTAAATGTTAAGATGGGACTACAACCGTGTTGGTGTTTCTACACGCAATTCATTAGATGACTAGAAGGTGAACGGTAATTAACATTTAGATTTATTATTCTAGAACTGTCACACAAACAAATTACCCTCTATAACTTTTTAACAACTTTGTTTACATTATTCACCAAATCATTGATAATATTATCAATTTGACATTTCCTCTTGCGTTCGGAAACACTTACATCCCATTTTTATTTTTTTTTATCATCATATTTTTTATGTCTTAGCATCATTGTGTTTCTTAAATTGTAATCTCAATGTAGTTTCTTATTGTTTAATTTCATTACGTGTGGTGTTGACTGGTGGGTGGTGCAGAGAAACGTATTCAAGCGAATTAAGTAAGTTTTTTGCATTATTTAAGACATCTTTCCGTTTTATTGTTTAGTTTATATATTTATATTTAAAATTACTTTATATATATATTTAATATTTTAAACATGATACCCTATAATTCAGATTCTGAAAGTGTATACGAGTCTGCTATATCCTCTGACGACGATAGTTTTACCTCTTTAACTGAGACATTGGGAGAACGCTTACGTTCTACTTTCGGTGTCCAATCGAAGCACCTGCTTAATGTATGTCATCTGAATGCACAGAGCTTACCCAGTCACTTTAGTGACTTTGCGGAGGCCTTCAATGACATTAACGTACAAGCTATCCTGATATCAGAGAGTTGGCTTAAGCCAAATCTTCTTTCTACTTACTATCACCTCACAGACTACATCCTTGTTCGTAATGATCGTGTAGGTAGGAGGGGTGGTGGAGTTGCCATTTATTTACACTGTTCTCTGCCCTTTAGGATTCTAGCTTGTTCTCCTCCCAGTGCCGCCACCGCTGAATTTCTATTTCTCGAGGTTTCTGTGAGGGGAGCCAAAATTGTTCTGGGGGCTGTTTATTGTCCTCCTTCGATAGATTACTTCTCCAGTCTGGAAACAGTACTGGAATCTTTAGGGTCTACATATGGTCACCACGTCATCATGGGGGATTTTAACACAGACCTAACTGACCGTACCTCACGTTCCTGTAAACTCCTTCAAATTGTTGAGTCTGCCGGCATGCAGATCTTACCACTACAACCAACTCACCATAACAGTCTGGGGGTGGACACTTTGTTAGACTTAATGCTAACATCGGCTCCAACACTAGTCCGCAACCACGGCCAACTGGAAGCACCTGCATTCTCCAATCATGATCTTATATTCCTTTCCTACACCCTTAAACCGCCCAAAATCCCACCTAGAATTTTGTACATGCGTAGTTTTGGCCGCATCGACATTGACAAACTGTGTATGGATGCTTCAAATCTAAATTGGGACGCAGTAACTTCCACTGAAAATATAGACGTGAAAGTTAATAACTTCAATAACTCGATTCTAGCCCTTTATGATGTTCATGCGCCTATGAAGAAAATTAAAATTAAAAGACAACCTGCTCCCTGGATGACAAAGGAGGTACTTATGACTATGCGGCGAAGAGATAGGGCCTTTATCAAGTTTAGGAGGGATCGCACCGAAGAAAGACGTGTCTTATACAAAACTGCGAGAAATCGTTGCAATCAGATGATACGTAACGCTAAACGCCGACACATTCTTGACAACATCACTCGTTCATCCCCCACCAATATATGGAAGTTTTTAGGAACCCTGGGCATCGGAAAGCAGCGATCAGGTGGTCTGCAGGGGATGGTTGGTTTGGATGAGATTAATCGTCATTTCTCCTCCTCTGTTTATTTTGATCACCAAATCAAGCGTCGTACTGTGGACTACTTGGCGAGTTTAAATAGCCCTAATATAAATCCCTTCAAATTTTCTCCAGTTACCCCGTGTGAGATTAAAAAGATAATATCCTCTATCAAATCCAATGCCGTTGGTTGTGATCAAATCAGCCGACACATGATCACTACAATCCTTGACCACATCTTACCTATAATCTCCCACATTATCAACTACTCCTTATACTCCGGAATATTCCCATCCTCTTGGCGCAAAGCTTGTGTCATCCCCTTACCTAAAATTGCAAATCCCACTCTCCCCAATCACTTCAGACCAATTTCTATTCTCCCCTTCCTCTCCAAGGTCCTTGAATCCTGTGTGCATAAACAGTTTTCTAAATTCATCTTTGAAAATAGCCTCCTGAGCCCGTTACAATCCGGTTTCAGGCTGGGTCACAGCACTACTTCTGCACTTCTCAAAGTTATTGGCGACATTAGGGCGGGTATGGAGGACACAAAGGTTACTGTTTTAGTGCTGATCGACTTCTCTAATGCCTTCAATGCTGTCAATCACGATATTCTCCTATCTATCCTTACCCATCTTATGGTCTCGCCCGAAGCGCTGGAATGGTTCTCGTCCTATCTTCAGGGACGCCAGCAGTATGTCCGTGTCGATGAATCTTCCTCAGATTGGTGCGAACTTGACTCTGGTGTCCCTCAAGGCGGTATTCTTTCTCCTTTGTTATTCTCTATATACATTAATCTCCTAACCTTGGAACTTCGTTGTGCGTATCATCTGTATGCCGATGATCTTCAGCTCTATTCGCAGGCTAAGCTTGAAGATATTTCGCTAGCAATAAATAACGTTAACAGAGACCTAGAATCAATTAATACATGGTCCGAAAGGTTCGGCTTGACAGTTAACCCATCAAAATGTCAAGCCATTATAGTTGGAAGTCGTCGATTGATGTGCAGGATAGCCATCGAAACTCTCCCGGATATAATTTTTAATGGGATTGCTATACCTGTTTGCGAGTCTGTGAAGGATCTTGGCTTACATCTAGACTGCACATTAAGCTGGCGTGAGCAAGTAACAAATCAGTGCCAGAGAGTCACTGGCACTCTTCGGGCGCTTTATCGCCTGAGAAATTTTCTGCCTCCAAAAACCAAGACTATGCTTGTGCAAACCCTCATCTTTCCCATAATCGACTATGGTGACGTGTGCTGTTATGACCTGAATGCAGATCTTCTCGATAAACTAGACCGTCTTCTTAATAACTGCATTCGATTCGTTTTTAATCTCCGTAAATATGATCATGTTTCCCTTTTCCGTACGCAACTCAACTGGCTACCTATTCGCTTACGACGAGAACAACGAGCTCTCACTTTCTTGTACTCAATTTTAAATAACCCTTCTTCACCTAAATATCTAACTTCCTGCTTCCAACTTCTATGCAGCAACCACAACAAAAACCTTCGGTCCACTAATAACCTCCTTCTTCTTTGTCCCTCCCATACGTCTGAGTTTGTTGGCTCATCTTTTGTTGTTCAATCCGTTCTAATTTGGAATGAGCTCCCTCTCGAAATCAGGATGGTCACCAATGTCTTTTCATTTAAGATAAAAGTAAAGCAGTTTCTTATCAAACAACTTGCAGAATCAACGTCTACATAATTGTCATCTATTATTCCTAGTAGGTACACCTATCTGTGTATGTATGTATGTACTCGTATCTATGTTAGCTGATATGTATTTAGTTATATGTATAGTATGTATTAGTTCTTGTATGTATGATTAGCTTTTATATATTATTTGTATTTGTTATGTTGCCAGATATGTTTATTTTAATACATTCTTATTTTCAAATGCACCCACTTCTTGTCTTCTCTGCATCACCCGATGGTTGACTGGTAGAGAATGCCTTAGGCATTAAGTCCGCCAATGCACCTAAAGTGCATGATGTATTAAATAAATAAATAAATAAATAAATAAATAAAGGTCGTGGATGTAGACTCGTTAAGGTGTACATTGCAATTTTTATTTGTTTTACTACGAAAGCTGTTCATTTGGAGCTTGTCGGCGACTTGACTAGCCATAACTTTCTATTAGCCTTGTATAGGTTTATTTCACGTCGGGGTAAACCTACGCACATATACTCAGACAACGGTACTTCATTTGTTGGTAGGTATAACGAACTGTCTAATTTTTTGAAGAGTAATACCCAATCTTTAAGTTAAACCATAGCTAATGATGGTATCAACTTTCACTTCATTCCCGCGTATACTCCTCATTTTGGCGGTCTCTGGGCGGCGGGTGTCAAATCAGTAAAATATCATTTACAGCGAGTGTGTACAAAAATTGAGGCAATCTTAAATTCACGTCCACTAACGCCGCTGTCCTCAGACCCTGCGGATTGTACGCCCTTGACACCAGGTCACTTCCTGATAAGCCATCCACTGACTTCATTACCCCAGAAGAACTATGTTAATCAATCCACAACCCATCTGAGCCGTTATCAGCGCATTGAGCAGCTCCGCCAACACTTCTGGTAAAGGTGGAGTAAAGAGTACATTGCCGAGTTGCAGCAACGAACAAAGTGGCGTTCCGGCAAGGGTGGTTTGGAGTTGTACTCGGAAGAGTTATTGAAGTTTATCCGGGATCCGATGGAGTCGTCCGTGTAGCAGACATTAAGACTTCTACTGGAATTCTACGGAGGGCCTTCAACAAGATATGTCCATTGCCTATATGTTGAAAGATTGGACTTTCAACGGCCGCGGGCATGTTAATAAATAAATAAATGTTTATTTATTGTAATAATTTTATAAATATATAAAAAAATAAAAAGTATCTATAAGTTACTGTTTTTTACATTGTAATAATCTTTAATGTATGCACAAAGATTTCTTTTATATATTCATTCACCCGAGTAAAGTATATAATAAAAAAAAACAGTCAAGTACCTGCTGTCTTTCATTTTCAATCGCTTTAAAGTCCGAATAATGAGTAATAACATTAAAAATTTAATAATCATGCCAACTTACAATAAACGTTTTGTTTTGGGCTAAAGTTATTAACAATTAATTAATTAAATAATTTAAAAACAATAACTTTTAAAAGTCTAACGACGTCAAACTGCGCTGTTTCAAGGTTATTCAAAAAAATTCAAAATTCATTTATTTAGTTATAAAAGGTACAATAATTTACAATTAAATTCTTAAATTTATAAATCTAGTACGTTAATTGTTATTTGCCCGAACTAGATTGAATCTGTGTCTCGGGCGGAGAAAACGCTTACAAAACAATTTTTTATTTACTTAAATTTACATTATTAGTGCTTAAAGTAACAATATAATTTAAAAACATACATAGCAATTTTGTAGTACTAGAAATAAGTGGGTCAAAAATAATGCGCTAAGACAGCTCAGCAAAATAATTTTATTTACATATTTCAAGTATCTGCTCAGTTTGCTCATATGACAAAATTTGTAACCAATTGCGTATTGTGTTTTTACAATTAACATAATTTAGTTTATAAATACTTATTTCTCTATTTAACCTATTATATAAAAATGGACCCAGAATAGGAAAAAATCTGTTTGAATAAATGTATTTTGATCCTGATTGTGAGGGACAAACTATATCTTTTCGTCTTTTGTTAGTAATTTCGGCTCGATAGGGAAGCAATGTGTGTTGTTTTAATACTGTGTTATATATAAAAATTTGGCGGACAGTCATCACTTTGCACGATTGGTATAACGTACTTGTGGGATATAGGAATGGACGGGAGGTGGCTACTTTTAGAATCGCTCTTTGAGCTCGTTCTAGAGGCAGGATAATGGTTTTTAATGCTCCACCCCATGAGGTTATGCAGTATTGGATGATTGATTGACATAAAGACAAATAAACTTGAGTGATCAATTTGGAATCTGCTATAACTCGCAATTTTTTAAATACGTACATTAATTTACGAACTCTATTTACTAAAATTTCTATGTGTTTTTTAAAGGAGAGGTTATTGTCAATTATGATACCTAGGTATTTTATGTTATCAGTTTCCTGGATAGTTGGACAATTGCATAGAGACACTGATGGATTACTGGAGAGGGGACATTGGTGTGCGTATATGGGTGTGTTAACTACGGCGTTTTGAGTTTTGCGCATGGAAAAGTGAATATATTTAGTTTTTTCCGGATTTAACGTTAGGAGGTTATTCTCTAACCATTTATTAACAATATTAAAGCCTGACTGGGCACTCTGATACAGTTCGTTATTAGTTTTTGCGGAAAAAATTAAGGCGGTGTCGTCAGCATATGTTATTATTTTTCCATGTTCTAAAGTAAGATTACAAAGATCGTTAATATATATCAGGAAGAGCGTAGGACCAAGGATACTACCCTGGGGTACCCCAAATCCTGGTATTTTTTCATCATCGCTCACGACATTCCCTATCTTAACACATTGGTGACGATTACCTAAGTAGTCCGCAAATATTTTAAGCTGCGTATCCCTTACACCAAGAGCCTCCAATTTGTTTAGCAGTAAAGGTATTGAGATGGTGTCGAAAGCTTTGGCAAGGTCTAAAAAGATCCCTAGGATCTGATTACCCTTGGTCAGTCCACTAGTGATAAAATTTGTTAGTTCATGCACCGCATCAGCTGTGGACAGTTTATTTCTAAAACCATATTGCGCAGGTGAAATAAAATTATTGTGTTCTAGGTAGTTAACTAACCTACTGTTTAAAATTTTTTCTAGTATTTTAGTATAGTATTTTAGAAGGGAGAATCGATATAGGTCTGTAGTTGGAGACTTGGTCTTTGTTGCCGGATTTTAATTGGCTGTAATATGTATTATATCCGGATATGACTGGAAGGGTTTCATAGCGTTTTGATAACCAGCACTCTGTAAGAACAATTACATCACATGCAACGCTTAGTCTCTGCTGAAAAATATTAAAGTTATCTATATTCTTATATATACTACGTATGTTTTGGGTTAGTACAGTTAGTGAATCACGATAAACGGAAAGATATTGCTTACAGTCCTCCACTGTACAAGCTTTTGACTCTGAGGCAGGAACTTTATCTATTTCTGTAAATAAATTAATATCCATAAAGTAATAAAAGGGTAGGTCTAATATATACAAACAAATATGCGACGCTCTTAGGCGCCCTCATAATCTATGGAATTTATGTACCTAAATTCAGCGGCTTGTCTAGCTGGGCAATCAGCGTCTCCCGTCTTGTGGTTGCTTGGCTTTTTGAAGCGCAGGCACGTTGCACATTTAGGTTGCTCTACTTTTCTGGTACAGTCTTGGACGGAATGACCGTCCTCACCACAATGACCACATGTAGAGGTAGCCGTTCTGCACGTCTTGGCTGCGTGTCCGTATTGCTGACACTTGAAGCATCTAGTCACCATCGTGAAGTCTCTGACCGGACAGGACGTCCAGTTAATAAATATCCGGTTCTGGGTAATAAGAGCTTTACGTATTGCGGCTGATACTTCAATTATATAATTACAGGTCTCAGCGTTTCTCTTGCCTGACTTATGACTAAGTTTTATGGAGGTCAGAAAAGAGTTCTTCGATAATTCAGGGATTTTTTCTGCTATATTCTGTTCGTATAAACATTTATAGACCTCATTTTCGGACATCATAGTTGGAACTCCAATAATAACAATACGAGGCTTGCGCTTGTAAGGTTCATCTATCTTAAGTCCTGATTCAGCTAGTTGGACAGTTTGCTTGAGCTTCTCGATGTCTTTTTTGGTCTCGGTACTGATGACAACACCGCCATTTCTAGTCTTTCGGACTCCTCGCACGTGAAGTTTCATATCTTCAGGACTAATTATTTTCTGCACCATGGACTTGGTATCCTCGCTAGATTTTGAGTTATCGCTAGGATAAATAACTACCGAACTGAGACTGCTGGGACGAATATAGTTGCTAGACCCTTTTTTCACCATGTCAGCAAAAGAAGTGCTGGGTGGTGACTGCTTTTCACTCGACTCCTGGATGGCCTGCTTGATCTGCGCTAGGGATTCAATGAGTTCCTCTGTTTTTACAGCATTTTGTAAAGAACTATGTGCATGAAGGGCTTTTTGCTTGAGTGACTGATATTGTATAGTAATTTGAGCCACTCCGGATGCTACTTTACGGCAAAGGGTATTTATTTTTAATTTTTGGTCCGAGTTCAGCTTGCCTTCAGATGCAACAGAACAAACTTCGTTTAGACTCTGCTCAATAGATCCCAACCATCCCTGAATATCACAGGTTGATATAACTTCCATGCTGTCATAGGGCTCAGGTGTAGGTTGGCGAGAAGTCGTAGGTGGAGGAGTCCGGCGTGTTACGCCACTCCTATCAAAGGGGCTGTTACTCATCACTTATACTTATCACTTAATTGTAATGTACATTGTTTTACACAGAAAAACCAATAATTACAGCTGCACTTATGCACTTAATACACACTAAAAACTAGGTCAATATTATACAGAAATGTAAATTTTCAATTTTGTTAAATTGCACGTCAATTCGCAACGACGACTAATAATAGAATGGTTATGTCAACCGTTTGCCTTTGTATTGTAGTGATGAGACAAAATAACGAGGCAATTGTAACTGAATATTTTTGTAAACGTAATGTAATCTGTCGGTCGGCATATTGGTTAATAAAACGGTCCAATTTTATAATATATAATTTTATTCATTTATCTTTATTTATTTATATTTATCTATATACACATAAAAAAACCACTATAACAAAATAAGTTACAAGGTATGTAAGGATGTATAACAATTGGCGGTCTTTTCTTTCCCTCCGTTTCATTCAGAAATTATGATTGAATTTAATTCATACATCAACAATTTTGTTAACATTGTGTTTGAAATAATATATAGTAAAATATATATAAATTGAATAATTATGCATAATGAATGCTATAAATACAGTTACCAAATATTATTAATGTTTATGGTAGGTACATCACTCCTCATGACGAATTTACAAGTGTCAGAAACGCACTCTCTGAGCGGCCGGGCTATAAGCCGTATTATATTGTAGATATTGAGCAATGTGTTGGCTCGCAGCAGATAAACGTGACCTTGAAATATCACTTCGGTGTTTTAATACGCCTGTTTGTCATGCTGCAGACCAAAGTTCTGATTTGCAGTTAAATACACGATACGTACCCAATAAACGTCTGTATTCTCTGAATTCGTTATTTGTAACAACAATTACGTTTTTCTCTTTCATCGCTTCCGCGAGTTCGCACAATATCGTTTGTTGACCGTCGGCAGGCCGTGTCGTATGCCACACCACGATCAAGACTTTGTCAGTTTGCCTCAACTCTGCGCAGAGCAAGCGACGGTCGTTGGTATATGACAATGTAGCCAACACATAATTCAACTCCAATATTGTAAATTTGTTGAGCGAATCGTTGTTTCTCAAAAACTGCACCACTTCTATAGTGGTTACAGTGACTGCGTCTGTCTCTATGAGCGTTCTACAAGGAATCTCAAGAAGTACTTTCCATTTTAAACTATTTTTATAATAACTATTTTCGAAATATTTAAAGTAGTTCCTGTGAAACTTTGTGTGTAACTCGCTAATAAGCGGTTCTCTCGTTACGTTATACGCCGTTCGTCTGTACAAGTCCCTCGTGGCGGAGCGACGAGCGTCACCTCCCAGCGACATACCAGTGAGATTCTGGCTCGTACTCGGCGACGTCCACCACTTCACTATTTCACTGTGGCGATGCAACAAACTCAACTTTAAAACGATTGTGAGAATCTCATTTCTTTCATGACGTTGGCGACCAAGGAAAATGTTCTCCACCCGGTAATGGTTCCCTCGCTTACCATAGATCACCAGCTTATCTAAAAACTCTCGGGCCGTAGCGACACAGTTCGCGTGAAACTCAGAAAACTTTTTATATTTGATCTGAAATCTATATTTATGGATATCATTTATTCGATCCGAAACTTTCTCGAATAAAAGTTTAATATTCTTCTGGGCCGCTGCAAATTGATTTGAAAACTTGAGCATACCTGATTGCTCGTCAAAAGTCAGGAGGCTACTGAGAGTTTTGGTTAACTCGTATTTGTTATCATCTAACGTGACAACTTTGTACTGATCTGTTTGGTCAAATCGTTTACATAACTCGAGGATGGCATCCGCGGTTTCCACGACGCTATCTACTATCATATCAACTGCATCTACGGGAACTTTCAGTCGCAGAGAGCGCAGATACTCTATTACAGCAGTCCTGACCGCACCTAATGCTTCGTCTATCTCAGAGCGCTCCATCTTGACTCGTTTTAGTCGTTCTATATCATCTACAGATCTCCAATTTGCAAATTTTAATTTACCCTCTTCACAGCAGACGATGAAAGCGCCAATTAGAGGAGTTAGTGTAGCAGTTGATGGGGCAGATAAAAAGGATGTTATTAGTTCGTCACTCGTTATAATTTTTCGAAGATGAATTGCAGGTTGACGCAGTATTTCTTCTATTAAATAATTTCTTAATTGAGTAGTATAAGTGTCGTTCGTATACAAAAAGTCATCACGAAACATTAAAATTAGCCAATCGGGATTATTCACATCGGGGTTCTCTTCTAAAAACTCGCGGTAACGATATTGCTGTAAATAATGCGTGTCTCTCCCCGAAGAAAAGTTATTATATACATTTTGAGACAAAATTGACGCTAAGTACCTCACAAACAATGAAATATCTCTTTTAAGTAAAATATTTGCAAACTCTTGTACTTGTAGCTCGGAGTGTTGCAGCCGACCACGAGCTGTACCTGTGGTGGCCAACAAAGTGTCGAAAGCGCGAACAGAGTCGGGCTCACGTGTTGTGTAGGAGCCCATCGTGAACTCATTATTACTGTACACTATGTACATGTGCGACTTACACGTGTCGTCCGCTCGGGAATCAATTTCGTTATTAGTTTCTAAACCACTATCGTCGAAGTTAATCGCATCATTGTCACCTTTGTGTTCCAGTTGCAACAGCATAGGGACGGCTCCCTTCTGCCCCACTATTTCTATTTTGAGACGGATTTCGTAGAAGTCAAACTCCTCCGCGGAGTATAAGTCTCTATTATGTCTAACGAAGGAGTTGTTTATTAATACATAAAGAGCTTCGTTGGCAAAATGTTCTCGTAAATGTACCTTCATTTGATTGATTAAATGAATTACGAGGTATTCAGATATGATTTTACAAGTGACGTTATCAAGCGTCTCCAAGTAGCTGCTTGTGAACACGTCACTGAATGTTTTAAAACTAATGCCATCATAGTCGTCCTCAGTAGAAGCCAATATTAGAATGTACTGCTCGTGTGTCCAGTTGCCATCAACTATAATGTTACGGAAATCAGTGGCATATATCGGCGATGGTTCCTCTATTTCTTTAAAAACATTTTCAAGTGTTTTGTCGTATTTCTTCTTTGATTCTATCCAATCTCGGACGCCCTCGTTCGAGTACCAAGTAAACGCACAATACCAAAGGACTTTTATGGATTTTTTAAACTTTTGGCTTTGGAGTATGTCGCAGGCGTACTCGGCAGCAAAATACTCTGTAAACGACCTATGTATGAACACGACTACGTTGTCTTCCGTAACGTGCGAAATCAGACCTGTCTTGTCTGCGCCTGTCTTGATTCTATACAGTTCCTTGCACAACTCTTCGTTGTCTAATGGCGTCATAGCTTTAAATTCTTCATAATTTAACCGAATAAAAATATAATCATTAAATAGAGCATTTGCAGCAAGTTTCTTGTAAACAGACGTGCGATCAAGAAGTTCTCTCTCTATCATGCCTCTTGTGATCGGATTAGACAATTCCATGCTGTTTTTATCTTGGCAAAGAATTTTTTTCACTTTATTTTCTACAAACATTTTATAGACATCATGCAGATTGATAGTCAATTTAGATTTGATTCGCTTCCGATCGCATCCCATTTTTTTGTAATTATCGACTATATGTACGAAATAATCGGCAATAAAATATAAAATTAACGGAATTCCTGACATCGTATCTTCTACGGGTTTAATCCGAAAGTGCTCCAAATATCCTTCTACATCTGCGTGACGCGACTGACCCAACACCTGTCGCACGACATCAACAAAATTGTAATATATGAATTGCACCCACTCGTGTACCTCGGATATCGACTGGCTGGCGTTATCTATGAATGTTTCTAAATTTGCCAGCTGTTTACAGAGTTTTTCATTTAT
Organism: Spilarctia lutea; assembly: GCA_916048165.1. Lineage (NCBI taxonomy): Eukaryota > Metazoa > Arthropoda > Insecta > Lepidoptera > Erebidae > Spilarctia > Spilarctia lutea. The sequence continues at coordinate 393,110 of OU696494.1, forward strand.
GGACTTTTCTCGCCAGAAACTCTTTAGGAATGATTCTTGCTCTCGATAGCTCAGATGTTCCATTTGAAATCCTCCACCCAGAGCTCTCTGTAGGTCTGGCAGGATGTCGCTGTACGGTCTGCTTGTCACCCACATTTTGTTCTTCATTAAACGTGTTTTAACGACAATAAGGAAATCAACAACCTTATCCTTGTAATGCGGACAGATCTCATCAAAGCCGTCGAAAATATACATCAATCGCTGCATATTACAATAATGCAGAAACATGTTTAATTCGAAAGTAATGAATTCATCCGCCGCACAGTTCACTAGAAACGCTTTATCATTTTTTAGTTGAACGCTAAACGTCACTTCCTCGTCGCTTATCACGGCTCGACATAAAAATTCCAACGCCTCCACAGTGCCCACGCGTGTGTCGTCGTCGCACCATTCTTGAAACTTTTTGGAGTGGTTTATAAAGTTAACTCGGACTATCCACAATGTCCGGTCTTGCTCTTTTGTGTTGATTGATAAGCGAGTCAGTAGTGTGGACTTGCCCATCCCCGGGGGGGCCGTCAGGAGAACTACGTCATCTGCGATATCGTGAAAAGTTCTAACGAGACAACGAGCATTAAGTTCATCGTTGCCATCGTTACTCACCCAACAAACGTTCCTGTCGATATAAAGATGTTTTATTTCCTCGTAACGTGGATCACCGAGCGCAGCGCCAAGGGATATAGCTTCGTGACGAGTTAATTTATCTAATACGACACCTTTTACAAACGAAAGCGATACGTCGTCCATCAGGTCATCCAAGCTGAGCGCTACGCCTTGAAATATTACTATACATTTTTTTCTTAATTCTTTTTGTGATTCCGCGCTCATGGAGGTGAACTTTAGTGTTTCGTCTCTGAATACTTCGATGTGAGGAAAATATTCGTAGATTTTGTCGACGTTGTTTGTTACTACAACTATTTGTTTACATTCAGTCGCTTGCGCAAGTTCGTGCAGCATGGTGCGTGATACCGCGCCACTGTCCGTGTCACGCCATGCGATGAAAAGCACCTTTTTGGTCTTCCTCAACTCTTCCTGAAGTGAGCAAAAGTCCGCGGTTGACAAACGGGCCACACTCTCCATATCGACCACCGCGTAATTGCTGAGCGCGCGCATCTGTCGTAAACATTGAATCGCTTGCATTGTGGTTAGTGTAACCGTGTTTGTGACTATGGACATGTGAGTGGGGAGCTTTTCGAGCGCCAACCACTTCGGAGTCGTTTCATCGAAACTGTATGCGCAATACTTCGAGTTGTTAACGTGGAAGGTGGTGTGGAGCGCACTGATCTGCGGCTCTGCTTTGATGTTGTTTATCGCCAGTTCATACAAGTTACTCGCCTTGTTCAGATACGTGCCGGACGGCCGCAGCCACCAGCTGACCACTTCGTCATGGTAGTGTAAGAACACCGAGTGACACTGCAAGGCGCTGTGGTGTGCTTTCTTGTACAGTAGATTCTGTATCTCATCTTTCAAGAGTCCCTCGACCTTAGACTGATTGCTTTGCTTGTCATAGATGACCAGTTTACTGATAAACTCTTTCGCTGTGTCGGTGCAGTCGAGGTGCGGTTTGGGCAACTTGCTAGTTTTTACCTTGAATCTGTAGTCAGGCAAATGGTCCGTTCCAACGCTCTGCTGCTCTATTTCTTTTTGCAGTTTGATAAATAAAGTTTCGGCATTACTCTGGTGACGAGTGAAACGATCGGCAAACCTAAGCATGTCGGTATTCTCGTCCCACGTCAGCAGGTTACCGACGCCGCTCGCCAGGCCTCCGCTGTGGGTCAAGAGGCGCCCGTCTACGGTCTCATCGATAGTGACAACTTTGAGCGATTCCACCCGCTCGTAGCGTTTACACATATCTATGATGCCGTTTACCAGGTACTTGAGCCTCTTCTCCATTTTTTTGGCTTCACCGCTCATCACCATATCGACGTTACCGAAACCGACCGGCACGTTCATTCCCGGAGAGCGTAGATACGCCTCGGCCGTTGTTTCTGGCGAAACTTTCATTTGACTCAACTGCTCGACGTCACTCGCTGGTCGGTCAACCAAAAATTGTAATGTACCGGCGTCGTCGCTCGCTATGTAAGTCGAGATCAGAGGACTCAGCGCTGCGGCCGAGCCGTGCAACAGGAACGATGCTATTAGATTGTCCACCGACGCTTCTGTCGTGGTAGAGTCGGTCTCCCGGCTCACAGTCTTCGGATGTTTCTTAAGTATTTGTTTGAACAACTCACGTCTGAACAACGCAACAGGTTCGTCCTGAGATTCGAAAAATTCGTTTCGAAATGATAACTGCCGCCATGTTGTCTTGCTGATGTTGTCTGTTTGAATGTCACCGACGTGTACGACGTGTTTCGCCAACACGACGTGGTACTGCTGCAAGTACTCGTCATTCATGATGTGCGCTCGCTTCGTTTTGTCGCAGAAAAACGTCGCAAGCCGTTCAGCCAGCACCGCGAGGTCCTCTTCCAGTTTAATCTTGGCAAAGTTCCGTACCAGTTGCTCATCGTGACGCAGCCCTCGACCGACCGAGGCTCCGGTCACCAGCAAATCATTACTCAAATTGTCGTAATTGCACACAAACCTCTTCAACGAATCTTTGGTATGAAGCGTTGAATATGGGACTTTAAATTCAGCATTTGTATATAGAATGAACATACTATGTGTTTTAGAAATGCTTTTGGCAAAAAAATTATCACGATCCTTTTGCGAAGCAATCTTCTTAGTGATCGAAACGAAGCTATCGATGTACTTGACTAGATCGGTGTTACTGTCGTGTATCGTGAGTGACGCATCGTCGTGTATCTTGTGTTTGAGCTGGATGAAGAGCGCGAGGGGCTGCTCCCGCCCTACCACACTCACTTTGACGCAGATGTCGTCGAACGCGCCCATACCCTCCATATTTGTGGCCAAACAGAAGTCTGCCACGCGCTTGTGGTGCAGCAACCTCAACATAATCAGAGCGGTAACTTTCGTTTCGTAAAGCTGTCCTTCGACGCCAGAGGTGCCGAGACGCTTTTGGTAATCCATGGGAGTGGTACGGAAGGAAAAGAGGACCCCGAGTCCTCCGGGGATCACAACTGTCCACCGACGTTTGTGAAACGACAGCGAATCTGAAAATGAAATAAAAAAGAACATTAACATGTACATGTAGAGACCGGCGACGACTGAATTGTCTATACAAATGTAATACCAAAATATTTTGTTGTTTTGACCATATTATGTTGATAATCAGATTTAATCAGTCTTTTTCAAGGTTAACTAACCTAGAATAAAGTAAAATCCGAATAACTTTTGCACATTTTTATAGCGTGATTGGCATTTATTTGTTTTCGTAATAAATCTAGCATGTAAGGTGTATTCCTTGTCGGAGGTCCAAAATGGATAAAAAAATATCTATTGTTTCAGAATATAAATTATTTGAAGTCTTAAGAAGAGAACCAGCACGTCAGCCTGAACCTGTCAAGATGCAAGTTCTAAATACAACCACCAGTTTTCTTTAGCCCTCTTGAATCAATTCAGTATGGCAACATTAGCCATTCTGTCATTTTGAAGTAAAAACAAGCATATTAAATATTTCAAATGGATTTTAAGTTCAGGGAAGTGTAAATGGTAGGTAATGAGGTATAGTGATTAAGTATTTAGAAACTTTTTGACTTATCATGTCTTCAATAAAACACCAAATATCGTAATTTGTGTAGTGAGCTAAGTAGCTTAGAAATACGAGTGGATATATCATAAGAGTAGGGTAGGAGCAACAGTTATGATAGAGGGTAGTTTCACAACCCAATAAACTAAAACTTAAAAAGTAGAATGTAGGTACCTATATACAACATTCTTTTACCCCAAGTACACAAAATAATAGGTTGGCAAATATCTCCCTTCCGCCTACGAATACCGATCAAATCAAAACATCGAGTTAGACCGGCATGTGGCTTCTCGTGACATCGCCCAGGAGATGGGAGTTAGTCACCAAACCATTTTAAACCATCTGCAGAAGGCTGGATACAAAAAAAAGGCTTGATGTTTGGGTGCCGCATGATTTGATGCAAAAAAACCTTCTGGACCGAATCAACGCCTGCGATATGCTGCTGAAACGGAACGAACTCAACCCATTTTTGAAGCGGATGGTGACTGGCGACGAAATATGGATCACATACGACAATTATCAATCGAAAACGGTCGTGGTCGAAGGCCGGTGAATCGCCCCAAACAGTGGCCAAACCGGGATTGACGGCCAGCATGGTTTTGCTGTGTGTTTGGTGGGATTGGAAGGGAATCATCCACTATGAGCTGCTCCCATATGGTCAGACGCTTAATTCTATCATTTACTGTGAAAAACTGGAAAGCTTGAAGCAGGCGATCGACCAGAAGCGTCCAGAATTAGCCAACAGGAAGGGTGTAGTGTTCCACCAGGACACCTATTATATTTAAACTTTAACTTATACCTAAGCTAACAATTTTTTATTTATTCAAATATTGAACATTAATATTGAGTATATTTGATATTCATTGAATCAGGCTTTGGCTTTTCATAAGGGCTTTTTGTGTGAGATAATACTTTACTTTTAACCTTACCCCCAGAGTAGTCAGACACATAATCACTGAGTATACCTGTCTTCTCCGCCATTTCCAGACTGGCCTTTTTATTATTTACTTCTTCCCTCTCTCCTTCCCGGGCTTCATTTTCTGTGACTTTATTTTTAACCAGTTCGACTATGTGACGGTAGACAACATTACCATCACCATAACTTGATAATTTGATAGCCCTTGCCTTTTAACCACCGTACCAGGAGTAGGGTAGGAACAACAGTTATGATAGAGGGTAGTTTCACAACCCAATAAACAAACTTATAAAGTAGGCAGTATGTAAGTACCTATATACAACAAGACTGAAAACTCAACAGAGTAAGATGTTTCTAGTGATTATTTTTATCAGTTCACCGAGGGTTGTTCAATTACTAATATACACACTGTAGATACACAATAATACATATCAGTATAAGAAACACATATCTATATAGATGAACAGCCCGAGTATGTCCCAATACCAAGGCAACCCGACTGCCAAGGAAGGGTTATAATGTTCGTAAGTATATTGTATGTGTCTAATATTCTTTATTACATAATATATTTTTTACCGCTGCATTTTGGTAACAAGTGTCCTTAAATAGGTAATGGTAGTCCAACTAATTAAATAACATACACTAAAGTCATTACATCCAACATGAGTCATGAGCCTCGACTGTTGCAGTCAATATGTACCGCACTATTATTTATTTTATTTTATGTGTTTATTGGTAATTAAATTATTTGAATTTGTAGTAATTACATTGCTTCCTTTACTTCTGGACGGAACTTGATTTTTTCTTCTCAGTTATTTTTAAAGTTCTACAACAGACGGGGAAATATTTGTTATATTTATTATTTTATTTACATTTATGTTATGTACAGGCCATAACTACCAGCATAAAGGTAGTACAATAGGTCAGTTTCCAGCCTGAGTGATAACACACAGCTAACACTAAACTGGTGTAAGTGTTGAATACCCAACGAGTGTACTGGAGCCCCTCCTCTGCTATTTCAGGAAGGACTCAAAAGTGGCATTGCACTAGTGACTCTCAATTACAGATAAATAACTTATTTAACACAGAAATTATCTTTAAATATCATTGTAGAGGTCATTTGTATTTGACATATAACCAGTTCTTCTCGTCTGCCCTGCCTGGCATGTAACTTGTACGACAAGTACTTTGAACCATTTTAGAATAGTATCTAAATGTTTTTTTTACCAATGCATTATTAACAACACTTAAAAGCACATAGACATGATGATAAGGCCGGATGAATTGGAGCATAGCTAACAAACTGACAATCACATTTATATAAACATTAGTATTGACAAGACCTGTCCAGTCTCCGCTGCCCCCTCAAGAAGCTAGATACAGCACTCCAGCTTTTCTTCTTCTGAGGCTCGTTGTGTGCTGATGGCCCAACAGAGGTTAACTGCAAGATACCAATTTGGCGACATGTTTTGTACCACATCATACATTATTGTAGCAACTCTACACATAAACTCAGGTTGGACAGTATTCAATATCCTAATAATATAATCACTTATTTACTTAATATTAACGATGGTCTAAAAATGTGAGGAATACCAGTATACTATTTTTATACCAATTAATAAAGCGCACACACTCTAGGTACTATTAGGTCTACTTCCCAGCGTCTGGTAGATATTCGCGAAAAGTTTACTGTTTAACTCACAATATAATATTTTACAACTTCATTATTACTTACAGTTTCTTATATTTCAAGTAGTTCGTTTCTTCACAACTGTGGTATAAACTTGAAAATGTCATGATTATTTACAGGACAAATAAATGATAATTGCATCATTGCTTTTAATATATATTTCATTTTTATTTACTACAGTGTAGTGGACTAGTGGTGGACACTATGGACTGGGGACGTTAAAAAAAATGATTTTTATTTAAATCGATTATTATTTTCTTTTGGATTAATCGTTTTTTACAAATGATTATATACATTACGTGTTAAAATCGATTTTCGTAAACAGTGCCATCTATGGTGACGGATGAAAAAAAACTTTAAGTTTCAATTTCTCGATGAAAAAACTCGAAGGCATTAATACTTATACGTTGATTAAATAAAAAACGGCGACATCTGTATGTTGGTATGTATGCGTGTAAATTATTTTCAGAGTACTGAGAGAGATCAAAATAGTTGATAAAATAAATGTTAGGCGTTTTTATTACATAAATAAAACATTTCGCTTCATTTTAATACTACTCTGACGTAAAACTGAACAGAAAATTAGTGCCAACAATTCGTCTTTTGATTAAACAATCAACTTAAAAATCAACGAAAGGTTTGTTTTAGATTTTGGTTTTGGAAATTATGACTTAATTCTTTAATTTTTTTTTTTATTGTTTAATATATTTTAATACTAGTCAAACGTAAAATAGCACTAAATATTAATGAGAATAATTGTTTTGAATTTTATATCGTTTAAAGTTAAAGACAGATTTGTTATGTATTTTACTTATTGAGACCACGACTTAGTCGTTTAGTATTTAATTATGGTTTAATTAAAGTATTTAATTTTTAAACTGGTCTTAAGTAAAATAATACTGTACATTTGATTTTTGAGGTCGTAAGGTTATCATTTTGTTGGGATGCTCATCATTTCCTTTTATTATAATAAAACGTTTAATGGCACTGAAAATTTGCATCAATAATGATATTTGGTTTCATATTCATTACGTTGAAAGATTAAAAGAACATTAGCTTTGATTTCTAGTTTTGAATTGGTTATTTTTTATTTGTATCATTTAATTTAATTTCAATCCTATAAATTGATAATATGAATCTCTTAGGTTTATTATTGGAATATGAAAAGCATGCGAATTTTTAAATTATAGAAAAGTTCGATTTTTGCTCAGAAATCGATTAATTATTTTATTAAAATCTGTTTTAGACAAATCGATTAACATTGGAAGAATAAAAATCGATTTTTATTTAATCGATTATTTTCCATTAATTTCACATCTCTACAATGTTTTTTTTTTTTTGATGCTGAAATGGCAACTAGCCGGATCACTCGGATCGGCTATTTCTGCCAATGTCAAGTATTTATCGTCTTCAATTATCAAGTCTTCAAGTCTTCAAGTCGTCATCGTGATGACATTAATGATAAAAAATATATAAAATGTGGATGACATGAAATGGGGACCGTCTTCCGAAAAAAAAAAAAAACCCCTACAATGTTGTTGCCAGTTGATAACGCAGGTTGACACTGACAGGAGACATTTGACTTAAGCAACAAGGAAGGCTGCTTACCTTATTAGATATTTTCTTCGATTTAGCAACCTGATTTCCTTCGCACATTCTTCCAGCATTTAAATGGTTTCATTTATTTTTATGCAAAGCACACAAGATATTAATTTTATTGAAGGGAAATAATGAAAATGTGTAAAATTTAAGAAAAAGTGAGCATTTTTTTATAAGTTCCTATCTTTTTGATTTTGGCATGTCTGTTTAATTCACGCTCTAAATATATGTACCGAACCAATAGATTAAACATACAACATTGTTTTGGAAAAAATAAATCAAATAGTTAACTAGCGCCATCTATGTAACAAAATTGAAGTCATTAGTTTTAGTACTAGATGGCGTTATTAAGCGAAATGAAGTTTTATTTTTGTGGTTCTTTCTACCTGACTGCACGATTGGCATATTAATTTAAGCGTGAGTTCAAATCCCACATGGAAGAACACTTTGTGTGATCCACTAATTGTTGTTTCGAATCTAGGTGTTTTATGTGTCCGTATCATGTATGTTTGTAAAGTCCCCCGCGACATAGAATATATTCTTAACATAGGAGTTGTCTTTTAAATAAAAATTGTATGTACAAACGTACAATCACACTCGTATCTCCAAAGGGTTTGGCAGATGTGTATTTAACTTATATTTTCTTTAGCACAAACTAGTAGTAGATCATGTGTCGCGAGGGATTTTACTAACAGGCACGATACGGACACAAAGAACACACAGACTCAGAATAACAATTTGTGGAACACGCACATAGTGTTATCCCAAGTAGGAGACTGACAAAAAAAGTGTGAATTGAGAGATCCCTCCGTATACAAGACAATTAATATTATAAAATATTTTTCAAGGCACCAGACTAATATAACGGGCCATTATTTCTCCCAGACTCGTTTTAAGTGTATTGAAACTAACGCCTCTGCTATATTTACGGCAGAAATACGCGTCATGTGTATTGCTATATAAGTTAGTGTAGGCGTTTGTACATCTCATCAATATAAACCAAAAATTAACAATACAATAACTCAGAACTCCATCCATCTATTGTAATCGTTGTTGAGATATCAGTGCCCTCAAATATACTGACACTAGTTCAACCTCCGAATTTAGTTTCTACCCTCAGGGTAACGGAGGTCCGATGCCAGTCGCTCCGTTTAAAAAATTAGAATTCCGGTAAACAACTAGAAGGCGACCCCAAATAATCTTGAGATAAGACTAGAAAGAACGAAAAAAGGTTTATTTAAGATATGTCTGTGCCTGATGGTAGCCACCAACCAGAACACCAACTTCTCTACCCACTTATACTAAGACATTGGCACATATCCCAACCCCTCCCCCTATCCCTGCCTCGCTGGCGTAGTGGTAGCGTATAGGACTACTAAGCTTGAGGTCTCGGGTTCGATATCCGGGTCGGACTCAAATGTTTGTAAGATCTGCAAATATTTGTTTCGGAGTTTGGGTGTTTTCTATGTATAACATGTACCATGTATTTACAAAAAAAAAGTATATAAGTATTTATATCAGTTGTCTAGTAAACATAAAACAAGCTTTGCTTAGCTTGGGACTAAATGGCGTTGTGTGTTAGATATCCGGAATATTTATTTATTAATTATTATAATATTTATAAGATACGACTGTATGGAGCGACTGCCATCAGATCAACACAACCCAAGTAAAGTTTTTTATTTTATTTTATAGGGGGCAAACGAGCAGACGTATCACCTGACGGTATGCGATTACCACCGCCCATGGACACCCGCAACACCAGAGGCGTTACAAGTGCGTTGCCGGCCTTTGGGGGATGGGGAGAGGGGTTGGGGTATGGGCCTCCGGTATCCTCACTCACTCGGTGAAACACAGCGCAGGCGCTGTTTCACACCGGTTTTGTTCACACAATCTTACGGAACCCTATTTTTTTTTTTTACCTACGGCCTCACGGCCATGCATATCACTCCGGTCGAGGCGGCCCATGCATACCGAAGCGTGTTGTATTTATTGTACTCCACTCTCATAACTAAAATCTGTTCCCTTCGATTCCATCTTTAATACTTAGATGAAACGTTGGTGATGGTAGTGATGATGGTGATGATAGCATTGATGACAAGGTGTGTTGTGTGCAGGAGACTACATGCCGCTGAGCGCCGGCGCCTCCACCTCCACGTACCGCCCCCCCAAGAAGTCCAAGTGTGGGGGGGGCGGCTGCGGACGGTAGAACACTTGAAATGTTAATGTTGTTGGGTGGTGCCACAGGTTTCGGAAGATATTTCTTTTTTATTATATTCTATAGTTATATTTCGTACCTTATTGCGTCTATACACAAATTAGTAAAATTGAAGTGTCTGTTTGTAACTTCAAATTAACAGCTTTTAACTAAATGTATGTGAAAGTACGGTATTTATTTTTTATTAATTTATTTATTTATTTAGGTATACCAACAGCACACATACGATACACTTTTAAAAAAATGCATGCCTATTACAGGTACACACAACATTCAACTTACATAAATTAAATATTTTGTTTGTCTGTCTGTTGCTGACGACATAAGGAGTAACGTAGGCTACTTTTGTTCTAGACTAACTTCGCCCCGCGGTGTTACTCGCGATTGTTTATGTAAAGGTACAACCGCGGGGAGTAGCTTGTTGATAATACAATTTATGATCTGGCGAGTGCTTGTTGTAATTAATTTAATTATTAAAATAAATGGCTGTTTTTGTTGGCACACACGAACAGCGCCGCTACACCAATCATTAAAGTTTAGTTAAAATTTCATTTATTAAAACAATTATGGGGAATATACATGCAAATAAGCTCACATCTTCAACATAACAGGAGGGGTTTTGATGTTCCACGGCTTCTTGAGTGGAGACCGCGTCTCGACAAACGTAGTGTAGGACGTCCACACACACACACACACACACACACGCGCGCACACACACACACACACACACACACGCGCCAGGCGGAGTGATGGTGTTTATTATTATATTTCTTTTACACACGTTAATGTTATCAACTATTGTCTGGCTGCTGAGAGATTGCGTTTCTGACAGGTCGTGATCGAATGGGCGATGTAACTTTGAACTGGCGTACTATTTATGGCAAAATTTTAAATATCTTTACATTTACATTAAAAATTGAATAATCATGCCAACTTACAATAAACGTTTTATTTTGGGCTAAAGTTATTAACAATTAATTAATTTAAGAACAATAATTTTTAAAAGTCTAACGACGTCAAACTGCGCTGTTTCAAGGTTATGTCAATCGTTTGCTGTAGTGATGAGACAAAATAACGAGGCAATTGTAACTGAATATTTTTGTAAACGTAATGTAATCTGTCGGTCGGTATATTGTTAAATAAAACGTTCCAATTTTATAATATATAATTTTATTTATTTATCTTGATTGTATACATAGGTAAAAAAAACAGTATAACAAAATGAGTTACAAGGTATGTAAGGATGTACGAGTATAACAATTGGCGGTCTTTTCTTTCCCTTCGTTTCATTCAGAAATTATGATTAAATTTAATTCATCCATCAACAATTTTGTTAACATTGTGTTTGAAATACTACAACTTCGGTAGATGGCGCTGCAGTATGTTATGTTGTATGTGGGGGTCGCCACACCGTATTATATTGTAGATATTGAGCAATGTGTTGGCTCGCAGCAGATAAACATGACCTTGAAATATCACTTCAGTGTTTTAATACGCCTGTTTGTCATGCTGCAGACCAAAGTTCTGATTTGCAGTTGAATACACGATTCGTTCCCAATAAACGTCTGTATTCTCTGAATTCGTTATTTGTAACAATAATGACGTTTTTCTCTTTCATCGCTTCCGCGAGTTCGCACAATATCATTCGTAGACCGTCGTCAGGCCGTGTCGTATGCCACACCACGATCAAGACTTTGTCAGTTTGCCTCAACTCTGCGCAGAGCAAGCGGCGGTCGTCGGTATATGACAATGTAGCGAACACGTGATTCAACTCCAATATTGTAAAATTGTTGAGCGAATCGTTGTTTCTCAAAAACTGCACCACTTCTATAGTGGTTACAGTGACTGCGTCTGTCTCTATGAGCGTTCTACAAGGAATCTCAAGAAGTTCTTTCCATTTTGAACTATTTTTATAGTAACTATTTTCGAAATATTTAAAGTAGTTCCTGTGAAACTTTGTGTGTAACTCGCTAATAAGCGGTTCTCTCGTTACGTTATACGCCGTTCGTCTGTACAAGTCCCTCGTGGCGGAGCGACGAGCGTCAACTCCCAGCGACATACCAGCAGTGAGATTCTGGCTCGTACTCGGCGACGTCCACCACTTCACTATTTCACTGTGGCAATGCAACAAACTCAACTGCAAAACGATTGTGAGAATCTCATTTCTTACATGATCTTCGTAACCTGATAAAATGTTCTCCACCCGGTAATGGTTCCCTCGCTTACCATAGATCACCAGCTTATCTAAAAACTCTCGGGCCGTAGCGACACAGTTCGCGTGAAACTCAGAAAACTTTTTATATTTGATCTGAAATCTATATTTATGGATATCATTTATTCGATCCGAAACTTTCTCGAATAAAAGTTTAATATTCTTCTGGGCCGCTGCAAATTGATTTGAAAACTTGAGCATACCTGATTGCTCGTCAAAAGTCAGGAGGCTACTGAGAACTTTGGTTAACTTGTATTTGTTATCATCTAACGTGACAACTTTGTACTGATCTGTTTGGTCAAATCGTTCACATAACTCGAGGATGGCATCCGCGGTTTCCACGACGCTATCTACTATCATATCAACTGCATCAACGGGAACTTTCAGTCGCAGAGAGCGCAGATACTCTATTACAGCAGTCCTGACCGCACCTAATGCTTCGTCTATCTCAGAGCGCTCCATCTTGACTCGTTTTAGTCGATCTATATCATCTACAGGTCTCCTATGTGCAAATTTTAATTCATCTTCTTCACAGCAGACGATGAAAGCGCCAATTAGAGGAGTTAGTGTAGCAGTTGATGGGGCAGATAAAAAGGATGTTATTAGTTCGTCACACGTTATAATTTTTTGAAGATGAATTGCAGGTTGACGCAGTATTTCTTCTATTAAATAATTTCTTAATTGAGTAGTATAAGTGTCGTTCGTATACAAAAAGTCATCACGAAACATTAAAATTAGCCAACCGGGATTATAAACATCGGGGTTCTCTTCTAAAAACTCGCGGTAACGATATTGCTGTAAACAATTTAAGTCTCTCCCCGAAGAAAAGTTATTATATACATTTAGAGACAAAATTGACGCTAAGTACCTCACAAACAATGAAATATCTCTTTTAAGTAAAATATTTGCAAACTCTTGTACTTGTAGCTCGGAGTGTTGCAGCCGACCACGAGCTGTACCTGTGGTGGCCAACAAAGTGTCGAGAGCGCGAACAGAGTCGGGCTCACGTGTTGTGTAGGAGCCCATCGTGAACTCATTATTACTGTACACTATGTACATGTGCGACTTACACGTGTCGTCCGCTTGGGAATCAATTTCGTTATTAGTTTCTAAACCCCTGTCGTCGAAGTTAATCGCATCATTGTCACCTTTGTGTTCCAGTTGCAACAGCATAGGGATGGCTCCCTTCTGCCCCACTATTTCTATTTTGAGACGGATTTCGTGGAAGAACTCCTTCGCGGAATATGAGTCTATATTATATCTAGAGAAGGTGTTGTTTATTAATATTTAACTTTAAACAATAAAAAAAATATTCTCATTAATATCCAGTCCTATTTTACATTTGACTAGTATTAAAATAATTTAATCGATAATTTGAAAAATATTAAACAAGTAAGTTGTGATTTCTAAAACTAAAATCTTTTCGTTGATTTTTAAGTTGATTGTTTTTGATCTCTCTCAGTACTCTGAAAATAATTTACACGCATACATACCAACATACAGATGGCGCCGCTTTTTATTTAATCAACGTGTAAGTATTCCTTCCTGCGAGTTTTTTCATCATAAATTTGAAACTTACAACTTATATTTCTACCACCTGCCATAGTGTCCACTACTGTACACCACTAGTCCACTATAATGTAGTAAATTAAAATAAAATATATATTAGAAGCAATGATGCCATTATTGTCCCAATAAATGCCAATATTTATTGTCACTTTCTTTTTCTAAATATGTTTATAAATTATTTATGTAAATGTATACATGCCAAGAATATTAAACTATAAGTTTAGTCAATACCATTAATGATACAATAAAATTGATTTCCTCATTTTGTGTCGTCTCTATTTATTTTGTTTAATATTTTTACAATAATACAAATTAAGAGCAAGTGGAAATGAAATATGTCTTAGAATTTTAATCACCACCGGCCAATCAATACTGGACATTGGCGGAAAAGAATCGATTGAATAAAAATCAATTTTTATTTTATTACTGTTATTCGATATGTCAAAAATCGATTCAAATTAAATAATAAATCGATTTCTAATAAATAATCGATTTTTTCTATTTCTATAAAAATCCACATGCTTTTCATATTATTTTTTTTTTCATTTTTTATTATAATGACGGCAAACGAGCAGACGTATCGCTTGATGGTAAGTGATTGCCGCCACCCATGGACACCAAATGGCAACACCAGAGGCGTTAATTTATTTTTGAGACCACAACTTAGTCGTTTAGTTTTTATTTATCGTTTTAAGTATTTAATTTTTAAAACTAAAATGATGATAATTCGGGAGCGGCTAGTTATGAATCAGTTGTTTTACCAAAAGTTACGGATGACGAAGATGTATGGCAGCTACATCATATCATATCATCATATCATCATACAAAATAATGGCCTTGACATCTAACCCGTCAGTGGTCAAAAATACCGAATTGGACCTAAACGTTGCAGCACAGCTATCGGATCTTATGGTAGACCCTCTCAATGTCTGGAAGAGAACCGAAGGGACTTTTCTAAGCTAACCAAATTGGCTCTAAAGTATCTCTCTGTAATGGCCACTTCTGCTCCATCCGATATATTATTTTCCAAAGCGATTATTTTAATTGTTTTAATAATGTATTTCAAACGCCTCACATTTTATCAACTTGTAAGTAGTTATTATTGCCTTCGAGTTTTTCCATCGCCGTATAGATTATAAAAACTGGAGCTGTTTATAAAATTGAAACTTCAAGTTTTTTTCATCCGTCGTCATAAATGTCACTGATTTTAACACGTAATTTAAATAATCGATTTGTAAAAAATCTATTAATATCACTCCGAAAATCGATTTTTTAAAATCAATCCAAAAGAAAATAATAATCGATTTAAAGACTAATCAATTATTTTTTAACATCCCTACCAACAATAATAAGCAATGATGCAATTTACGTTACGTCATCCTATGAATAATTATAACCTTTTCAAGTAGTTTATATATTTTTTTATCATTAATTTCATCACGACGACGACGACTGGAAGACTTGAAGACGATAAATACTTGACATTGGCAGAAATAGCTGATCCGAGTGATCCGGCTGGATGTCATTTCATCATCATAAATAAACATTTTCAAGTTTATACCACAGTTGTGAAGAAATGTACTACTTGAAATATAAGAAACTGTAAGTAATAATGAAGTTGTAAAATATTATATTTTGAGTTAAACAGTAAACTTTTCGCGAATATCTACCAGACGCTGGGAAGTAGACCTAATAGTACCTATAGTGTGTGCGCTTTATTAATTGGTATAAAAATAGTATATTACGTCACATCACATTTTTAGACCATCGTTAATATTAAGTAAATAAGTGATTATATTATTAGGATATTGAATATTGTCCAACCTGAGTTTATGTGTAAAGTTGCTACAATAATGTATGATGTGGTACAAAACATGTCGCCAAATTGGTATCTTGCAGTTAACCTCTGCGGGGCCATCAGCACACAACGAGCCTCAGAAGAAGAAAAGCTGGAGCGCTGTATCTAGCTTCTTGAGGGGGCAGCGGAGACTGGACAGGTCTTGTCAATACTAATGTTTATATAAATGTGATTGTCAGTTTGTTAGCTATGCTCCAATTCATCTGGCCTTATCATCATGTCTATGTGCTTTTAAGTGTTGTTAATACACTATGCAACAAAGTAAAAACAAAATATTTCACTGGGTTCACAGTACCTATGTAATTATGTTTAGCCACCTTAAAAATATGTGAAAAATCGAAATAAAATTTTTCTATCACATCAAGTTTAATAGTGAAATGGATTTATTAATTTTACTTAAAATAATCTACATAAATTTGTTATTTTTCGATTTTTTTTTTTTCTGACCGTCAAGCTTTTCTCTTATAGTCAGTAGTGGCAGTATCCCTCTGGAGGCTCTAACAGTAGTCTGCAAGCATGACTGGCTCCCATCTTCCCTGGTAACGCTTTCGTATTCTGCAATTTCTTAATAAAATCTTTCACCGTGTTCATCACTTACTGAACCCATGTTATCAGGAAAGAAACTTAAATGAGAGTGTAAAAAATGATTTTTAACGACATATTGCATCCTAGTTTCTGATACGCATCCAGCATCCCATTAATTTTTTCATGGAAATCTGTTGATTTTTTTGTAACGTCGATTAAAGCCAACCATGCATTTTTTTCAAAAGGTCTGAGGCTCGATAAAGAAGCAGCATCATTGACCAATGTTCTTATGTCAGGACCGTTGAAAATACCTTCTTTAATTTTTGCCTTACTTAGCATAGGAAATTTTATTTTAAGAAAACTTGAGAGGTGTCAAGGGACACCCGGATGGAACGAAGTTCGAAATAGAAAGACGAAACGAAAATATCTGTGTGTGTCGTCGTCGTGTCGTGACAACAAATTGTGTCGTGACAACAAATTGTGTCGTGATAACAAATTGTGTCGTGAGAACAAATTGTGTCGTGACAATTTTTCCGTCTAGCCCCCTTACACAACGCGCCATAAGGAACTTCGTTCCAATAGCAAAAAGTGTCGTGACAACTTTTTCGTATGAATTTTTTCCGTCTAGCCCCCTTTCACAACGCGCGATAAGGAACTTCGTTCCAAAATAAACATCCAGGTTCGTCCATTCAGCTTGAAGAACTACAAAATCTTTTCGGTACTGGAATATCTGGAGAATGTGGTAGCGGCATTGACACTGATGACACAGTAGCATACATCACCGAATGTTTTGACTTTTTGGAAACCCTTTCACAGTTGTTAAACAAAAGTAACAGTCATATACGTGATTTTTGGCTTCACGCCACTGCAACTGCATTGGTACATCAAAAGGCATCTGTTTAATATTACCCTTTTTTTTTTTTTTTTTTTTTTTTTACGTGTGGAAACCCCCTCGGGCCGTCACCCCGCCGGGGTTTGCGGCGGGGCGGTGTGTCGGAATCGAACCGACTAAAACCACACGGTGTGCCAACTCTGCGCCTGAGAAGGGAGGGGTCCGGGAATCGCAGATATTATACGACCGGACCCCTCCCAGCGCCTGCCCGCACTGAAGCGGGCACCGTCTGCTGGTAGAAACTCTCAAATTAGGCGACGCACGGCACACGCGTACGTCGCCCCTTCGCGGCTGGCCACTAAAGCGGATGGACGGGAAAACCCATCCCGTCCATCCGCGGCCACACTCAGGGCGGCATGAGGCGCAGATGGGCGCGCCTCCGCCGCCCGGTTCGCCGGCGGCGGATCGGGTCCGAGTGGAGATCATCCTCCCGGGCCTTTCCGCCGCCTCCTTCTGCGAAATTACGTCTTCGCAGAAGGATGCGACCGCGGTAAAACTGCTGTCGCCACCGGCCATGGAGCGTATGATGGCCGGTAGCGACAGATCTCCTCCGATGACTGCAGTGAGGACCGGGCGTTGCTCCGCCCAAGCGGGGCAGAACTCCAGCGTATGCTGGGCCGAGTCCTCACTGCAGTCGCAGTGGTGGCAGGCGGGACTCAATTCCCTCCTAGCGACCGAGTGCAGGTACTTTCCGAAGCAACCATGCCCGGAAAGCACCTGCGTCAGCCGGAAGGAAAGGGTCCCGTGCTGCCGCCCTGCCCACTCGAGGATGACCGGCTGGAGCGCCTCCACGGTGGCAAAGCCAGCGCGTGGAGCCTCCAGCCGGGACGACCAACGAGCCATCGTGGCTCGGCGAGCGGCTTCACGCCAATCGCGTACCTCTTCGGGCGGAGGACGATACCCGTTCTCCGCCCGATATTCAGCCGCTCGCCGATAAACTTCGGCGAGCACTTCCGCCTCCAAATCCCACGGGGGTGTTCCGGCCAAGGCGCACGCCGCCTCCGTCGACACGGTGCGGTATCCGCGTATGGCTCTGACCGCCAATACCCTCTGAGGCCGCCAAAGGCGTGCCTTATTCTGGGCGGTCAGAGCCGGGACCCACACCGGTGACCCATATAGGGCCATCGACCGGACCACCCCCGTGAAGAGGTTCCTTGTTGCGACGCTGGCTCCACCCAAGTTGGGCAAAAGACGCCCAAGGGCGGAGGCAGCGTCGACCAGCTTTGGACAAAGCTGTCGGAAGTGCTCGTCGAAGAGCCACCTACCGTCGAGGATCAGGCCCAGATACCTCATCTGGGCCCGAACCGGTACGAGGACCGAGTTGACTTCGATTGAGGCGCCGGGGGGTGGACCACGACGGGGCCCATGAAAAAGCAGGGCCTCCGTCTTGTCAAGGGCCACCCGTAAGCCCAGCGCCTCGATGCGCCCAACCACCAGAGAAACACCCCTGGTGGCCAGGCGCGCCGCCTCTTGGAAATTGGCCCCCCGAGCTGTGACCAATGTGTCATCGGCGTAACAAATTACGCCCAGCCCGGGGGGCAGACGACTCCGAAGGACCCAGTCGTACCCCACGTTCCACAGGAGTGGTCCGAGGACAGACCCCTGTGGAACGCCGCACGACATGGGTCGCCGTCTCAAGACGCCATCTCGGTCCTCGTACACGACGGTACGCTCCTCTAAATAGTCTGCCACCAGCCGCCTCAGGTACTCTGGCACCCCGTGGTAATGGAGTGCTTCCCTGATGCAGCTGAATGGCAGACTATTGAAGGCGTTGGCGATGTCCAAGGACACCGCCAACACCACGCCGCCACAGCCAACCGCCTCTTCGGTCACGGCCCTAAGGCGCATCACGGCATCGACCGTCGAACGCCCCTCTCGGAACCCGAATTGGGCGTCCGACAGGTCGGGCCCCACCTCTCTGAGATGCTGGACGATGCGGGCAGAGAGAATCCTCTCGAACAATTTGCCCGCCCCGTCCAGCAACACGATGGGCCTATAGGCCGCGACCGAATCGGCCGGCCGTCCCGGCTTCGGCAACAGGACCAGCTTCCCGCATTTCCAGCACTCAGGGAAGCGTCCGGACGCCAGGCTGGCGTCCAAAACCTCCCTGAGGCGGTCCGACATATGGTCGAGGGCTCGGGCCATCACTCGGGGTGGTACCCCGTCCGGCCCGGGGGCGGTGTTCTTGGAACGCATCCGAAGAACAGCCGCCCCAACCTCCGATTCCCTAACGGGCGGAATATCGTCCTCTCGGCCCCCGTCGTCTCTGGCCACTGAATAGGCCATCGACGGGGGCGTGTGCTCCGCCCGCTGCGGGAAAAGGCCCTCGACCACCTGCTGCAGGAAGCTGGGCTGGAGAGTCTCGGTAAGGGGGGGGCCCGCCGTGCGGAGCTTCTGACGCACCGCACGATATGGGCGACCCCAGGGGTCACGATCGAGACTCTCCAGCATCTCCACTCTCTTTGCCTCTTTGGCGCGGCAAATGGCCAGCTTCAGAGTCCTCCGCGCTTCGCGGTACTCCTCATGAAGCCGGCCCTCCTCCCCGTCTACGCGGTGGCGTCGCCGCCGGCATCGGGTGTAGGACCTCCGGGCACGAGTACAGGCCGCACGGAGGTCCGCCAACTCCTGGGACCACCAGTAGACCCCGTTCCGTGAAGGTTGACAACCCCGAACGCGGGGCATGGCCGCATCGCAGACCTGCGTAATCGCAGTGCGAAAGCGGCCAGCCCCCATTTCGACCTCCTCGGCCGGGGCCCGCGGAGACAGCCAAGACTGAATAATGGCCGCCTCCTCTAGCAGGTCCCTGTCGAGTTTGGCAACTGCCCACCGCGGAAAGCGGGAGGTATGCCGCGCCACGTGACCCCTACTGGGGCCCTGGGACCGGGAGAGCTCAAATCGGATATACAGGTGATCCGAGAGCGTCTCAACCTCATCCAGGACACACCAGTTCCTTACTCGTGCGGCAACAGCAGGGGTAGCGAACGAAAGGTCCACTATCGACCCCCCCTGCTGTCGCACGCACGTGTTGGTGGCGCCTCTGTTCAGCAAACAGAGGCCCACCGAAGCCGCCCACTCCACAACGGCATCGCCCCTGGCGTCCGTCGCCGGGGAACCCCACGCAATGAACTTTGCGTTTAATATTACCCTTGTACCAACCCGTCAAATATTTATAACATTTTAAGCAACGCACTTTCCCATGATTTGTCTTGATGTTTAATGGCAATTTTAAAATAAGCTTCATAACACTTCTCAAGCAGAGGCGAAATTGGCTTTTTTTCACTTTTAGGTGTAAATTGACCACAAACATAACAAAATAAGCTAAGAGAATTAACACAGACACGCGGCATTTTGTAGATATGAATAACATGAATGTTTTGTTGACTTTTGTATACATCAATGATAATGATTGATCTATACTAATATTATAAAGAAGTAAAGTTTGTGTGTTTGTTAAATTGTAGGGGGTAATCTCGGGATCTACTAAACCGATTTTAAAAATTCTTTCACCAATAGAAAGGCACATTATTGCTGAGTGTCATAGGCTATATTTTATTTTGGAAAAAAATAGGGTTCCGTAAGATATTTGGGTTTTTCGGACACAAGGTGTAAAAATCAACCAGAAAAGTTACTTATTTTGCGAAAATTTTCATGCTACGGGCTATATAATAATTTATAAAGATACTAGCTTCGCCTCGCGACGTTGCCTGTGATTATTGTCGTACCGCGGGTAGCACCGCGGGGTTCAGCTAGTTACCTATAAAATTGCGTTTCTTCAGTACAGATCATTTCAAATAAAAAAAAGTTTGTAATGGCTCTGTATTCTAAATTCAAATTAATTTTGTTTTAAAACCATGACATTCTATTTACAAACTCAGTCTTTTGTTTTTTGATTATCGTTGTATTTTCATTACATTTGAACATTTTTCGTCATAATGGATACTTTAAAAATTCGTGTAATTATGGAATACTAGCTGACCCACGCAACCTCGTTTGCGTCTTCAATTGCCCGTAGCGTGAAAATTTTCCCCGTTTTTGAAACATTCTTCATTGGTGCTCCGCTCCTATTAGTATTTTTTTTTTTTTTAAAAAGACAACTCCCACATTAGGAATAAACATCCTGTGTTGTGGGGGACTTTACAAACATACATGAAACGGACACAAAGAACATCCAGACTCGGGACAACAATTCGTGGATCACACAAAGTGTTGTAGGTACCGCGTGGGATTTGAACCCACGACACTTGGCGCAGTAGCAAGCGGCATGGCGACCGCTGACACCACTCGGCCAACCGTGCAGTCAAGTCAAGTATTACCGTGATGATTAGCCTATAGCCTTCCTCGATAAATGGACTATCCAACACTGAAATAATTTTTAAAATCGGTTTAGTAGATCCCGAGATTACCCCCTACAGTTTAACAAACACAAACTTTACTTCTTTATAATATTAGTATAGATGAGTTCCGTCGTGGCACCAACGCAACACAAACGGCACGTAACATCAAAAACGTTTACGGAGAGAACTGTACAAACGAACGCACAACCCTTTATTGGTTTTCCCGGTTCCGTTCTGGAAATTTTGACTTGAAAAATGAAGCTCGTGGTCGTCCGGAGACTTTGGTTAACAATAATGAATTTATCGCATAAAAGGATGTTACTATAATGTCTATGAATGCGAATAAAGTCAATAAGATTGTATGTGGTCAATTAGCACTTTGCAGTGTTCCTAGTCGGGACTTGAGATATAAAACACGGAGTGAATTTAAACTGAAAATATTTAATACTTGAAAAAGATAAACGAGTACAAGGTAGCTACACTCGTTGTGTAGGGTTGGCGCGACGCAAAGCAACTGGCGTTGCCCGGTCTTACATATTCACGGGTGGCCAACCGACAAAGCTTACTCAGACCTGAACGCAAGAAGTGCCGAGGCCCTACATTCCTGGATCGCGTTCATCGGTCTACATCCAGACGAGCTCAGCTGTGCTATGACCGAGAACGAGCTCAGTTTGAGCCATTTCTGATTCGACCGAGGCTACCGCAGAATTAGGCAAGTAGAGTACAAAGTCACTACCTATTTTCGTTAGTAGGCATTAGCAACTTTACCGACGCGTAGGTAGTTACATTAAATAGTTATAAATAGGCATTGAAGGAGCTACGCGGTGCGCGCAATAATACATTGCTGGCTTCTGAAATTAATATAAATCTTGACACATTGTTTTTTCCGGCTACAATTTTTTTTAAGGACAACTGTTTGTTTTTTTTTATAAGTTTTGGGATGCTGAATCAGCCCCTTTCGTTTTCGTTAGTCGTCTTTTTACACCCTGTATATACACTCATTTGCAAAAAAAACGGGCGGTTTCGATTTTCTTCCTGGCTGAAAAAAATAAAATACCAAAAAGGTTTTAATCATTTGAACATGTTACTGGCCAGTTATAAAAGTGCCATAATATTTATAAGAGTACATTCCAAATTCAAATTTTTGACTGAGCCTGGTTTTCAAAGAAAACAACTTTTAACTACATTTTGTGGCGCGAATTCCCTATAATTAATATCGACTCTAATTAACTTTTTGTCAATTTTTATTAATTTATCTGATGTCCTTGACATTTAAAAGTATTGTTATTGCTGTTTAGCAATCTCGAAAATGGTAGATAAAGTGATAAAAGCGAGCAAAATTATTGCGCTGCTTGAAGAAGGTTGCAGCCAATGCTTCGTGGCTCAGAGGTTAAATGTGAGTCGGTCGACAGTTCAAAGGACCTGGCAGCGCTATCAAGAGACCGGTTCCGTCAAGAGAAGGCCTGGTTCTGGCAGAAAGACATGTACCGAACCACGGGATGATCGTTTTCTAGTTAGTCAAGCGTTGAGAAATCGCAAATCTTCTTATGTGGACCTCAAGAACAGCCTCGAAGAAGTAAGAAATGTGCAAATTAGTCTATGGACGGTCAGGAGGAAGCTTCTCGCTGCTAATATACACAGTCATCGCCCGGCACGCGGCCCTAAATTACTCCGTAGACATCGAGTTGCCAGGCTTAGCTTCGCTCGAAATTGTGTGTCATGGACTCATGAAGACTGGGATAGGATATTGTTCTCCGATGAAGCTAGGATATCTCTGCATGGTGAAGACCGACGTCGGCGAGTGCTACATAGACGAGGAGAACGCTTTGCAGAGGCATGTTTTGAAGAAATCACACCTTATGGAGGGGGCTCTGTTATGTTTTGGGCAGGAATAAATTCCATGGATCGTACGGAGTTAGTCTTCATCGAAAACGGTACACTGACTGGACACCGATACATAACGGAAGTTCTAATTCCTTATGCACAACCCGCTTTAACCGCTCTTGGCGAAAACTCATTTTTTATGGACGACAACGCTCGCGCCCACCGGTCTGGCGATGTGGAAGAGTATATGCTAGAAGTCGGAATTCGTCGTTTGGACTGGCCAGCTAGAAGTCCGGACCTCAATCCCATAGAGCATGTCTGGGACGTTCTGAAGCGACGAGTGAGATCAGTGCAGCCGGCTCCGCAGACCATCAGAGAGCCAAAGAATGTGATTACCGCGGAGTGGGAACGTATTCCCCAAGAAACCATAAAAGGTATACTCGCTAGCATGCCCAGACGAATGCAAGCCGTGATTTCAGCAAGAGGGGGTCACACTCAATACTAAACTTTTATCTGCTTTTAATGTATTCAAGAAAAACAAAGAAATTAACGCGTTTCATTTTTATTTAGCGAGCAGGTACAATAATAGTGTTTTGAGCTTAAACATTATTTCTCAATAATTTAATCAAAATGTTATGATAAAACTGATGATACCTATTCCTTTCTAATTAATTTATGAAATTCTGAGGATAATAATACCTAAAATTGACAAACAAACTAATAGTAACTATTAAAATAGTTCTTTGCTTAAATGCCCGTTTTTTTTGCAAAAGAGTGTATAAAAATGTTATGTTGGTTTGTGTACACTTCAAAAACTCAAAAAGTTCTGCACCGATCGAGCAATTTTTTGCATCAGTCCCATATCCGCGACCGCGAAAAAACACGATAAAACCGACATAAACGCAGGCGGAGCCGCGGGCAACAGCCAGTATTTAAATAAAAATAAAAAAAATTGAGAGGTGTCAAGGGACACCCGGATGGAACGAAGTTCGAAATAGAAAGACGAAACGAAATTATCTGGCTTGCTTTCTATAAGAGAGAGAGAGAGAGACAGACAGAGAAAGGCTAATGATTCCTGACAATTTCAGGGTGTGTAAGGGGGGACTAAAAAATGTCTCCGAGCGATAGTTTCGGAGATAGAGGGGTATCTTCCTTAAGGGATGATTTTAGGGGGTGGGGGTGGAAATGAGTAACTTGGTAGTTAAACGTGATATCCAACTAACGGGTTGAAAATATGTGCGGTCCTAGTGTCCTGAAGTTACTATCAGTGGGAAGGGGAGGTCAGAAAATGACCAGTCAGGTAGGGCGAAAGGGTTGGGGGTACTGTGGTCGTTAAAATGAGTTCAAGCGCTAAGGTGCTGGGGTAATTGGTTCAAAAGTTAGGTTGAGAGGGGGTGAAGAATTTTTGAAAAAAAATGGGGGGGTAAGGCAAATATTGAGGGTGCTGATTCCTGACAAGTTCTGGGGAACCAAGGGGGGACTAAAAAATGTCTCCGAGCGATAGTTTCGGAGATAGAGGGTGTGTCTTCCTTAAGGGATGATCTTAGGGGGTGGGGGTGATCAAGGTAGTGGAGTGAATGGATTGGGGGTGCTACGTTAGATAAATAAGCCCAAAAAAAGGAGTTGAAAATATGGGCAAAGGGTGGGGGGGTGAAAGTATTAGGGGGAGGGGCACCTCGACTGAGAAGTATGGCGGTATCGAAGAACTCGACTTCACGATATGACTATGTAGGCGATCCAGGAATATGTGGGGAAAATTTTAATCTCCCTGTGGTATCACTAAATTTCTTGGGTAAACACACAATATGGTATAATAAATTCGTCTTGACAAAATGTGTGGTTGACATATGTCGAAAGTGTTATTACAATTCCGTCTAGCCCCCTTCCGCAACGCGCGATAAGGAACTACGTTCCAAAAATTGTTAGCTGAAGTGTAAGTTAAAGTTTACTTGGGGTAAAAGGATGTTGTATATAGGTACCTACAAACTTCCTACTTTATAAGTTTAATTTTATTGGGTTGTGAAACTACCCTCTATCATAACTGTTATTCCTACCCTACTCTTACGATTTATCCACTTGTATTTCTCAGCTTCTTAGCTCACTACACAAATTACGATATTTGGTGTTATATTGAAGACATGATAAGTCAAAAAGTTTCTAAAGACCTCACTGAGAGACCAATACTGTACGACATCGCTGGGTTGAAATATTCACTTGCAGTTATACTCTTAGTGATAATCACTTTACCTCAATACCTTCCATTCACACTTCCATGAACTTAAAATCCATTGGGAATATTTTTATTGATTTTTTATGAAATGACATCCAGCCGGATCACTCGGATCAACTATTTCTGCCAATGTCAAGTATTTATCGTCTTCAATTATCAAGTCTTCGAATCTTCAAGTCGTCGTCGTGATGAAACTAATGATAAAAAATACATAAAATGTAGATGACATGAAATGGGGACCGTCTTTCGAAAAAACAAAGAACGATCTCTGAAGTGAAAATGACAGAATGGCTAATGTTGCCATACTGAATTGATTCAAGAGGGCTAAAGACAACTGGTGGTTTTATTTAGAACTTGTATCTTTACAGGTTCAGGCTGACGTGCTGGTTCTCTTCTTAAGAGTTAAAATAATTTATATTCTGAAACAGTAGTTATTTATTCATTCATTTTGGACCTCCGACAAGGAATACACCTTTCATGCTAGTTTTATTACGAAAACAAATAAATGCTAATGACGCTGTTAAAATGCATTTTTTTCGGATTTTACTTTATTCTAGATTAACCTTGAAAAAAACTGATTAAATCTGATTATCAACATAATATGGTCAAAACTACAAAATATTTTGGTATTACATTTGTATAGACAATTCAGTCGTCGCCGGTCTCTGTATGTACATGTTAATGTTCCTATTTTTTTTCATTTTCAGACTCGCTGTCGTTTCACAAACGTCGGTGGACAGTTGTGATCCCCGGAGGACTCGGGATCCTCCTCTCCTTCCGTGCCACTCCCATGGATTACCAAAAGCGTCTCGGCACCTCTGGCGTCGAAGGACAGCTTTACGAAACGAAAGTTATCGCTCTGATTATGTTGAGGTTGCTGCACGACGAGCGCGTGGCAGACTTCCGTCTGGCCACAAATATGAAGGGTATGGGCGCGTTCGACGACATCTGCGTCAGAGTGAGCGTGGTGGGGCGGGAGCAGGCCCTCGCGCTCTTCATCCAGCTCAAACACAAGATACACGACGATGCGACACTCAAGATATACGACAATAACACCGATCTAGTCAAGTACATGGATAGCTTCGTTTCGATCACTAAGAAGATTCCTTCTAAAACACATAGTATGTTCATTCTGTATACAAATGCTGAATTCAAAGTTCCATATTCAGCGCTTCAGACCGAAGTTAATCAGACCAAAGATAAACAGACCAAATATACGTTCAAGAGGTTTGTGTGCACTTACGACAATTTGAGTAATGATTTGCTGGTGACCGGAGCCTCGGTCGGTCAAGAGCTGGGTCACAATAAAGAAATGGTACAAAACTTTGCCAAGATTAAATTTCAAGAAGACCTTACCGGTCTAGCTGAACGGCTTGCGATGTTTTTGTGCGACGAAACGAAGCGAGAGCATATGATGAACGACATGCACTTGCAGCAGTACCACGTCGTGTTGGCGAAACACGTCGTACACGTCGGTGACATTCAAACAGATAACATCGGCACGACAACATGGCGGAAGATGTCGTTTCGAAACGAATTCTTTGAATCCCAGGACATACCTGTTAAGTTGTTCAGATGTGAATTTTTCAAACAAATATTAAAGAAACTTCCGAAGATTGTGAGACGGGGGACAGACTCGACCGCGACAGAAGCATCGGTGGACGATCTAATAGCATCGTTCCTGTTGCACGGCACGGCCGCAGCGCTGAGTCCTCTGATCACGACTTACATAGCGAGCGACGACGCCGGTACATTACAATTTTTGGTTGACCGACCAGCGAGTGACGTCGAGCAGTTGAGTCAAATGAAAGTTTCGCCAGAAACAACGGCCGAGGCGTATCTACGCTCTCCGGGAATGAACGTGCCGGTCGGTTTCGGTAACGTCGATATGGTGATGAGCGGTGAAGCCAAGAAAATGGAGAAGAGGTTCAAGTACCTGGTGAACGGCATCATAGATATGTGTAAACGCTACGAGCAGGTGAAATCGCTCAAAGTTGTCACTATCGATGAGACTGTTGACGGGGGCCTCTTGACCCACTGCGGAGGCCTGGCGAGTGGCGTCGGTAACCTGTTGACGTGGGACGGGAGCACCGACATGCTTAGGTTTGCCGATCGTTTCACTTTCCGCCAGACTAATGCCGAAACTTTATTCAATAAACTAAAAGTAAAAATCGAGCAGCAGAGCTTTGGAACTGACCATTTGACTGATTATAGATTCAAGGTAAAAACTAGCAAGTTGCCCAAATTGAGCTTCGACTGCACTGACACAGCGAGAGAGTTCATCAGTAAACTGGTCATCTATGACAAGCAAAGAAATCAGTCTAAGGTCGAGGAACTCTTGAAAGATGAAATACAGAATCTACTGTACAATAAAGCACACAACAGCGCCTTGCAGTGTCACTCGGTGTTCTTACACTACCATGACGAAGTGGTCAGCTGGTGGCTGCGGCCGTCGGGCACGTATCTGAACAAGGCGAGTAACTTGTATGAACTGGCGATAAACAACATCAAAGCGGAGCCGCAGATCAGTGCGCTTCACACCACCTTTCACGTGAACAACTCGAGGTACCGTGGATTGAGTTTCGACGAAAAGACTCCGATGTGGTTGGCGCTCGCAAAGCTCCCCACTCACATGTCCATAGTCACAAACACGGTTACACTGACCACTATGCAAGCGATTCAATGTTTACGGAAGATGCGTGCGAACAGCAAGTACGCGGTAGTCGATATGGAGAGTGTAGCTCATTTGTCAGCCGCGGAGTTTTGCTCACTTCAGGAAGAGTTAAGGAAGACCGAAAAGATGCTCATCATCGTATGGCGTGACACGGACAGTGGTGCGATATCACGTACCATGCTGCACAAATTTGCGCAAGCGACTGAATGTAAACAAATAGTTGTAGTAACAAACAACGTGGACAAAGTCTACGAATATTTTCCTCACATCGAAGTGTTCAGAGACGAAACACTAAGCTTTACCTCATTGAGCGCGGTTTCACAAAAAGAATTAAGAAAAAAATGTAAAGTAGTATTTCAAGGTGTAGCGCTCAGCTTGGATCTTATGATGGACAACATGTCGCTTTCGTTTGTAAAAGGTGTAGTATTAGATAAACTAACTCGTTGCGAAGCTATATCCCTTGGCGCTGCGCTCGGTGATCCACGTTACGAAGAAATAAAACATCTTTATATCGACAGGAACGTTTGTTGGGTGAGTAACGATGGCAACGATAAACTTAATGCTCGTTTTCTCGTTAGAACGTTTCACGATATCGCAGATGACGTAGTTCTCCTGACGGCCCCCCCGGGGATGGGCAAGTCCACGCTACTGACTCGATTGTCAATCAACACAAAAGAGCGAGACCCGACATTGTGGATAGTCCGAGTTAACTTTATAAACCACTCCAAAAAGTTTCAAGAATGGTGCGACGACGACACACGCGTGGGCGCTGTGGAGGCGTTGGAATTTTTGTGTCGAGCCGTGATAAGCGACGAGGAAGTGGCGTTTAGCGTTCAACTAAAAAATGATAAAGCGTTTCTAGTGAACTGTGCGGCGGATGAATTCATTACTTTCGAATTAAACATGTTTCTGCATTATTGTAATATGCAGCGATTGATATATATTTTCGACGGCTTTGATGAGATCTGTCCGCATTACAAGGATAAGGTTGTTGATTTCCTTATTGTTGTTAAAACACGTTTAATGAAGAACAAAATGTGGGTGACAAGCAGACCGTACAGCGACATCCTGCCAGACCTACAGAGAGTTCTGGGTAGAGGATTTCAAATGGAACATCTGAGCTATCGAGAGCAAGAATCATTCCTTAAGAGATTTTGGCGAGAAAAGTCCACAAATGAAAAACTCTGTAAACAGCTGGAAAGTTTAAAAACATTCATAGATAACGCCAGCCAGTCGATATCCGAGGTACACGAGTGGGTGCAATTCATATATTACAATTTTGTTGATGTCGTGCGACAGATGTTGGGTCAGTCGCTTCACGCAGATGTAGAAGGATATTTGGAGCTCTTTCGGATTAAACCCGTAGAAGATACGATGTCAGGAATTCCGTTAATTTTATATTTTATGGCCGATTATTTCGTACATATAGTCGATAATTACAAAAAAATGGGATGCGATCGGAAGCGGATCAAATCTAAATTGACTATCAATCTGCATGATGTCTATAAAATGTTTGTAGAAAATAAAGTGAAAAAAATTCTATGCCAAGATAAAAACAACATGGAATTGTCTAATACGATCACAAGAGGCATGATAGAGAGAGAACTTCTTGATCGCACGTCTGTTTACAAGAAACTTGCTGCAAATTATCTATTTAAAAATTCTATTTTCAATAACTTAAATTATGAAGAATTTAAAGCTATGACGCCATTAGACAACGAAGAGTTGTGCACAGAACTGTATAGAATCAAGACAGGCGCAGACAAGACGGGTCTGATTTCGCACGTTACGAAATACAACGAAGTCGTGTTCATACATAGGTCGTTTACAGAGTATTTTGCTGCCGAGTACGCCTGCGACATACTCCAAAGCCAAAAGTTTAATAAATCCATAAAAGTCCTTTGGTATTGTGCGTTGACGCAATCTCGGACGTCCACGTTCCCATACCTAAAGATCGAGGGCGTCCGAGATTGGATAAGAGCGAAGAGAAAATACGACAAAACACTTGAAAATGTTTTAAAGGAAATAGAGAAACCGTCGCCGATATATGTCACTGATTGCCGTAAGTATGTAGTTAGTGATAACTTGAAAATCGAGCACTGCATTAGAATATTGGCTTCTACTGAGGACGATTATGATGGCATTAGTTTTAAAACATTCAGTGACGTTTTCACAAGCAGCTACTTGGAGACGCTTGATGCTGTCACTTGTAAAACCATATATCAATACCTCGTAAATCATTTAATCAACCAAATGAAGGTCCATTTACGAGTACATTTCGCCAACGAAATTTTTTTTTTCTTAATAAATAACTCCTACGTTAGATTTCATAGAGCCTCCGTGAAGGAGTTTGACTTCCGCGAAATTCGTCTCAAAATAGAAATTGTGGGGCAGAAGGGAGCCGTCCCTGTGCTGTTGCAATTGAAACACAAAGGTGACAATGATGCGATTAACTTCGACGACAGTGGTTTAGAAACTAATAACGAAATTGATTCCCGAGCGGACGACACGTGTAAGTCGCACATGTACATAGAGTACAATAATGATGAGTTCACGACGGGCTCCTACGCAATACGCGAGCCTGACTCTCTTCGCGCTTTCGACACTTTGATGGCCACCACAGGCACAGTTCGTAGTCGACTGCAATACTCCGAGCAACAGGTACAAGAGTTTGCAAATATTTTCCCTAAGAATGAGATTTTATTGCTTGTAGAGTTCTTAGCTTCAAATTTGATTGCAGATGAAAGTTATGACAATGTGTTTCTCTACACGGAGTTTCCGTGGATAGACACGCATTATAGACTGCAGTATCGTTACTGCGAGTTTTTAGAAGAGAAACCCGATATGAATAATTTCGAATATTTAATTTTAATGTTTCGTGATGACTTTTTGGATACGGTCGACACTTATACTACTCAATTAAGAAATTATTTAATAGAAGAAATACAGCGTCAATCTCCATTTGAGCCTCGAGAAATTATAACGCCTGACGAACTTATAACATCCTTTTTATCTGCCCCATCAACTGCTACACTAACTCCTCTAATTGGCGCTTTCATCGTCTGCTGTGAAGAGGGTAAATTAAAATTTGCAAATTGGAGACCTGTAGATGATGTAGAACGACTAAAACGAGTCAAGATGGAGCGCTCTGAGATAGACGAAGCATTAGGTGCGGTCAGGACTGCTGTAGTAGAGTATCTGCGCTCACTGCGACTGAAAGTTCTCGTTGATCCAGCTAATATGATGTTAGATATGACACCAAGGAGCGTCGAGGAAACCGTGGATGCCATCCTCGAGTTATGTAAACGATTTGACCAAACAGATCAATACAAAATTGTCACGTTAGGTGGGAACAAATACAAAGCTCTCAGTGGCCTCCTGACTTTTGACAAGCATTCAGGTATGCACAAGTTTTCAAATCAACTTGCAGCGCCCCAGGAGAAAAAACTTTTATTAAAGAAAGTTTCGGATAGAATAAATGATCTCCATAAATATAGATTTCAGATCAAATATAAAAACATATCTGAGTATCACGCGAACTGTGTCGCTACGGCCCGAGAGTTTTTAGATAATCTGGTGATCTATGGTAAGCCAGGGAGTCATTACCGGATGGAAAACATTTTCTTAGGTGGCCGCCACGATTATGATACAGATGAGATTGACAAAATTAATTTTCAGTTGATTTTGTTGCATTACCACAGTGAAATAGTGAAGTGGTGGACGTCGCCGAGTACGAGCCAGAATCTCACTGGTGACGCTCGTCGCTCCGCCACGAGGGACTTGTACAGACGAACGGCGTATAACGTATCGAGAGAACCGCTTATTAGCGAGTTACACACAAAGTTTCACAGGAACTACTTTAAATATTTCGAAAATAGTTCTTATAAAAAAAGTTCAAAATGGAAAGAATTACTTGAGATGCCTTGTAGAACGCTCATAGAGACAGACGCAGTCACTGAAACCACTATAGAAGTGGTGCAGTTTTTGAGAAACAATGGTTCGCTCAACAAATTTACAATATTGGAGTTGAATTACGTGTTTGCAATATTGTCAGGTAGCGCCCGCCGCTTGCTCTTCGCAGAGTTGAGGCAAACTGACAAAGTCTTGATCGTGGTGTGGCACAAGTCGCGGCCTGCCGCCGGTGAGCGAACGATATTGTGCAAACTCGCGGTAGCGATCAAAGAGAAAAACATAATTGTTGTAACAAACAACGAATTCAGAGAATACAGACGTTTATTAAGAACGAATCGTGTATTCA
The DNA here is from genome assembly GCA_916048165.1 of Spilarctia lutea. NCBI lineage: Eukaryota > Metazoa > Arthropoda > Insecta > Lepidoptera > Erebidae > Spilarctia > Spilarctia lutea. Next base: position 425,594 of record OU696494.1, read on the forward strand.
ACTGCAAATCAGAGGTTTGGTCTGCAGCATTACAAGAAGACGTATTAGCAACACTGAAATGATATTTCAAGGTCGCCGAGTCGGGTTCTATTCGCTGCTCGACGATGTGTACCACTTTCTTAAAATGGGGTGTATTAGATAGAGTTGTAGTACTTATATTATTATAGATTAATAGTAGTAGTTGGTGCGCAAATATGGCAACCCAAAAAGAAGGTATGGAGGGTAGAGACAAGGAGTGTTATCTCATATGGTAGAAAATTGAAAAAAGTGTCCAGCATAAGCTGTAAATAACAGTTCAAAAACCTTCCAGAATGGCGCTGGTGTAGACACAGGGTATGGTATGAATGTAGCAATTGTGAACGAATTGAAGTACGCCGAGTTAAAAAATTTAACATTATTATCACTACTTGCGTATTACAAAATAATGTAGTAAATATATTTTATTTTCTGAACTGTGAATAGTACGTTTATTGATTTTTTATCATTCAATTTTATGAAAAAGTGTGTGTATTGATTTTAAGAAGTTTACTCTGTTGCTAATGTGGCGCCACCCTAATTTAATGCATTTCTCGGACACTTTTTCATGTACACAGATGATTCTCCTTACCTCTACACTCCATAACTATAGAGAATACAGTTGTTATATTTCTGGTGCAATAAATGCTTTGCTATCACTGATGGCTATCTTTTACAATTGTTTCTTTTTGTTCAGTAACAACACGTGACATGTAATCTGCTGGATTATTTTTCGATATAATATGTTGAATTTCATAATCAAATCCACTCAAAAATATGGACCAGTGTTGTAACCGTTTAGCCGCCATTTGGTATTCCATATTTTGATACAAGAATTTTAGTTAATGCTTCATTGTCTCTTTGCAAAATGATTTTTACTAAATAAATATTCATAAAATTTTTACACTAAAAAATGATAGCATAAACTCATTTTTTAATATTGGATATTTCAATACTTTTTCTAAGAAAGATTTTAACATCTTAACATTTTCTGGCCTTGGCAATAACAGCAATGGTTCAATTTTACTTAACTACCTCTGTGGCGCAGTGGTAGCGTATGCGACTGCTGTTCTTGAGGTCTCGGGTTCGATTCCCGGGTCGGACCAAATGTTTGTATGATCTACAAATATTTGTTTCGAAGTTTGGGTGTTTTCTATGTATAATATGTATTTACAAAAAAAAAGTATATAAGTATTTATATCAGTTGTCTAGTACCCATAATACAAGCACTGCTTAGCTTGGGACTAGATGGCGTTGTGTGTAAGATGTCCGAAAAATTTATTTATATTTATTTACTTTTAATTACTTTGATACCACTTCTATTTATTTCAAATCCAAAAACATCTAGTTTATCTTCAAACAATTTACATTTATTTACTTTAATTTTAAGACCAGAATCTTGCAACTTTTTTAGTACAAGTTTAATTTTCTCATATGTTTCTGACAATGTCTTACCAAACACATATATATTATTAATATAGACAACTACATCCGGTCCATTTAATTTCTGTGAAATCATTCGTTGGAATGAACCAGGTCCAGTGCTTACTCCAAAAGGTAAACATGAATACTTGAAAATGCTTCGTTACAAATGTTACCAGTTTTTGTGATTCTTCATCTAATGGAGCTTGTAAATAAGCTTCTTGCAAATCTAGTTCACAAAAGCAATTGTTCCCTTGTAATTTCATAATTATATTATCAATTATGGCTGACTGCACGGTTGGCCTAGTGGTTTAAGCGTTCACTACAACGCTTGCTATGCGCCAAGTGCCGGGGGTTCAAATCCCATGTGGGACATCACTTTGTGTGATACACAAAATGTTGTCCTGAGTCTGGGTGTTCTTTGTGTCCGTTACATGTATGTTTGTAAAGTCCCCCGCGACACAGGATGTATATTCCTAACGCGGGTGTTGTCTTTAAAAAAAAAAAAATTGTTGTTAATGGGTAGTGGTCAATTTTCAAATATTTATTAATGGTGACTCGAAAATCACCACATAAACGAACTGTTCCACCTGATTTAAGAACAGGAACAACTGCAGTACCCCATTCTGAGTACTCAACCGGCTCAATGCGCTTGTTATCAATTAATCTTTTAATTTCTGCCTTCACTCTGTCCTTTAAAGCATATGGAACAGATCTAACAGGCATGAAAATAGGTTTAACGTTTGATTCAATATTTAAATGAATTGGCTCTCCTGTAAAACTTCCTACACCTGGTTTAAATGTTTCACTGAACTCATTCTTTATCTTTTTTATTAAGTCATCTTTAGAATTTGTTTCACAAACTGTTTGTGTAAAATGTGGTGGCCATAATTTAAGCGCTGAAGTCTCTAACTCTCTACCAATAATACGGGGTATACCTTCACTAACAACAAATAATCTTTGATCACATACTTTTACTGTCTCATAACTCACATTTAAGTTCTCAATCACCCCTATAGGTGTTGAAGTGGACTGGTTAAAATTTGTGAAAACTACATTCCTTTGTTTTATTTCTAAATCTGGAAAATACATTTGTTTATCAGAAAAAGTAATTGTACTCACATCAGCTCCAGTATCAATTTCAAACTTTACTACCTTTTCATTCACAGCCACATCTAATGTTGCAGAAAGGATCCTTTGACGTTCTCCAAAATAAAATATATCAGAGATCACCAACGAGCAGACGTATCGCCTGACGGTAAGCGATTACCGCCGCTCATGGACACCCACACCAGAGTCGTCACAGGCGCTTCGTTGACCTTTAGAGGATGGGGAGAGGGATGGGAGGAGGAGTTGGGATATGGGCCTCCGATATCCTCACTCACTCGGTGAAATGTGCACTACGTTTTTCTCTGTTCATGATCCTGTGAGTGTGGGCGAGACGGCATAATCTTAGTGCTGCGCTCTGTTACGCGGATAATCACGATTTGATTTTTAAAAAATAAAATAAAGATTTAATTAATTAATTTAATTCACTTTGATCACAAAATCACTGGAATAATTAGTGGAGGCAACCGCTCAGTTTGAAAGGTGAACACGGACTGGCGAAGACCAGTGGGCGAGCCGAGGGATTGGAAAGTGGAGTTGCTGACTAAGCAGGATTAGGATGGGAATAGCCAGGGCAGCACTTAGGGGTACATATCTCAGATATAACACCTCCCCCTTTTAGAGGAGACTTGGGGTTGATTTCAAGTCTCTGTTAAATTCTAGTCCTTAGTGGAGCAATAGGGCTGGTCATTTCTGGTTCAGGATTGTTAGAGTCTTGTCTGTCTGTGGTATCTGATGTTTTAGGAGTAGGTTTGGGTAAAGGTTTTATATTAAATTTAAATTGAAGAAGGCGGTTGCTGCCAGATTTACAAATTATTTTCTTAATTATAAAATAACCTATTAAAAGAATAATAACTATGAATACAATAACTATAAGAATAGAGTAATGTGTCCCATATTTCACGATGTTAGGATATAGTAGATGTTCAAGGGGTTTTAGATCTTCCAGAAGAGATTTCATTCTGTTTCTGTTTTCAGAATAAAAATCGTCCAGGTCAATGTCGTTTAGATGAATAGGAGACACATTATTATTAATTACATTATTTAACTTATCTAAGTTACAACAAGCATTACTGATTAAATTAAAATCTGGTACATGGTTAATAGGTGAAGTGATATTTAGAATATTATATTTTGGAATCAATGTAGTACTTTTACAATATCCGGTACAATCTTTAGGAATACTAACTATACCTGTACCTAAAATATTGGCTTCATATAATTTAGAATTACGACAATCTATTGAGATTTTGTTAGGTTCTGATTGTATGTAGATCCACTTATTATTTGACAATGGTTTCCAAATGTCTAATTTACCAACTATAATTTTAGATTCGCACTGTAACGGTTTTTCACTTATCAGTTTGGCCAAAAGTTCACTTTAACAGGTCGTTCGCATCTGTTGAATACAGGTTTTCAATATAACAAATAAAGTTTTCTGGGCTTACGGATTTGCAGATTTTCAGATCGTCGAAAGTACAATAATGAGATTTGTCTTTGGTCATTGCAATATATTTATGGTTAGGTACAATCAGACTTAATGAGTTTGGTTCTTTAGGGTTGTATGGTGTAGGAAATGCAATGGTATGAAATAATACATATTCTCTGGTGTTGACCAGTGACACTTGTAAAGCAAATATAATCTTATCCTTAAAGTAATAACATACTAACTTAGAAATATTGAAAATAAGATACATAGAATTAATGTCTAAAGCTATAGGCAACTCAAGGTCGTTAGGTAAATGTCTGTAATTATCGGCAAGCTCTTGGTGTAATTGATTTGGTGTTATTATTGCTGGATGCAGGATATTTTGACTGCTGAATAAAATGGCATTGGTTATGTCTTCCAACTGGAATGACAAGGTGAGTATGGATGTTTCTAAAATGTTAAGTATTTCATTTACATTATCGCGTATTTGCAATCCGTTAGTGATTTCAGAGATATTTTTACATTAGAAGAGAGCTCGCGTCAGGTCACGTGACCATAAACTAGCGTCAGGTCAAGGAATTAATTGTTCTCTCTCTTCCTAAGATTTCTAATTTGTCGGGTATCTTATCTAAAATGTCTTGTACGAAAGGGTTGACTCATCAAGCTTAATTGAAGTAGGTAAGATAATGATCTTACATTCGGTTCTGGTAATGCTTTCGTTGTGTTCTTGAATTACTGTATTATAAGAGTTATCTTTATTGGTTAATGGCTTTTAGATGATTAGGGTAATCATCATTAGGTAAATCTAGACTAGTATCTGTGGATGGTGTCGGTGCGGCAATGGTTTGGGTACCAGAAGCTGCTGGTTGCTGGGCAACATTCTGAGGTAGGCTTACCATATCCTTTTCGGTTTCAGTTCTAAGCGGATCAGGGACGTCGGGATTTGGACTTATTCCAGGTGCAGGTAATGACATGATACCTTCATTTGGATCATGAGCACTTGGAGATAGTGCATCTATATCAGGTAAGGGTTGGATTTCTTCATTAAGGTCAAGAGGGTCTAGTAAGTTTATTTCGTCAGGGTCGAATGATGGCGGAGATAACAGTAAGTCCATTAAGTCTTTGTCTAGTTCCTGGGGGGATTCTTCCACTACGTCAGGATTTGGAGGTGAAGTGTTTTCAGGTTGTATTGGATTGACGGGGAAACGTGATAGGGCATCAGCATTAGTATTTATTTTTCCCTTTTCATATTTAATGTCATATTCGAACTCTTCGAGTTTTAAACGCCAACGGATAAGTCGTGATCCTGGATCTTGGCATTTGAATAGCCATTCTAATGGTTTATGATCTGTGAGGACAGTAAAACGGTGACCGTACAGGTAGGGTCTAAAGGTTTTAGTGCTGAAAATAACAGCAAGGTATTCTTTTTCGGTGACACTATAATTACACTCCGCTTTATTGAGGGTGCGAGAGGCGTATGCAACGGGACGATTTTTCAAGGATTCGAAGGCGAGTTCTTGCTCGTTTTGCCATTTAAATGGCGTGTCCTTCTTTAAGAGAGAAGTCAATGGTTTGGCTAATTTCGCAAAGTCGGGTATGAATCTTCTATAATATGAAACGAGACCCAGAAAAGATTTTAAAAAACTTTGCGGGAATCAGGTGTAGGAAATTCGGTTACGGGTTTAGTTTTATCAGGATTTGGTTTGACGCCATTTTCGCTGATGATATGGCCAAGGTAAGCTACTTCCGTCCGGAGAAACTCACACTTATCTGGTTGAAGTTTTAGATTAAAATCACGGATCCTATCAAAAACGGTATTTAGATTATTAATTTGCGAGGGTAAATCTGGGGTATACACGACGATATCGTCTAGATAGACAAAACATCGCGTGCCTTGAAGGCCAGAAAGGCAGTTATTCATAAGTTTTTGAAAAGTGGATGGTGCATTTTTGAGTCCAAACGGCAAAAATGTGTGCATTTTTTTATAAGTTCTTATCTTTTTGAGTTTGGTATGTCTGCTAAATTCACGCTCTAAATATATGGACCAAACTAATAGATTAAAAATATAATATTGTTTGGGAAAAATAAATCAAATGGTTAACTAGCGCCGCGCCATCTATGTAACAAAATTGAAGTCATTAGTTTTACTAATAGTACTAGATGGCGTTATTAAGCTAAGTGAAGTTCTATTTTTGTGGTTCTTTCTACCTGACTGCACGTTTGGCATATTAGTTTAAGCGTGAGTTGAAATCCCACATGGAAGAACACTTTGTGTGATCCACAAATTGTTGTTCCGAATCTGGGTGTTCTTTGTGTCCGTTTCATGTGTGTTTGTAAAGTCCCCCGCGACACAGAATATATTCTTAACATAGAAGTTGTCTTTTAAAATAAAAAAAATGTATGTACAGACGTACAATCACACTCATATCTCCTAAGGGTTTGGCAGATGTGTATTTAACTTTTATTTTCTTTAGCACAAACTAGTAGTAGATCATGTGTCGCGAGGGATTTTACAAACAGGCACGATACGGACACAAAGAACACACAGACTCAGAATAACAATTTGTGGAACACGCACATAGTGTTATCCCAAGTAGGAGACTGACAAACAAAAGTGTGAATTGAGAGATCCCTCCGTATACAAGACAATATTATAAAATATTTTTCAAGGAGCCAGACTAATATAACGGGTCATTATAGACTCGTTTTAAGTGTATTGGAACTAACGCCTCTGCTATATTTACGGCAGATATATTCGTCATGTGTATTGCTATATAACTTAGCGTAGGGGTTTGTACTTCTCATCAATATAAACCAAAAACTAACAATACAATATTTCAGAACTCTAGAACTCCATCCATCAAATATACTGACACTAGTTCAACCCCCGAATTCAGTTTCTACCCTCAGCGTGACGAAGGTCCGATGCCAGTCGCTCCGTTTAAAAATTACGGTAAAAAACTAGTAGCCGACCCCAAATAATCTTGAGATAAGGCTAGGAAGAACGAAAAAAGGTTTATTTAAGATATGTCTGTGCCTGATGATAGCCCAACACCAACTTCTTCTACCTCTTCATCTTCTACCTCAGAGTACAAGAAGCAGCCGCTCTGTACGAGGTGAGAAGAGGGTCGTCCCGACTGGCGCTGGCAGACCGAGAAACGGAGCGAATAGTAGAGTTCGCAGAGGTCCCTCACCCGGCAACACATATGGCACTAAGTTTCGCAAGCTTGGTGTCCCAAGCTGAAGTTGAAGAAAACAACGTGCAGGCGGTGCGAATCTTCACCGACGGCAGCAAGCTTGACGGCAAAGTCGGAGCAGCACTGTCCATTTGGACTGGTGAAGCCGAGACGAAAGCGGTCAAGCTCAGTCTGTCAAGGTACTGCACGGTGTATCAGGCGGAACTTCTTGCCATATGCAGAGCCGCGAGTGAGATACTTAAGCGTAACGAACGCACGTACGGTATCTACAGCGACTCCAGATCTGCGTTAGACACCATCACAAACCACGGAGCACTACATCCGCTCGCAGTGAAAACACGCGAGTACCTAAAGCAGGCCCTTTGCACAAAACAAATCTGTCGACTTGTTCCACGTCAAGGCTCACGCGGGTCTTGTGGGCAACGAACGCGCCGACGACCTGGCGAAGGGGGCTGCACTTTCGTGCCGGAGGAGACCTGACTATGATCGGTGCCCGATCTCGTTCGTCAAAAAGGGAATCCGCGAGGATACCCTGGACGAATGGAACCGGAGGTTCCAGTTAGGCGAAACCGCCTCCGTCACGAAAGTGTTTTTCCCTGACGCGGTGGACGCGTACCGCACCGTAAAGCGGATCAACATGACACCTAAATTGGCACAGGCCCTCACGGGACATGGAGGATTCTCCCAGTACCTACACAGGTCTAAATGTAAGGACAGTCCATCGTGCGCCTGTGACAACAACGCACAGGAAGACGTCTTCCACCTGCTTCTAGAATGCCCAATATACGCAAAGTTAAGGTATGATCTGGTATGTAAAATAGATTGCAATTTAGGTAAAGAAAATTTGAGCGAAATTTTAGCATGTGAAAATAATAGCGTACACTTTGTGAAATATTGTGAGAAAATCGTTACCAAGGTAAATAATAAGAATAAGTAGATTAAGCAGTTGATATATTATATATTAAGATATATATAGCATCTATCAATGTCAAAGCTTCTAGTAAATAACATATAGTGTAATTAGATTAAGAATAAATTGTTTAAGCAGAATATTAGAAAATAAGGCACTACTTAGTGTATGTAAAAACTGAGTGGGATAGCGTTTGTGGATGATAGATCCTTATAAATAGTTTTAAGAAAAAATGTAACATAGAGACTAGCTGGGCACGGGCTGGTCTGGAATGTTCGCGGAGCAGCCTGTTAGAATATATATAATTAGATCGATAATTATAATTAGATAGACTAGGACCTCTTCAAGGTCGACTAATCAATGAATAAATGTAAGTATAGATATAACCGTGTAATAAACAATGTGTGACACTTACACGAGTCACAGGACGCAGATAAAAAAAAATAAAAAAAACACCAACTTCTCTACCCACTTATACTAAGATATGGCCCATATCCCAACCCCTCCCCCTATCCCTGTCTCGGCGGCGTAGTGGTAGCGTATGCGACTGCTAAGCTTGAGGTCTCGGATTCGATTCCCGGGTCGGACTAAATGCTTGTAAGATCTGCAAATATTTGTTTCGGAGTTTGGGTATTTTCTATGTATAATATTTATTAATATGTTTAATATGTTTTCTATGTATATGTATAATTGGAGAGGCCTATGTCCAGCAGTGGACTGCGATAGGCTGACGATGATGATGATTTACAAAAAATAGTATATAAGTATACTGCACGGTTGGCCGAGTGGTGTCAGCGGTCGCCATGCCGCTTGCTACTGCGCCAAGTGTCGTGGGTTCAATTCCCACGCGGTACCTACAACACTTTGTGTGATCCACGAATTGTTGTCCCGAGTCTGGATGTTCTTTGTGTCCGTTTCATGTATGTTTGTAAAGTCCCCCACGACACAGGATGTTTATTCCTAATGTGGGAGTTGTCTTTTATAAGAAAAAAAAAAAAAACAAAAAAAAAATATATCAGCTGTCTAGTACCCATAACATAAGCTCTGCTTAGTTTGGGACTAGATGGCGTTGTGTGATAGATTTTCATGTATGATGAGGGACTCATGGTAAGTTGGAACCGAGTAGGTTAACAAAGCTGAGCAACCTAAACCAGGTCAGTTAATGGATAGGTGACCGTTTCTTAACACTTTAAAAATTTTCATACCGATCACCTCGGCGCTTTTTAGTGAGTGTTGGGGGTTCGAACTCCGCATGGGACACGAGTCTTGTATTATACAAGCTCTGCTTAGCTTGGGACTAAATGGCGTTGTGTGTTAGATGTCCGGAATTTTTATTTATTACACATGGACACCCGCAACACCAAAGGCGTTACAAGTGCGTTGCCGGCCTTTTAAGGAGTACGCACATTCATCATTAATTCACCTATCCTATAACATGTCTACCCACCCGAAAGTTGCCTGGCAGAGAATGCCCTAGGCATTGAGTCCACCGATGTATAAGAAGAGTGCATAAAGTTTATAAATAAAAAAAAAACACAAAGCAGTCTTGAGGACTGCCGACAGAAGTGAAAACTCAACAATAACTCAACACCTATAACTTTTCATCTGATGATGAATTAAATAATGCTTTAAATATTTTAATCTACTTTAGTCAACAAGAATCATTTCCCGAACATAAATTACTGTTAAACAAACAAAATATATCTAAAGGGAGCGCCCTTTTTGAATTCAACGTGTTTTTAGACGATAATGATTTAATACGTGTTGGAGGACGTCTCGATAACTCAGATTTTACGCATAATAAACGGCATCTTATTGTTTCACAGTCCACTCATAACTTTACAAAGTTATTATTCGATTTTGAGCACAAAAGGTTAATGCACGCAGGCCCACAGTTATTATTAGCATCGATTAGAGAAACCCTATTGGCCTATAGGTGGTCGAAATTTGGTTAAAGTTTGTTATCACAGATGCGTTCTGTGCCAACGTATGCAAGGCAAGGTCGTTACGCCATTGATGGGTAACCTGCCGCGGCAGCGTCTTCTTTTAGGTGGATATCCGTTTGAAGGTACTGGCGTGGATTATGCGGGACCTATTATGAGTGCCAGTCGTAAAGGTCGTGGATGTAGACTCGTTAAGGTGTACATTGCAATTTTTATTTGTTTTACTACGAAAGCTGTTCATTTGGAGCTTGTCGGCGACTTGACTAGCCATAACTTTCTATTAGCCTTGTATAGGTTTATTTCACGTCGGGGTAAACCTACGCACATATACTCAGACAACGGTACTTCATTTGTTGGTAGGTATAACGAACTGTCTAATTTTTTGAAGAGTAATACCCAATCTTTAAGTTAAACCATAGCTAATGATGGTATCAACTTTCACTTCATTCCCGCGTATACTCCTCATTTTGGCGGTCTCTGGGCGGCGGGTGTCAAATCAGTAAAATATCATTTACAGCGAGTGTGTACAAAAATTGAGGCAATCTTAAATTCACGTCCACTAACGCCGCTGTCCTCAGACCCTGCGGATTGTACGCCCTTGACACCAGGTCACTTCCTGATAAGCCATCCACTGACTTCATTACCCCAGAAGAACTATGTTAATCAATCCACAACCCATCTGAGCCGTTATCAGCGCATTGAGCAGCTCCGCCAACACTTCTGGTAAAGGTGGAGTAAAGAGTACATTGCCGAGTTGCAGCAACGAACAAAGTGGCGTTCCGGCAAGGGTGGTTTGGAGTTGTACTCGGAAGAGTTATTGAAGTTTATCCGGGATCCGATGGAGTCGTCCGTGTAGCAGACATTAAGACTTCTACTGGAATTCTACGGAGGGCCTTCAACAAGATATGTCCATTGCCTATATGTTGAAAGATTGGACTTTCAACGGCCGCGGGCATGTTAATAAATAAATAAATGTTTATTTATTGTAATAATTTTATAAATATATAAAAAAATAAAAAGTATCTATAAGTTACTGTTTTTTACATTGTAATAATCTTTAATGTATGCACAAAGATTTCTTTTATATATTCATTCACCCGAGTAAAGTATATAATAAAAAAAAACAGTCAAGTACCTGCTGTCTTTCATTTTCAATCGCTTTAAAGTCCGAATAATGAGTAATAACATTAAAAATTTAATAATCATGCCAACTTACAATAAACGTTTTGTTTTGGGCTAAAGTTATTAACAATTAATTAATTAAATAATTTAAAAACAATAACTTTTAAAAGTCTAACGACGTCAAACTGCGCTGTTTCAAGGTTATTCAAAAAAATTCAAAATTCATTTATTTAGTTATAAAAGGTACAATAATTTACAATTAAATTCTTAAATTTATAAATCTAGTACGTTAATTGTTATTTGCCCGAACTAGATTGAATCTGTGTCTCGGGCGGAGAAAACGCTTACAAAACAATTTTTTATTTACTTAAATTTACATTATTAGTGCTTAAAGTAACAATATAATTTAAAAACATACATAGCAATTTTGTAGTACTAGAAATAAGTGGGTCAAAAATAATGCGCTAAGACAGCTCAGCAAAATAATTTTATTTACATATTTCAAGTATCTGCTCAGTTTGCTCATATGACAAAATTTGTAACCAATTGCGTATTGTGTTTTTACAATTAACATAATTTAGTTTATAAATACTTATTTCTCTATTTAACCTATTATATAAAAATGGACCCAGAATAGGAAAAAATCTGTTTGAATAAATGTATTTTGATCCTGATTGTGAGGGACAAACTATATCTTTTCGTCTTTTGTTAGTAATTTCGGCTCGATAGGGAAGCAATGTGTGTTGTTTTAATACTGTGTTATATATAAAAATTTGGCGGACAGTCATCACTTTGCACGATTGGTATAACGTACTTGTGGGATATAGGAATGGACGGGAGGTGGCTACTTTTAGAATCGCTCTTTGAGCTCGTTCTAGAGGCAGGATAATGGTTTTTAATGCTCCACCCCATGAGGTTATGCAGTATTGGATGATTGATTGACATAAAGACAAATAAACTTGAGTGATCAATTTGGAATCTGCTATAACTCGCAATTTTTTAAATACGTACATTAATTTACGAACTCTATTTACTAAAATTTCTATGTGTTTTTTAAAGGAGAGGTTATTGTCAATTATGATACCTAGGTATTTTATGTTATCAGTTTCCTGGATAGTTGGACAATTGCATAGAGACACTGATGGATTACTGGAGAGGGGACATTGGTGTGCGTATATGGGTGTGTTAACTACGGCGTTTTGAGTTTTGCGCATGGAAAAGTGAATATATTTAGTTTTTTCCGGATTTAACGTTAGGAGGTTATTCTCTAACCATTTATTAACAATATTAAAGCCTGACTGGGCACTCTGATACAGTTCGTTATTAGTTTTTGCGGAAAAAATTAAGGCGGTGTCGTCAGCATATGTTATTATTTTTCCATGTTCTAAAGTAAGATTACAAAGATCGTTAATATATATCAGGAAGAGCGTAGGACCAAGGATACTACCCTGGGGTACCCCAAATCCTGGTATTTTTTCATCATCGCTCACGACATTCCCTATCTTAACACATTGGTGACGATTACCTAAGTAGTCCGCAAATATTTTAAGCTGCGTATCCCTTACACCAAGAGCCTCCAATTTGTTTAGCAGTAAAGGTATTGAGATGGTGTCGAAAGCTTTGGCAAGGTCTAAAAAGATCCCTAGGATCTGATTACCCTTGGTCAGTCCACTAGTGATAAAATTTGTTAGTTCATGCACCGCATCAGCTGTGGACAGTTTATTTCTAAAACCATATTGCGCAGGTGAAATAAAATTATTGTGTTCTAGGTAGTTAACTAACCTACTGTTTAAAATTTTTTCTAGTATTTTAGTATAGTATTTTAGAAGGGAGAATCGATATAGGTCTGTAGTTGGAGACTTGGTCTTTGTTGCCGGATTTTAATTGGCTGTAATATGTATTATATCCGGATATGACTGGAAGGGTTTCATAGCGTTTTGATAACCAGCACTCTGTAAGAACAATTACATCACATGCAACGCTTAGTCTCTGCTGAAAAATATTAAAGTTATCTATATTCTTATATATACTACGTATGTTTTGGGTTAGTACAGTTAGTGAATCACGATAAACGGAAAGATATTGCTTACAGTCCTCCACTGTACAAGCTTTTGACTCTGAGGCAGGAACTTTATCTATTTCTGTAAATAAATTAATATCCATAAAGTAATAAAAGGGTAGGTCTAATATATACAAACAAATATGCGACGCTCTTAGGCGCCCTCATAATCTATGGAATTTATGTACCTAAATTCAGCGGCTTGTCTAGCTGGGCAATCAGCGTCTCCCGTCTTGTGGTTGCTTGGCTTTTTGAAGCGCAGGCACGTTGCACATTTAGGTTGCTCTACTTTTCTGGTACAGTCTTGGACGGAATGACCGTCCTCACCACAATGACCACATGTAGAGGTAGCCGTTCTGCACGTCTTGGCTGCGTGTCCGTATTGCTGACACTTGAAGCATCTAGTCACCATCGTGAAGTCTCTGACCGGACAGGACGTCCAGTTAATAAATATCCGGTTCTGGGTAATAAGAGCTTTACGTATTGCGGCTGATACTTCAATTATATAATTACAGGTCTCAGCGTTTCTCTTGCCTGACTTATGACTAAGTTTTATGGAGGTCAGAAAAGAGTTCTTCGATAATTCAGGGATTTTTTCTGCTATATTCTGTTCGTATAAACATTTATAGACCTCATTTTCGGACATCATAGTTGGAACTCCAATAATAACAATACGAGGCTTGCGCTTGTAAGGTTCATCTATCTTAAGTCCTGATTCAGCTAGTTGGACAGTTTGCTTGAGCTTCTCGATGTCTTTTTTGGTCTCGGTACTGATGACAACACCGCCATTTCTAGTCTTTCGGACTCCTCGCACGTGAAGTTTCATATCTTCAGGACTAATTATTTTCTGCACCATGGACTTGGTATCCTCGCTAGATTTTGAGTTATCGCTAGGATAAATAACTACCGAACTGAGACTGCTGGGACGAATATAGTTGCTAGACCCTTTTTTCACCATGTCAGCAAAAGAAGTGCTGGGTGGTGACTGCTTTTCACTCGACTCCTGGATGGCCTGCTTGATCTGCGCTAGGGATTCAATGAGTTCCTCTGTTTTTACAGCATTTTGTAAAGAACTATGTGCATGAAGGGCTTTTTGCTTGAGTGACTGATATTGTATAGTAATTTGAGCCACTCCGGATGCTACTTTACGGCAAAGGGTATTTATTTTTAATTTTTGGTCCGAGTTCAGCTTGCCTTCAGATGCAACAGAACAAACTTCGTTTAGACTCTGCTCAATAGATCCCAACCATCCCTGAATATCACAGGTTGATATAACTTCCATGCTGTCATAGGGCTCAGGTGTAGGTTGGCGAGAAGTCGTAGGTGGAGGAGTCCGGCGTGTTACGCCACTCCTATCAAAGGGGCTGTTACTCATCACTTATACTTATCACTTAATTGTAATGTACATTGTTTTACACAGAAAAACCAATAATTACAGCTGCACTTATGCACTTAATACACACTAAAAACTAGGTCAATATTATACAGAAATGTAAATTTTCAATTTTGTTAAATTGCACGTCAATTCGCAACGACGACTAATAATAGAATGGTTATGTCAACCGTTTGCCTTTGTATTGTAGTGATGAGACAAAATAACGAGGCAATTGTAACTGAATATTTTTGTAAACGTAATGTAATCTGTCGGTCGGCATATTGGTTAATAAAACGGTCCAATTTTATAATATATAATTTTATTCATTTATCTTTATTTATTTATATTTATCTATATACACATAAAAAAACCACTATAACAAAATAAGTTACAAGGTATGTAAGGATGTATAACAATTGGCGGTCTTTTCTTTCCCTCCGTTTCATTCAGAAATTATGATTGAATTTAATTCATACATCAACAATTTTGTTAACATTGTGTTTGAAATAATATATAGTAAAATATATATAAATTGAATAATTATGCATAATGAATGCTATAAATACAGTTACCAAATATTATTAATGTTTATGGTAGGTACATCACTCCTCATGACGAATTTACAAGTGTCAGAAACGCACTCTCTGAGCGGCCGGGCTATAAGCCGTATTATATTGTAGATATTGAGCAATGTGTTGGCTCGCAGCAGATAAACGTGACCTTGAAATATCACTTCGGTGTTTTAATACGCCTGTTTGTCATGCTGCAGACCAAAGTTCTGATTTGCAGTTAAATACACGATACGTACCCAATAAACGTCTGTATTCTCTGAATTCGTTATTTGTAACAACAATTACGTTTTTCTCTTTCATCGCTTCCGCGAGTTCGCACAATATCGTTTGTTGACCGTCGGCAGGCCGTGTCGTATGCCACACCACGATCAAGACTTTGTCAGTTTGCCTCAACTCTGCGCAGAGCAAGCGACGGTCGTTGGTATATGACAATGTAGCCAACACATAATTCAACTCCAATATTGTAAATTTGTTGAGCGAATCGTTGTTTCTCAAAAACTGCACCACTTCTATAGTGGTTACAGTGACTGCGTCTGTCTCTATGAGCGTTCTACAAGGAATCTCAAGAAGTACTTTCCATTTTAAACTATTTTTATAATAACTATTTTCGAAATATTTAAAGTAGTTCCTGTGAAACTTTGTGTGTAACTCGCTAATAAGCGGTTCTCTCGTTACGTTATACGCCGTTCGTCTGTACAAGTCCCTCGTGGCGGAGCGACGAGCGTCACCTCCCAGCGACATACCAGTGAGATTCTGGCTCGTACTCGGCGACGTCCACCACTTCACTATTTCACTGTGGCGATGCAACAAACTCAACTTTAAAACGATTGTGAGAATCTCATTTCTTTCATGACGTTGGCGACCAAGGAAAATGTTCTCCACCCGGTAATGGTTCCCTCGCTTACCATAGATCACCAGCTTATCTAAAAACTCTCGGGCCGTAGCGACACAGTTCGCGTGAAACTCAGAAAACTTTTTATATTTGATCTGAAATCTATATTTATGGATATCATTTATTCGATCCGAAACTTTCTCGAATAAAAGTTTAATATTCTTCTGGGCCGCTGCAAATTGATTTGAAAACTTGAGCATACCTGATTGCTCGTCAAAAGTCAGGAGGCTACTGAGAGTTTTGGTTAACTCGTATTTGTTATCATCTAACGTGACAACTTTGTACTGATCTGTTTGGTCAAATCGTTTACATAACTCGAGGATGGCATCCGCGGTTTCCACGACGCTATCTACTATCATATCAACTGCATCTACGGGAACTTTCAGTCGCAGAGAGCGCAGATACTCTATTACAGCAGTCCTGACCGCACCTAATGCTTCGTCTATCTCAGAGCGCTCCATCTTGACTCGTTTTAGTCGTTCTATATCATCTACAGATCTCCAATTTGCAAATTTTAATTTACCCTCTTCACAGCAGACGATGAAAGCGCCAATTAGAGGAGTTAGTGTAGCAGTTGATGGGGCAGATAAAAAGGATGTTATTAGTTCGTCACTCGTTATAATTTTTCGAAGATGAATTGCAGGTTGACGCAGTATTTCTTCTATTAAATAATTTCTTAATTGAGTAGTATAAGTGTCGTTCGTATACAAAAAGTCATCACGAAACATTAAAATTAGCCAATCGGGATTATTCACATCGGGGTTCTCTTCTAAAAACTCGCGGTAACGATATTGCTGTAAATAATGCGTGTCTCTCCCCGAAGAAAAGTTATTATATACATTTTGAGACAAAATTGACGCTAAGTACCTCACAAACAATGAAATATCTCTTTTAAGTAAAATATTTGCAAACTCTTGTACTTGTAGCTCGGAGTGTTGCAGCCGACCACGAGCTGTACCTGTGGTGGCCAACAAAGTGTCGAAAGCGCGAACAGAGTCGGGCTCACGTGTTGTGTAGGAGCCCATCGTGAACTCATTATTACTGTACACTATGTACATGTGCGACTTACACGTGTCGTCCGCTCGGGAATCAATTTCGTTATTAGTTTCTAAACCACTATCGTCGAAGTTAATCGCATCATTGTCACCTTTGTGTTCCAGTTGCAACAGCATAGGGACGGCTCCCTTCTGCCCCACTATTTCTATTTTGAGACGGATTTCGTAGAAGTCAAACTCCTCCGCGGAGTATAAGTCTCTATTATGTCTAACGAAGGAGTTGTTTATTAATACATAAAGAGCTTCGTTGGCAAAATGTTCTCGTAAATGTACCTTCATTTGATTGATTAAATGAATTACGAGGTATTCAGATATGATTTTACAAGTGACGTTATCAAGCGTCTCCAAGTAGCTGCTTGTGAACACGTCACTGAATGTTTTAAAACTAATGCCATCATAGTCGTCCTCAGTAGAAGCCAATATTAGAATGTACTGCTCGTGTGTCCAGTTGCCATCAACTATAATGTTACGGAAATCAGTGGCATATATCGGCGATGGTTCCTCTATTTCTTTAAAAACATTTTCAAGTGTTTTGTCGTATTTCTTCTTTGATTCTATCCAATCTCGGACGCCCTCGTTCGAGTACCAAGTAAACGCACAATACCAAAGGACTTTTATGGATTTTTTAAACTTTTGGCTTTGGAGTATGTCGCAGGCGTACTCGGCAGCAAAATACTCTGTAAACGACCTATGTATGAACACGACTACGTTGTCTTCCGTAACGTGCGAAATCAGACCTGTCTTGTCTGCGCCTGTCTTGATTCTATACAGTTCCTTGCACAACTCTTCGTTGTCTAATGGCGTCATAGCTTTAAATTCTTCATAATTTAACC
Organism: Spilarctia lutea; assembly: GCA_916048165.1. Taxonomy (NCBI): domain Eukaryota; kingdom Metazoa; phylum Arthropoda; class Insecta; order Lepidoptera; family Erebidae; genus Spilarctia; species Spilarctia lutea. The sequence goes on from OU696494.1 coordinate 443,525, forward strand.
GAATAAAAATATAATCATTAAATAGAGCATTTGCAGCAAGTTTCTTGTAAACAGACGTGCGATCAAGAAGTTCTCTCTCTATCATGCCTCTTGTGATCGGATTAGACAATTCCATGCTGTTTTTATCTTGGCAAAGAATTTTTTTCACTTTATTTTCTACAAACATTTTATAGACATCATGCAGATTGATAGTCAATTTAGATTTGATTCGCTTCCGATCGCATCCCATTTTTTTGTAATTATCGACTATATGTACGAAATAATCGGCAATAAAATATAAAATTAACGGAATTCCTGACATCGTATCTTCTACGGGTTTAATCCGAAAGTGCTCCAAATATCCTTCTACATCTGCGTGACGCGACTGACCCAACACCTGTCGCACGACATCAACAAAATTGTAATATATGAATTGCACCCACTCGTGTACCTCGGATATCGACTGGCTGGCGTTATCTATGAATGTTTCTAAATTTGCCAGCTGTTTACAGAGTTTTTCATTTATGGACTTTTCTCGCCAGAAACTCTTTAGGAATGATTCTTGCTCTCGATAGCTCAGATGTTCCATTTGAAATCCTCCACCCAGAGCTCTCTGTAGGTCTGGCAGGATGTCGCTGTACGGTCTGCTTGTCACCCACATTTTGTTCTTCATTAAACGTGTTTTAACGACAATAAGGAAATCAACAACCTTATCCTTGTAATGCGGACAGATCTCATCAAAGCCGTCGAAAATATACATCAATCGCTGCATATTACAATAATGCAGAAACATGTTTAATTCGAAAGTAATGAATTCATCCGCCGCACAGTTCACTAGAAACGCTTTATCATTTTTTAGTTGAACGCTAAACGTCACTTCCTCGTCGCTTATCACGGCTCGACATAAAAATTCCAACGCCTCCACAGTGCCCACGCGTGTGTCGTCGTCGCACCATTCTTGAAACTTTTTGGAGTGGTTTATAAAGTTAACTCGGACTATCCACAATGTCCGGTCTTGCTCTTTTGTGTTGATTGATAAGCGAGTCAGTAGTGTGGACTTGCCCATCCCCGGGGGGGCCGTCAGGAGAACTACGTCATCTGCGATATCGTGAAAAGTTCTAACGAGACAACGAGCATTAAGTTCATCGTTGCCATCGTTACTCACCCAACAAACGTTCCTGTCGATATAAAGATGTTTTATTTCCTCGTAACGTGGATCACCGAGCGCAGCGCCAAGGGATATAGCTTCGTGACGAGTTAATTTATCTAATACGACACCTTTTACAAACGAAAGCGATACGTCGTCCATCAGGTCATCCAAGCTGAGCGCTACGCCTTGAAATATTACTATACATTTTTTTCTTAATTCTTTTTGTGATTCCGCGCTCATGGAGGTGAACTTTAGTGTTTCGTCTCTGAATACTTCGATGTGAGGAAAATATTCGTAGATTTTGTCGACGTTGTTTGTTACTACAACTATTTGTTTACATTCAGTCGCTTGCGCAAGTTCGTGCAGCATGGTGCGTGATACCGCGCCACTGTCCGTGTCACGCCATGCGATGAAAAGCACCTTTTTGGTCTTCCTCAACTCTTCCTGAAGTGAGCAAAAGTCCGCGGTTGACAAACGGGCCACACTCTCCATATCGACCACCGCGTAATTGCTGAGCGCGCGCATCTGTCGTAAACATTGAATCGCTTGCATTGTGGTTAGTGTAACCGTGTTTGTGACTATGGACATGTGAGTGGGGAGCTTTTCGAGCGCCAACCACTTCGGAGTCGTTTCATCGAAACTGTATGCGCAATACTTCGAGTTGTTAACGTGGAAGGTGGTGTGGAGCGCACTGATCTGCGGCTCTGCTTTGATGTTGTTTATCGCCAGTTCATACAAGTTACTCGCCTTGTTCAGATACGTGCCGGACGGCCGCAGCCACCAGCTGACCACTTCGTCATGGTAGTGTAAGAACACCGAGTGACACTGCAAGGCGCTGTGGTGTGCTTTCTTGTACAGTAGATTCTGTATCTCATCTTTCAAGAGTCCCTCGACCTTAGACTGATTGCTTTGCTTGTCATAGATGACCAGTTTACTGATAAACTCTTTCGCTGTGTCGGTGCAGTCGAGGTGCGGTTTGGGCAACTTGCTAGTTTTTACCTTGAATCTGTAGTCAGGCAAATGGTCCGTTCCAACGCTCTGCTGCTCTATTTCTTTTTGCAGTTTGATAAATAAAGTTTCGGCATTACTCTGGTGACGAGTGAAACGATCGGCAAACCTAAGCATGTCGGTATTCTCGTCCCACGTCAGCAGGTTACCGACGCCGCTCGCCAGGCCTCCGCTGTGGGTCAAGAGGCGCCCGTCTACGGTCTCATCGATAGTGACAACTTTGAGCGATTCCACCCGCTCGTAGCGTTTACACATATCTATGATGCCGTTTACCAGGTACTTGAGCCTCTTCTCCATTTTTTTGGCTTCACCGCTCATCACCATATCGACGTTACCGAAACCGACCGGCACGTTCATTCCCGGAGAGCGTAGATACGCCTCGGCCGTTGTTTCTGGCGAAACTTTCATTTGACTCAACTGCTCGACGTCACTCGCTGGTCGGTCAACCAAAAATTGTAATGTACCGGCGTCGTCGCTCGCTATGTAAGTCGAGATCAGAGGACTCAGCGCTGCGGCCGAGCCGTGCAACAGGAACGATGCTATTAGATTGTCCACCGACGCTTCTGTCGTGGTAGAGTCGGTCTCCCGGCTCACAGTCTTCGGATGTTTCTTAAGTATTTGTTTGAACAACTCACGTCTGAACAACGCAACAGGTTCGTCCTGAGATTCGAAAAATTCGTTTCGAAATGATAACTGCCGCCATGTTGTCTTGCTGATGTTGTCTGTTTGAATGTCACCGACGTGTACGACGTGTTTCGCCAACACGACGTGGTACTGCTGCAAGTACTCGTCATTCATGATGTGCGCTCGCTTCGTTTTGTCGCAGAAAAACGTCGCAAGCCGTTCAGCCAGCACCGCGAGGTCCTCTTCCAGTTTAATCTTGGCAAAGTTCCGTACCAGTTGCTCATCGTGACGCAGCCCTCGACCGACCGAGGCTCCGGTCACCAGCAAATCATTACTCAAATTGTCGTAATTGCACACAAACCTCTTCAACGAATCTTTGGTATGAAGCGTTGAATATGGGACTTTAAATTCAGCATTTGTATATAGAATGAACATACTATGTGTTTTAGAAATGCTTTTGGCAAAAAAATTATCACGATCCTTTTGCGAAGCAATCTTCTTAGTGATCGAAACGAAGCTATCGATGTACTTGACTAGATCGGTGTTACTGTCGTGTATCGTGAGTGACGCATCGTCGTGTATCTTGTGTTTGAGCTGGATGAAGAGCGCGAGGGGCTGCTCCCGCCCTACCACACTCACTTTGACGCAGATGTCGTCGAACGCGCCCATACCCTCCATATTTGTGGCCAAACAGAAGTCTGCCACGCGCTTGTGGTGCAGCAACCTCAACATAATCAGAGCGGTAACTTTCGTTTCGTAAAGCTGTCCTTCGACGCCAGAGGTGCCGAGACGCTTTTGGTAATCCATGGGAGTGGTACGGAAGGAAAAGAGGACCCCGAGTCCTCCGGGGATCACAACTGTCCACCGACGTTTGTGAAACGACAGCGAATCTGAAAATGAAATAAAAAAGAACATTAACATGTACATGTAGAGACCGGCGACGACTGAATTGTCTATACAAATGTAATACCAAAATATTTTGTTGTTTTGACCATATTATGTTGATAATCAGATTTAATCAGTCTTTTTCAAGGTTAACTAACCTAGAATAAAGTAAAATCCGAATAACTTTTGCACATTTTTATAGCGTGATTGGCATTTATTTGTTTTCGTAATAAATCTAGCATGTAAGGTGTATTCCTTGTCGGAGGTCCAAAATGGATAAAAAAATATCTATTGTTTCAGAATATAAATTATTTGAAGTCTTAAGAAGAGAACCAGCACGTCAGCCTGAACCTGTCAAGATGCAAGTTCTAAATACAACCACCAGTTTTCTTTAGCCCTCTTGAATCAATTCAGTATGGCAACATTAGCCATTCTGTCATTTTGAAGTAAAAACAAGCATATTAAATATTTCAAATGGATTTTAAGTTCAGGGAAGTGTAAATGGTAGGTAATGAGGTATAGTGATTAAGTATTTAGAAACTTTTTGACTTATCATGTCTTCAATAAAACACCAAATATCGTAATTTGTGTAGTGAGCTAAGTAGCTTAGAAATACGAGTGGATATATCATAAGAGTAGGGTAGGAGCAACAGTTATGATAGAGGGTAGTTTCACAACCCAATAAACTAAAACTTAAAAAGTAGAATGTAGGTACCTATATACAACATTCTTTTACCCCAAGTACACAAAATAATAGGTTGGCAAATATCTCCCTTCCGCCTACGAATACCGATCAAATCAAAACATCGAGTTAGACCGGCATGTGGCTTCTCGTGACATCGCCCAGGAGATGGGAGTTAGTCACCAAACCATTTTAAACCATCTGCAGAAGGCTGGATACAAAAAAAAGGCTTGATGTTTGGGTGCCGCATGATTTGATGCAAAAAAACCTTCTGGACCGAATCAACGCCTGCGATATGCTGCTGAAACGGAACGAACTCAACCCATTTTTGAAGCGGATGGTGACTGGCGACGAAATATGGATCACATACGACAATTATCAATCGAAAACGGTCGTGGTCGAAGGCCGGTGAATCGCCCCAAACAGTGGCCAAACCGGGATTGACGGCCAGCATGGTTTTGCTGTGTGTTTGGTGGGATTGGAAGGGAATCATCCACTATGAGCTGCTCCCATATGGTCAGACGCTTAATTCTATCATTTACTGTGAAAAACTGGAAAGCTTGAAGCAGGCGATCGACCAGAAGCGTCCAGAATTAGCCAACAGGAAGGGTGTAGTGTTCCACCAGGACACCTATTATATTTAAACTTTAACTTATACCTAAGCTAACAATTTTTTATTTATTCAAATATTGAACATTAATATTGAGTATATTTGATATTCATTGAATCAGGCTTTGGCTTTTCATAAGGGCTTTTTGTGTGAGATAATACTTTACTTTTAACCTTACCCCCAGAGTAGTCAGACACATAATCACTGAGTATACCTGTCTTCTCCGCCATTTCCAGACTGGCCTTTTTATTATTTACTTCTTCCCTCTCTCCTTCCCGGGCTTCATTTTCTGTGACTTTATTTTTAACCAGTTCGACTATGTGACGGTAGACAACATTACCATCACCATAACTTGATAATTTGATAGCCCTTGCCTTTTAACCACCGTACCAGGAGTAGGGTAGGAACAACAGTTATGATAGAGGGTAGTTTCACAACCCAATAAACAAACTTATAAAGTAGGCAGTATGTAAGTACCTATATACAACAAGACTGAAAACTCAACAGAGTAAGATGTTTCTAGTGATTATTTTTATCAGTTCACCGAGGGTTGTTCAATTACTAATATACACACTGTAGATACACAATAATACATATCAGTATAAGAAACACATATCTATATAGATGAACAGCCCGAGTATGTCCCAATACCAAGGCAACCCGACTGCCAAGGAAGGGTTATAATGTTCGTAAGTATATTGTATGTGTCTAATATTCTTTATTACATAATATATTTTTTACCGCTGCATTTTGGTAACAAGTGTCCTTAAATAGGTAATGGTAGTCCAACTAATTAAATAACATACACTAAAGTCATTACATCCAACATGAGTCATGAGCCTCGACTGTTGCAGTCAATATGTACCGCACTATTATTTATTTTATTTTATGTGTTTATTGGTAATTAAATTATTTGAATTTGTAGTAATTACATTGCTTCCTTTACTTCTGGACGGAACTTGATTTTTTCTTCTCAGTTATTTTTAAAGTTCTACAACAGACGGGGAAATATTTGTTATATTTATTATTTTATTTACATTTATGTTATGTACAGGCCATAACTACCAGCATAAAGGTAGTACAATAGGTCAGTTTCCAGCCTGAGTGATAACACACAGCTAACACTAAACTGGTGTAAGTGTTGAATACCCAACGAGTGTACTGGAGCCCCTCCTCTGCTATTTCAGGAAGGACTCAAAAGTGGCATTGCACTAGTGACTCTCAATTACAGATAAATAACTTATTTAACACAGAAATTATCTTTAAATATCATTGTAGAGGTCATTTGTATTTGACATATAACCAGTTCTTCTCGTCTGCCCTGCCTGGCATGTAACTTGTACGACAAGTACTTTGAACCATTTTAGAATAGTATCTAAATGTTTTTTTTACCAATGCATTATTAACAACACTTAAAAGCACATAGACATGATGATAAGGCCGGATGAATTGGAGCATAGCTAACAAACTGACAATCACATTTATATAAACATTAGTATTGACAAGACCTGTCCAGTCTCCGCTGCCCCCTCAAGAAGCTAGATACAGCACTCCAGCTTTTCTTCTTCTGAGGCTCGTTGTGTGCTGATGGCCCAACAGAGGTTAACTGCAAGATACCAATTTGGCGACATGTTTTGTACCACATCATACATTATTGTAGCAACTCTACACATAAACTCAGGTTGGACAGTATTCAATATCCTAATAATATAATCACTTATTTACTTAATATTAACGATGGTCTAAAAATGTGAGGAATACCAGTATACTATTTTTATACCAATTAATAAAGCGCACACACTCTAGGTACTATTAGGTCTACTTCCCAGCGTCTGGTAGATATTCGCGAAAAGTTTACTGTTTAACTCAAAATATAATATTTTACAACTTTATTATTACTTACAGTTTCTTATATTTCAAGTAGTTCGTTTCTTCACAACTGTGGTATAAACTTGAAAATGTCATGATTATTTACAGGACAAATAAATGATAATTGCATCATTGCTTTTAATATATATTTCATTTTTATTTACTACAGTGTAGTGGACTAGTGGTGGACACTATGGACTGGGGACGTTAAAAAAAATGATTTTTATTTAAATCGATTATTATTTTCTTTTGGATTAATCGTTTTTTACAAATGATTATATACATTACGTGTTAAAATCGATTTTCGTAAACAGTGCCATCTATGGTGACGGATGAAAAAAAACTTTAAGTTTCAATTTCTCGATGAAAAAACTCGAAGGCATTAATACTTATACGTTGATTAAATAAAAAACGGCGCCATCTGTATGTTGGTATGTATGCGTGTAAATTATTTTCAGAGTACTGAGAGAGATCAAAATAGTTGATAAAATAAATGTTAGGCGTTTTTATTACATAAATAAAACATTTCGCTTCATTTTAATACTACTCTGACGTAAAACTGAACAGAAAATTAGTGCCAACAATTCGTCTTTTGATTAAACAATCAACTTAAAAATCAACGAAAGGTTTGTTTTAGATTTTGGTTTTGGAAATTATGACTTAATTCTTTAATATTTTTTTTTATTGTTTAATATATTTTAATACTAATCAAACGTAAAATAGCACTAAATATTAATGAGAATAATTGTTTTGAATTTTATATCGTTTAAAGTTAAAGACAGATTTGTTATGTATTTTACTTATTGAGACCACGACTTAGTCGTTTAGTATTTAATTATGGTTTAATTAAAGTATTTAATTTTTAAACTGGTCTTAAGTAAAATAATACTGTACATTTGATTTTTGAGGTCGTAAGGTTATCATTTTGTTGGGATGCTCATCATTTCCTTTTATTATAATAAAACGTTTAATGGCACTGAAAATTTGCATCAATAATGATATTTGGTTTCATATTCATTACGTTGAAAGATTAAAAGAACATTAGCTTTGATTTCTAGTTTTGAATTGGTTATTTTTTATTTGTATCATTTAATTTGATTTCAATCCTATAAATTGATAATATGAATCTCTTAGGTTTATTATTGGAATATGAAAAGCATGCGAATTTTTAAATTATAGAAAAGTTCGATTTTTGCTCAGAAATCGATTAATTATTTTATTAAAATCTGTTTTAGACAAATCGATTAACATTGGAAGAATAAAAATCGATTTTTATTTAATCGATTATTTTCCATTAATTTCACATCTCTACAATGTTTTTTTTTTTTGATGCTGAAATGGCAACTAGCCGGATCACTCGGATCAGCTATTTCTGCCAATGTCAAGTATTTATCGTCTTCAATTATCAAGTCTTCAAGTCTTCAAGTCGTCATCGTGATGACATTAATGATAAAAAATATATAAAATGTGGATGACATGAAATGGGGACCGTCTTCCGAAAAAAAAAAAAAAACCCCTACAATGTTGTTGCCAGTTGATAACGCAGGTTGACACTGACAGGAGACATTTGACTTAAGCAACAAGGAAGGCTGCTTACCTTATTAGATATTTTCTTCGATTTAGCAACCTGATTTCCTTCGCACATTCTTCCAGCATTTAAATGGTTTCATTTATTTTTATGCAAAGCACACAAGATATTAATTTTATTGAAGGGAAATAATGAAAATGTGTAAAATTTAAGAAAAAGTGAGCATTTTTTTATAAGTTCTTATCTTTTTGATTTTGGCATGTCTGTTTAATTCACGCTCTAAATATATGTACCGAACCAATAGATTAAACATACAACATTGTTTTGGAAAAAATTAATCAAATAGTTAACTAGCGCCATCTATGTAACAAAATTGAAGTCATTAGTTTTAGTACTAGATGGCGTTATTAAGCGAAATGAAGTTTTATTTTTGTGGTTCTTTCTACCTGACTGCACGATTGGCATATTAATTTAAGCGTGAGTTCAAATCCCACATGGAAGAACACTTTGTGTGATCCACTAATTGTTGTTTCGAATCTGGGTGTTTTATGTGTCCGTATCATGTATGTTTGTAAAGTCCCCCGCGACATAGAATATATTCTTAACATAGGAGTTGTCTTTTAAATAAAAATTGTATGTACAAACGTACAATCACACTCGTATCTCCAAAGGGTTTGGCAGATGTGTATTTAACTTATATTTTCTTTAGCACAAACTAGTAGTAGATCATGTGTCGCGAGGGATTTTACTAACAGGCACGATACGGACACAAAGAACACACAGACTCAGAATAACAATTTGTGGAACACGCACATAGTGTTATCCCAAGTAGGAGACTGACAAAAAAAGTGTGAATTGAGAGATCCCTCCGTATACAAGACAATTAATATTATAAAATATTTTTCAAGGCACCAGACTAATATAACGGGCCATTATTTCTCCCAGACTCGTTTTAAGTGTATTGAAACTAACGCCTCTGCTATATTTACGGCAGAAATACGCGTCATGTGTATTGCTATATAAGTTAGTGTAGGCGTTTGTACATCTCATCAATATAAACCAAAAATTAACAATACAATAACTCAGAACTCCATCCATCTATTGTAATCGTTGTTGAGATATCAGTGCCCTCAAATATACTGACACTAGTTCAACCTCCGAATTTAGTTTCTACCCTCAGGGTAACGGAGGTCCGATGCCAGTCGCTCCGTTTAAAAAATTAGAATTCCGGTAAACAACTAGAAGGCGACCCCAAATAATCTTGAGATAAGACTAGAAAGAACGAAAAAAGGTTTATTTAAGACATGTCTGTGCCTGATGATAGCCACCAACCAGAACACCAACTTCTCTATCCACTTATCTTAAGACATTGGCCCATATCCCAACCCCTCCCCCTATCCCTGCCTCGCTGGCGTAGTGGTAGCGTATAGGACTACTAAGCTTGAGGTCTCGGGTTCGATTACCGGGTCGGACTAAATGTTTGTAAGATCTGCAAATATTTGTTTCGGAGTTTGGGTGTTTTCTATGTATAACATGTACCATGTATTTACAAAAAAAATGTATATAAGTATTTATATCAGTTGTCTAGTAAACATAATACAAGCTTTGCTTAGCTTGGGACTAAATGGCGTTGTGTGTTAGATATCCGGAATATTTATTTATTAATTATTATAATATTTATAAGATACGACTGTATGGAGCGACTGCCATCAGATCAACACAACCCAAGTAAAGTTTTTTATTTTATTTTATAGGGGGCAAACGAGCAGACGTATCACCTGACGGTATGCGATTACCACCGCCCATGGACACCCGCAACACCAGAGGCGTTACAAGTGCGTTGCCGGCCTTTGGGGGATGGGGAGAGGGGTTGGGGTATGGGCCTCCGGTATCCTCACTCACTCGGTGAAACACAGCGCAGGCGCTGTTTCACACCGCTTTTGTTCACACAATCTTACGGAACCCTATTTTTTTTTTACCTACGGCCTCACGGCCATGCATATCACTCCGGTCGAGGCGGCCCATGCATACCGAAGCGTGTTGTATTTATTGTACTCCACTCTCATAACTAAAATCTGTTCCCTTCGATTCCATCTTTAATACTTAGATGAAACGTTGTTGATGGTAGTGATGATAGTGATGATAGCATTGATGACAAGGTATGTTGTGTGCAGGAGACTACATGCCGCTGAGCGCCGGCGCCTCCACCTCCACGTACCGCCCCCCCAAGAAGTCCAAGTGTGGGGGGGGCGGCTGCGGACGGTAGAACACTTGAAATGTTAATGTTGTTGGGTGGTGCCACAGGTTTCGGAAGATATTTCTTTTTTATTATATTCTATAGTTATATTTCGTACCTTATTGCGTCTATACACAAATAAGTAAAATTGAAGTGTCTGTTTGTAACTTCAAATTAACAGCTTTTAACTAAATGTATGTGAAAGTACGGTATTTATTTTTTATTAATTTATTTATTTATTTAGGTATACCAACAGCACACATACGATACACTTTTAAAAAAATGCATGCCTATTACAGGTACACACAACATTCAACTTACATAAATTAAATATTTTGTTTGTCTGTCTGTTGCTGACGATATAAGGAGTAACGTAGGCTACTTTTGTTCTAGACTAACTTCGCCCCGCGGTGTTACTCGCGATTGTTTATGTAAAGGTACAACCGCGGGGAGTAGCTTGTTGATAATACAATTTATGATCTGGCGAGTGCTTGTTGTAATTAATTTAATTATTAAAATAAATGGCTGTTTTTGTTGGCACACACGAACAGCGCCGCTACACCAATCATTAAAGTTTAGTTAAAATTTCATTTATTAAAACAATTATGGGGAATATACATGCAAATAAGCTCACATCTTCAACATAACAGGAGGGGTTTTGATGTTCCACGGCTTCTTGAGTGGAGACCGCGTCTCGACAAACGTAGTGTAGGACGTCCACACACACACACACACACACACACACACACACGCGCACACACACACACACACACACACGCGCACACACACACACACACACACACACACACACACACGCGCCAGGCGGAGTGATGGTGTTTATTATTATATTTCTTTTACACACGTTAATGTTATCAACTATTGTCTGGCCGCTGAGAGATTGCGTTTCTGACAGGTCGTGATCGAATGGGCGATGTAACTTTGAACTGGCGTACTATTTATGGCAAAATTTTAAATATCTTTACATTTACATTAAAAATTGAATAATCATGCCAACTTACAATAAACGTTTTATTTTGGGCTAAAGTTATTAACAATTAATTAATTTAAGAACAATAATTTTTAAAAGTCTAACGACGTCAAACTGCGCTGTTTCAAGGTTATGTCAATCGTTTGCTGTAGTGATGAGACAAAATAACGAGGCAATTGTAACTGAATATTTTTGTAAACGTAATGTAATCTGTCGGTCGGTATATTGTTAAATAAAACGTTCCAATTTTATAATATATAATTTTATTTATTTATCTTGATTGTATACATAGGTAAAAAAAACAGTATAACAAAATGAGTTACAAGGTATGTAAGGATGTACGAGTATAACAATTGGCGGTCTTTTCTTTCCCTTCGTTTCATTCAGAAATTATGATTAAATTTAATTCATCCATCAACAATTTTGTTAACATTGTGTTTGAAATACTACAACTTCGGTAGATGGCGCTGCAGTATGTTATGTTGTATGTGGGGGTCGCCACACCGTATTATATTGTAGATATTGAGCAATGTGTTGGCTCGCAGCAGATAAACATGACCTTGAAATATCACTTCAGTGTTTTAATACGCCTGTTTGTCATGCTGCAGACCAAAGTTCTGATTTGCAGTTGAATACACGATTCGTTCCCAATAAACGTCTGTATTCTCTGAATTCGTTATTTGTAACAATAATGACGTTTTTCTCTTTCATCGCTTCCGCGAGTTCGCACAATATCATTCGTAGACCGTCGTCAGGCCGTGTCGTATGCCACACCACGATCAAGACTTTGTCAGTTTGCCTCAACTCTGCGCAGAGCAAGCGGCGGTCGTCGGTATATGACAATGTAGCGAACACGTGATTCAACTCCAATATTGTAAAATTGTTGAGCGAATCGTTGTTTCTCAAAAACTGCACCACTTCTATAGTGGTTACAGTGACTGCGTCTGTCTCTATGAGCGTTCTACAAGGAATCTCAAGAAGTACTTTCCATTTTGAACTACATATTTTTATAGTAACTATTTTCGAAATATTTAAAGTAGTTCCTGTGAAACTTTGTGTGTAACTCGCTAATAAGCGGTTCTCTCGTTACGTTATACGCCGTTCGTCTGTACAAGTCCCTCGTGGCGGAGCGACGAGCGTCAACTCCCAGCGACATACCAGCAGTGAGATTCTGGCTCGTACTCGGCGACGTCCACCACTTCACTATTTCACTGTGGCAATGCAACAAACTCAACTGCAAAACGATTGTGAGAATCTCATTTCTTACATGATCTTCGTAACCTGATAAAATGTTCTCCACCCGGTAATGGTTCCCTCGCTTACCATAGATCACCAGCTTATCTAAAAACTCTCGGGCCGTAGCGACACAGTTCGCGTGAAACTCAGAAAACTTTTTATATTTGATCTGAAATCTATATTTATGGATATCATTTATTCGATCCGAAACTTTCTCGAATAAAAGTTTAATATTCTTCTGGGCCGCTGCAAATTGATTTGAAAACTTGAGCATACCTGATTGCTCGTCAAAAGTCAGGAGGCTACTGAGAACTTTGGTTAACTTGTATTTGTTATCATCTAACGTGACAACTTTGTACTGATCTGTTTGGTCAAATCGTTCACATAACTCGAGGATGGCATCCGCGGTTTCCACGACGCTATCTACTATCATATCAACTGCATCAACGAAAACTTTCAGTCGCAGTGAGCGCAGATACTCTATTACAGCAATCCTGACCGCACCTAATGCTTCGTCTATCTCAGAGCGCTCCATCTTGACTCGTTTTAGTCGATCTATATCATCTACAGGTCTCCTATGTGCAAATTTTAATTCATCTTCTTCACAGCAGACGATGAAAGCGCCAATTAGAGGAGTTAGTGTAGCAGTTGATGGGGCAGATAAAAAGGATGTTATTAGTTCGTCACACGTTATAATTTTTTGAAGATGAATTGCAGGTTGACGCAGTATTTCTTCTATTAAATAATTTCTTAATTGAGTAGTATAAGTGTCGTTCGTATACAAAAAGTCATCACGAAACATTAAAATTAGCCAACCGGGATTATAAACATCGGGGTTCTCTTCTAAAAACTCGCGGTAACGATATTGCTGTAAACAATTTAAGTCTCTCCCCGAAGAAAAGTTATTATATACATTTAGAGACAAAATTGACGCTAAGTACCTCACAAACAATGAAATATCTCTTTTAAGTAAAATATTTGCAAACTCTTGTACTTGTAGCTCGGAGTGTTGCAGCCGACCACGAGCTGTACCTGTGGTGGCCAACAAAGTGTCGAAAGCGCGAACAGAGTCGGGCTCACGTGTTGTGTAGGAGCCCATCGTGAACTCATTATTACTGTACACTATGTACATGTGCGACTTACACGTGTCGTCCGCTTGGGAATCAATTTCGTTATTAGTTTCTAAACCCCTGTCGTCGAAGTTAATCGCATCATTGTCACCTTTGTGTTCCAGTTGCAACAGCATAGGGATGGCTCCCTTCTGCCCCACTATTTCTATTTTGAGACGGATTTCGTGGAAGAACTCCTTCGCGGAATATGAGTCTATATTATATCTAGAGAAGGTGTTATTTATTAATATTTAACTTTAAACAATAAAAAAAATATTCTCATTAATATCCAGTCCTATTTTACATTTGACTAGTATTAAAATAATTTAATCGATAATTTGAAAAATATTAAACAAGTAAGTTGTGATTTCTAAAACTAAAATCTTTTCGTTGATTTTTAAGTTGATTGTTTTTGATCTCTCTCAGTACTCTGAAAATAATTTACACGCATACATACCAACATACAGATGGCGCCGCTTTTTATTTAATCAACGTGTAAGTATTCCTTCCTTCGAGTTTTTTCATCATAAATTTGAAACTTACAACTTATATTTCTACCACCTGCCATAGTGTCCACTACTGTACACCACTAGTCCACTATAATGTAGTAAATTAAAATAAAATATATATTAGAAGCAATGATGCCATTATTGTCCCAATAAATGCCAATATTTATTGTCACTTTCTTTTTCTAAATATGTTTATAAATTATTTATGTAAATGTATACATGCCAATAATATTAAACTATAAGTTGAGTCAATACCATTAATGATACAATAAAATTGATTTCCTCATTTTGTGTCGTCTCTATTTATTTTGTTTAATATTTTTACAATAATACAAATTAAGAGCAAGTGGAAATGAAATATGTCTTAGAATTTTAATCACCACCGGCCAATCAATACTGGACATTGGCGGAAAAGAATCGATTGAATAAAAATCAATTTTTATTTTATTACTGTTATTCGATATGTCAAAAATCGATTCAAATTAAATAATAAATCGATTTCTAATAAATAATCGATTTTTTCTATTTCTATAAAAATCCACATGCTTTTCATATTATTTTTTTTTTCATTTTTTATTATAATGACGGCAAACGAGCAGACGTATCGCTTGATGGTAAGTGATTACCGCCACCCATGGACACCAAATGGCAACACCAGAGGCGTTAATTTATTTTTGAGGCCACAACTTAGTCGTTTAGTTTTTATTTATCGTTTTAAGTATTTAATTTTTAAAACTAAAATGATGATAATTCGGGAGCGGCTAGTTATGAATCAGTTGTTTTACCAAAAGTTACGGATGACGAAGATGTATGGCAGCTACATCATATCATATCATCATATCATCATACAAAATAATGGCCTTGACATCTAACCCGTCAGTGGTCAAAAATACCGAATTGGACCTAAACGTTGCAGCACAGCTATCGGATCTTATGGTAGACCCTCTCAATGTCTGGAAGAGAACCGAAGGGACTTTTCTAAGCTAACCAAATTGGCTCTAAAGTATCTCTCTGTAATGGCCACTTCTGCTCCATCCGATATATTATTTTCCAAAGCGATTATTTTAATTGTTTTATTAATGTATTTAAAACGCCTCACATTTTATCAACTTGTAAGTATTATTGCCTTCGAGTTTTTCCATCGCCGTATAGATTATAAAAACTGGAGCTGTTTATAAAATTGAAACTTCAAGTTTTTTTCATCCGTCGTCATAAATGTCACTGATTTTAACACGTAATTTAAATAATCGATTTGTAAAAAATCTATTAATATCACTCCGAAAATCGATTTTTTAAAATCAATCCAAAAGAAAATAATAATCGATTTAAAGACTAATCAATTATTTTTTAACATCCCTACCAACAATAATAAGCAATGATGCAATTTACGTTACTTCATCCTATGAATAATTATAACCTTTTCAAGTAGTTTATATATTTTTTTATCATTAATTTCATCACGACGACGACGACTGGAAGACTTGAAGACGATAAATACTTGACATTGGCAGAAATAGCTGATCCGAGTGATCCGGCTAGTTGCCATTTCATCATCATAAATAAACATTTTCAAGTTTATACCACAGTTGTGAAGAAATGTACTACTTGAAATATAAGAAACTGTAAGTAATAATGAAGTTGTAAAATATTAAATTTTGAGTTAAACAGTAAACTTTTCGCGAATATCTACCAGACGCTGGGAAGTAGACCTAGTACCTATAGTGTGTGCGCTTGATTAATTGGTATAAAAATAGTATATTACGTCACATCACATTTTTAGACCATCGTTAATATTAAGTAAATAAGTGATTATATTATTAGGATATTGAATATTGTCCAACCTGAGTTTATGTGTAGAGTTGCTACAATAATGTATGATGTGGTACAAAACATGTCGCCAAATTGGTATCTTGCAGTTAACCTCTGTTGGGCCATCAGCACACAACGAGCCTCAGAAGAAGAAAAGCTGGAGCGCTGTATCTAGCTTCTTGAGGGGGCAGCGGAGACTGGACAGGTCTTGTCAATACTAATGTTTATATAAATGTGATTGTCAGTTTGTTAGCTATGCTCCAATTCATCCGGCCTTATCATCATGTCTATGTGCTTTTAAGTGTTGTTAATACACTATGCAACAAAGTAAAAACAAAATATTTCACTGGGTTCACAGTACCTATGTAATTATGTTTAGCCACCTTAAAAATATGTGAAAAATCGAAATAAAATTTTTCTATCACATCAAGTTTAATAGTGAAATGGATTTATTAATTTTACTTAAAATAATCTACATAAATTTGTTATTTTTCGATTTTTTTTTTCTGACCGTCAAGCTTTTCTCTTATAGTCAGTAGTGGCAGTATCCCTCTGGAGGCTCCAACAGTAGTCTGCAAGCATGGCTGGCTCCCATCTTCCCTGGTAACGCTTTCGTATTCTGCAATTTCTTAATAAAATCTTTCACGGTGTTCATCACTTACTGAACCCATGTTATCAGGAAAGAAACTTAAATGAGAGTGTAAAAAATGATTTTTAACGACATATTGCATCCTAGTTTCTGATACGCATCCAGCATCCCATTAATTTTTTCATGGAAATCTGGTGATTTGTGATTGCCAAGAATTTTTTTTGTAACGTCGATTAAAGCCAACCATACATTTTTTTCAAAAGGTCTGAGGCTCGATAAAGAAGCAGCATCATTGACCAATGTTCTTATGTCAGGACCGTTGAAAATACCTTCTTTAATTTTTGCCTTACTTAGCATAGGAAATTTTATTTTAAGAAAACTTGAGAGGTGTCAAGGGACACCCGGATGGAACGAAGTTCGAAATAGAAAGACGAAACGAAAATATCTGTGTGTGTCGTCGTCGTGTCGTGTCGTGACAACAAATTGTGTCGTGACAACAAATTGTGTCGTGACGACAAATTGTGTCGTGAGAACAAATTGTGTCGTGACAATTTTTCCGTCTAGCCCCCTTACACAACGCGCCATAAGGAACTTTGTTCCAATAGCAAAAAGTGTCGTGACAACTTTTTCGTATGAATTTTTTCCGTCTAGCCCCCTTTCACAACGCGCGATAAGGAACTTCGTTCCAAAATAAACATCCAGGTTCGTCCATTCAGCTTGAAGAACTACAAAATCTTTTCGGTACTGGAATATCTGGAGAATGTGGTAGCGGCATTGCCACTGATGACACAGTAGCATACTTCACCGAATGTTTTGACTTTTTGGAAACCCTTTCACAGTTGTTAAACAGAAGTAACAGTCATCTACGTGATTTTTGGCTTCACGCCACTGCAACTGCATTGGTACACCAAAAGGCATCTGTTTAATATTACCCTTGTACCAACCCGTCAAATATTTATAACATTTTAAGCAACGCACTTTCCCATGATTTGTCTTGATGTTTAATGGCAATTTTAAAATAAGCTTCATAACACTTCTCAAGCAGAGGCGAAATTGGCTTTTTTTCACTTTTAGGTGTAAATTGACCACAAACATAACAAAAAAAAAAAAACTTGAGAGGTGTCAAGGGACACCCGGAAGGAACGAAGTTCGAAATAGAAAGACGATACAAATATTATATTTACTTCAATATTTTACGTAATTTCTAGTTTTATGATATAATAATAATGATAATGATGATAATGGTGAAAATGATGAAGATGATGAAAATGATGAAAATGATGAAAGTGATGAAGATGATGAATTGATGAAAATGATGAAAATGATGAAAATGATGAAAGTGATGAAGATGATGAAAATGATGAAAATGATGAAAGTGATGAAAATGATGAAAATGATGAAAATGATGAAGATGATGAAAATGATGAAAATTATGAAAATGATGAAGATGATGAAAATGATGAAAATGATGAAAGTGATGAAGATGATAATTGATGAAAATGATGAAAATGATGAAAATGATGAAGATGATGAAAATGATGAAAATGATGAAAATGATGAAAGTGATGAAAATGATGAAAACGATGAAGATGATGAAAATGATAAAAGTGATGAAAATGATGAATTGATGAAAATGATGAAATGATGATTATGATAATAGTGATGATAATGATGATAATGATGATATGTATATATAAAAGTTCGAAATCTTATCTATCTATTATATATATATATATATATATAGTATATATATATACAGGGTCTGTCGTAAATAATGGATAAGTCGTAAACTGGAGTTGGTCCGGCTATGAGACTATTAGAAAATCGTATCTTTTTGCCAGGGTTTCTAACCGTATGGAAATGGCGTAGACTTTTATGTTTTTTTAAAATTTCGCTACTCTTTGCATTCATTCCGTTGCCATTTCGTTAAATTTAGGTATTTCTGTGTCATTTTTTTTGTATTATAGTCTTGAAGATGTGTATTATTTAGTTTTAGTACTGTTTTAGGCGTTTTTAACGTTGGTCATTTTCAAAATTGTCATTTTAAGATTTTTTATGTTTTTGTTTTACTTAGGGTCAACTTTTGATCATTTACTGTGTAAAAAAAAAGTACGGCGCTATAGCTGCCCATGATCTTAATAAATTATCTAGTATGTGTAGATTCTAAAAAGGTATAACAATGCATACTTCACAAGTAATATTAAGCTACATGAGCGAGATCAATATCAAGGTGAGAAAATATTTTTTTCATGTAATGTTGTAAATGGTTATAAAACTTCGTCATAATGATTTATTTCTGCCAAGATTCTTTACACAAACACTATGGGGTCACTATTAAGGATATTCAAAAGAAAACTAGGTTGTTTTAGTACGTAAAAATATTTATTCAACAACTTAAACTAAATGTTCGAAGTGTCCTCCGCCGGCAGCTATGCACGCTCTACATCGCCTAATAAACGATCGCTTAATCCGGCGCACATAACCGGCTTCTTCAATTTTTCTCGCTGCTACTTGAATGCGCGCACGCAACTCTTCTACAGAACTTATTGTTTCACTGTATACTTTTTCTTTTATACAGCCCCAGTAAAAGAAGTCCAAGGGGTTCAGGTCTGGCGAACGTGGAGGCCATAAAATTGGCCCCAATCGCCCTATCCATCTATCTGGATAAGTATTATTTAAATGTTCCCTGACACGAACAGCGTAATGTGCTGGACACCCATCATTTTGTAGCCACATCTCATTTCTTATCTCTTGTGGGACGTCTTGCAGTAAACTAGGTAAAAAGCTCTATTGGCGTTGCCATCACATAAACCATAAATGTAATGCATGTTTACGTATTCGGCCGGCGTGTATTGTTGAGGCATGATATACAAAATTTTCCAAAATAACACGTGCAATCGATAGCACAACACGATGCCCATAAATGAGAGCTGAGTTGTCAATATCACCAGGTTAACAAGTCCAAATCACAAAGAAAATCTAAGTCCGATATTAGAAAGCAGTAACAAATTGACGACAGTAATGAAAACGAGAGCACATGCGATGGTCAAAATCACACTGAGAGATGTATCAGGAGTGCGCCCTAGCTAAACGCATGCTAACCTTTTCACACATCGTGAGTGTGAAAGGGACGGTGCATCATGCAGTGTGCCTAGTAACAATGTCCTTTTCACGCGGGGAGACCCTTTGTATTGCTGTCTTTGTTCATTTTTTTACCTGATGATCCTTTTTACGAATAAACTTGTAACATGTTTGTCGCATGTAACTATTAGAGCACATCAATTTTAAAATTAAACACCTTTATGAAATGAGGAGGCATGAAATTTTTTTGACAAAAAACTACCTAGTTTTCTTTTGAATATCCTTAATAGTGACCCCATAGTGTTTGTGTAAAGAATCTTGGCAGAAATAAATCATTATGACGAAGTTTTATAACCATTTACAACATTACATGAAAAAAATATTTTCTCACCTTGATATTGATCTCGCTCATGTAGCTTAATATTACTTGTGAAGTATGCATTGTTATACCTTTTTAGAATCTACACATACTAGATAATTTATTAAGATCATGGGCAGCTATAGCGCCGTACTTTTTTTTTACACAGTAAATGATCAAAAGTTGACCCTAAGTAAAACAAAAACATAAAAAATCTTAAAATGACAATTTTGAAAATGACCAACGTTAAAAACGCCTAAAACAGTACTAAAACTAAATAATACACATCTTCAAGACTATAATACAAAAAAAATGACACAGAAATACCTAAATTTAACGAAATGGCAACGGAATGAATGCAAAGAGTAGCGAAATTTTAAAAAAACATAAAAGTCTACGCCATTTCCATACGGTTAGAAACCCTGGCAAAAAGATACGATTTTCTAATAGTCTCATAGCCGGACCAACTCCAGTTTACGACTTATCCATTATTTACGACAGACCCTGTATATATAGTATATATATATATATATAGATATATATATATATAGTATCTGGGTTGCTTCAAGCAATGAAAAATAAACTAATAACAAATAAAATTTAAAATAGCAAAAAGTGTCGTGTCAACAAAAAGTGTCGTGACAACAAATTATGTCGCGACAATTTCCGTCTAGCCCCCTTCGTTTTTTCGTTCATATCGCGCGATAAGGAACTTCGTTCCAATAAGCTAAGAGAATTAACACAGACACGCGGCATTTTGTAGATATGAATAACATAAATGTTTTGTTGACTTTTGTATACATCAATGATAATGATTGATCTATACTAATATTATAAAGAAGTAAAGTTTGTGTGTTTGTTAAATTGTAGGGGGTAATCTCGGGATCTACTAAACCGATTTTAAAAATTCTTTCACCAATAGAAAGGCACATTATTGCTGAGTGTCATAGGCTATATTTTATTTTGGAAAAAAATAGGGTTCCGTAAGATATTTGGGTTTTTCGGACACAAGGTGTAAAAATCAACCAGAAAAGTTACTTATTTTGCGAAAATTTTCATGCTACGGGCTATATAATAATTTATAAAGGTACTAGCTTCGCCTCGCGACGTTGCCTGTGATTATTGTCGTACCGCGGGTAGCACCGCGGGGTTCAGCTAGTTACCTATAAAATTGCGTTTCTTCAGTACTGATCATTTCAAATAAAAAAAAGTTTGTAATGGCTCTGTATTCTAAATTCAAATTAATTTTGTTTTAAAACCATGACATTTCTATTTACAAACTCAGTCTTTTGTTTTTTGATTAGCGTTGTATTTTCATTACATTTGAACATTTTTCGTCATAATGGATACTTTAAAAATTCGTGTAATTATGGAATACTATCTGACCCACGCAACCTCGTTTGCGTCTTCAATTGCCCGTAGCGTGAAAATTTTCCCCGTTTTTGAAACATTCTTCATTGGTGCTCCGCTCCTATTAGTATTTTTTTTTTTTTTTAAAAAGACAACTCCCACATTAGGAATAAACATCCTGTGTTGTGGGGGACTTTACAAACATACATGAAACGGACACAAAGAACATCCAGACTCGGGACAACAATTCGTGGATCACACAAAGTGTTGTAGGTACCGCGTGGGATTTGAACCCACGACACTTGGCGCAGTAGCAAGCGGCATGGCGACCGCTGACACCACTCGGCCAACCGTGCAGTCAAGTCAAGTATTACCGTGATGATATATAGTCGGGACTTGAGATATAAAACACGGAGTGAATTTAAACTGAAAATATTTAATACTTGAAAAAGATAAACGAGTACAAGGTAGCTACACTCGTTGTGTAGGGTTGGCGCGACGCAAAGCAACTGGCGTTGCCCGGTCTTACATATTCACGGGTGGCCAACCGACAAAGCTTACTCAGACCTGAACGCAAGAAGTGCCGAGGCCCTACATTCCTGGATCGCGTTCATCGGTCTACATCCAGACGAGCTCAGCTGTGCTATGATTACTACTGATTCGACCGAGGCTACCGCAGAATTAGGCAAGTAGAGTACAAAGTCACTACCTATTTTCGTTAGTAGGCATTAGCAACTTTACCGACGCGTAGGTAGTTACATTAAATAGTTATAAATAGGCATTGAAGGAGCTACGCGGTGCGCGCAATAATACATTGCTGGCTTCTGAAATTAATATAAATCTTGACACATTGTTTTTTCCGGCTACAATTTTTTTTAAGGACAACTGTTTGTTTTTTTTTATAAGTTTTGGGATGCTGAATCAGCCCCTTTCGTTTTCGTTAGTCGTCTTTTTACACCCTGTATATACACTCATTTGCAAAAAAAACGGGCGGTTTCGATTTTCTTCCTGGCTGAAAAAAATAAAATACCAAAAAGGTTTTAATCATTTGAACATGTTACTGGCCAGTTATAAAAGTGCCATAATATTTATAAGAGTACATTCCAAATTCAAATTTTTGACTGAGCCTGGTTTTCAAAGAAAACAACTTTTAACTACATTTTGTGGCGCGAATTCCCTATAATTAATATCGACTCTAATTAACTTTTTGTCAATTTTTATTAATTTATCTGATGTCCTTGACATTTAAAAGTATTGTTATTGCTGTTTAGCAATCTCGAAAATGGTAGATAAAGTGATAAAAGCGAGCAAAATTATTGCGCTGCTTGAAGAAGGTTGCAGCCAATGCTTCGTGGCTCAGAGGCTAAATGTGAGTCGGTCGACAGTTCAAAGGACCTGGCAGCGCTATCAAGAGACCGGTTCCGTCAAGAGAAGGCCTGGTTCTGGCAGAAAGACATGTACCGAACCACGGGATGATCGTTTTCTAGTTAGTCAAGCGTTGAGAAATCGCAAATCTTCTTATGTGGACCTCAAGAACAGCCTCGAAGAAGTAAGAAATGTGCAAATTAGTCTATGGACGGTCAGGAGGAAGCTTCTCGCTGCTAATATACACAGTCATCGCCCGGCACGCGGCCCTAAATTACTCCGTTGACATCGAGTTGCCAGGCTTAGCTTCGCTCGAAATTGTGTGTCATGGACTCATGAAGACTGGGATAGGATATTGTTCTCCGATGAAGCTAGGATATCTCTGCATGGTGAAGACCGACGTCGGCGAGTGCTACATAGACGAGGAGAACGCTTTGCAGAGGCATGTTTTGAAGAAATCACACCTTATGGAGGGGGCTCTGTTATGTTTTGGGCAGGAATAAATTCCATGGATCGTACGGAGTTAGTCTTCATCGAAAACGGTACACTGACTGGACACCAATACATAACGGAAGTTCTAATTCCTTATGCACAACCCGCTTTAACCGCTCTTGGCGAAAACTCATTTTTTATGGACGACAACGCTCGCGCCCACCGGTCTGGCGATGTGGAAGAGTATATGCTAGAAGTCGGAATTCGTCGTTTGGACTGGCCAGCTAGAAGTCCGGACCTCAATCCCATAGAGCATGTCTGGGACGTTCTGAAGCGACGAGTGAGATCAGTGCAGCCGGCTCCGCAGACCATCAGAGAGCCAAAGAATGTGATTACCGCGGAGTGGGAACGTATTCCCCAAGAAACCATAAAAGGTATACTCGCTAGCATGCCCAGACGAATGCAAGCCGTGATTTCAGCAAGAGGGGGTCACACTCAATACTAAACTTTTATCTGCTTTTAATGTATTCAAGAAAAACAAAGAAATTAACGCGTTTCATTTTTATTTAGCGAGCAGGTACAATAATAGTGTTTTGAGCTTAAACATTATTTCTCAATAATTTAATCAAAATGTTATGATAAAACTGATGATACCTATTCCTTTCTAATTAATTTATGAAATTCTGAGGATAATAATACCTAAAATTGACAAACAAACTAATAGTAACTATTAAAATAGTTCTTTGCTTAAATGCCCGTTTTTTTTGCAAAAGAGTGTATAAAAATGTTATGTTGGTTTGTGTACACTTCAAAAACTCAAAAAGTTCTGCACCGATCGAGCAATTTTTTGCATCAGTCCCATATCCGCGACCGCGAAAAAACACGATAAAACCGACATAAACGCAGGCGGAGCCGCGGGCAACAGCCAGTATTTAAATAAAAATAAAAAAAATTGAGAGGTGTCAAGGGACACCCGGATGGAACGTAGTTCGAAATAGAAAGACGAAACGAAATTATCTGGCTTGCTTTCTATAAGAGAGAGAGAGAGAGACAGACAGAGAAAGGCTAATGATTCCTGACAATTTCAGGGTGTGTAAGGGGGGACTAAAAAATGTCTCCGAGCGATAGTTTCGGAGATAGAGGGGTATCTTCCTTAAGGGATGATTTTAGGGGGTGGGGGTGGAAATGAGTAACTTGGTAGTTAAACGTGATATCCAACTAACGGGTTGAAAATATGTGCGGTCCTAGTGTCCTGAAGTTACTATCAGTGGGAAGGAGAGGTCAGAAAATGACCAGTCAGGTAGGGCGAAAGGGTTGGGGGTACTGTGGTCGTTAAAATGAGTTCAAGCGCTAAGGTGCTGGGGTAATTGGTTCAAAAGTTAGGTTGAGAGGGGGTGAAGAATTTTTGAAAAAAAATGGGGGGGTAAGGCAAATATTGAGGGTGCTGATTCCTGACAAGTTCTGGGGAACCAAGGGGGGACTAAAAAATGTCTCCGAGCGATAGTTTCGGAGATAGATGGGGTGTCTTCCTTAAGGGATGATCTTAGGGGGTGGGGGTGATCAAGGTAGTGGAGTGAATGGATTGGGGGTGCTACGTTAGATAAATAAGCCCAAAAAAAGGGGTTGAAAATATGGGCAAAGGGTGGGGGGGTGAAAGTATTAGGGGGAGGGGCACCTCGACTGAGAAGTATGGCGGTATCGAAGAACTCGACTTCACGATATGACTATGTAGGCGATCCAGGAATATGTGGGGAAAATTTTAATCTCCCTGTGGTATCACTAAATTTCTTGGGTAAACACACAATATGGTATAATAAATTCGTCTTGACAAAATGTGTGGTTGACATATGTCGAAAGTGTTATTACAATTCCGTCTAGCCCCCTTCCGCAACGCGCGATAAGGAACTTCGTTCCAAAAATTGTTAGCTGAAGTGTAAGTTAAAGTTTACTTGGGGTAAAAGGATGTTGTATATAGGTACCTACAAACTTCCTACTTTATAAGTTTAATTTTATTGGGTTGTGAAACTACCCTCTATCATAACTGTTATTCCTACCCTACTCTTACGATTTATCCACTTGTATTTCTCAGCTTCTTAGCTCACTACACAAATTACGATATTTGGTGTTATATTGAAGACATGATAAGTCAAAAAGTTTCTAAAGACCTCACTGAGAGACCAATACTGTACGACATCGCTGGGTTGAAATATTCACTTGCAGTTATACTCTTAGTGATAATCACTTTACCTCAATACCTTCCATTCACACTTCCATGAACTTAAAATCCATTGGGAATATTTTTATTGATTTTTTATGAAATGACATCCAGCCGGATCACTCGGATCAACTATTTCTGCCAATGTCAAGTATTTATCGTCTTCAATTATCAAGTCTTCGAACATTCAAGTCGTCGTCGTGATGAAACTAATGATAAAAAATACATAAAATGTAGATGACATGAAATGGGGACCGTCTTTCGAAAAAACAAAGAACGATCTCTGAAGTGAAAATGACAGAATAGCTAATGTTGCCATACTGAATTGATTCAAGAGGGCTAAAGACAACTGGTGGTTTTATTTAGAACTTGTATCTTTACAGGTTCAGGCTGACGTGCTGGTTCTCTTCTTAAGAGTTAAAATAATTTATATTCTGAAACAGTAGTTATTTATTCATTCATTTTGGACCTCCGACAAGGAATACACCTTTCATGCTAGTTTTATTACGAAAACAAATAAATGCTAATGACGCTGTTAAAATGCATTTTTTTCGGATTTTACTTTATTCTAGATTAACCTTGAAAAAAACTGATTAAATCTGATTATCAACATAATATGGTCAAAACTACAAAATATTTTGGTATTACATTTGTATAGACAATTCAGTCGTCGCCGGTCTCTATATGTACATGTTAATGTTCCTATTTTTTTTCATTTTCAGACTCGCTGTCGTTTCACAAACGTCGGTGGACAGTTGTGATCCCCGGAGGACTCGGGGTCCTCCTCTCCTTCCGTGCCACTCCCATGGATTACCAAAAGCGTCTCGGCACCTCTGGCGTCGAAGGACAGCTTTACGAAACGAAAGTTATCGCTCTGATTATGTTGAGGTTGCTGCACGACGAGCGCGTGGCAGACTTCCGTCTGGCCACAAATATGAAGGGTATGGGCGCGTTCGACGACATCTGCGTCAGAGTGAGCGTGGTGGGGCGGGAGCAGGCCCTCGCGCTCTTCATCCAGCTCAAACACAAGATACACGACGATGCGACACTCAAGATATACGACAATAACACCGATCTAGTCAAGTACATGGATAGCTTCGTTTCGATCACTAAGAAGATTCCTTCTAAAACACATAGTATGTTCATTCTGTATACAAATGCTGAATTCAAAGTTCCATATTCAGCGCTTCAGACCGAAGTTAATCAGACCAAAGAAAAACAGACCAAATATACGTTCAAGAGGTTTGTGTGCACTTACGACAATTTGAGTAATGATTTGCTGGTGACCGGAGCCTCGGTCGGTCAAGAGCTGGGTCACAATAAAGAAATGGTACAAAACTTTGCCAAGATTAAATTTCAAGAAGACCTTACCGGTCTAGCTGAACGGCTTGCGATGTTTTTGTGCGACGAAACGAAGCGAGAGCATATGATGAACGACATGCACTTGCAGCAGTACCACGTCGTGTTGGCGAAATACGTCGTACACGTCGGTGACATTGAAACAGATAACATCGGCACGACAACATGCCGGAAGATGTCGTTTCGAAACGAATTCTTTGAATCCCAGGACATACCTGTTAAGTTGTTCAGATGTGAATTTTTCAAACAAATATTAAAGAAACTTCCGAAGATTGTGAGACGGGGGACAGACTCGACCGCGACAGAAGCATCGGTGGACGATCTAATAGCATCGTTCCTGTTGCACGGCACGGCCGCAGCGCTGAGTCCTCTGATCACGACTTACATAGCGAGCGACGACGCCGGTACATTACAATTTTTGGTTGACCGACCAGCGAGTGACGTCGAGCAGTTGAGTCAAATGAAAGTTTCGCCAGAAACAACGGCCGAGGCGTATCTACGCTCTCCGGGAATGAACGTGCCGGTCGGTTTCGGTAACGTCGATATGGTGATGAGCGGTGAAGCCAAGAAAATGGAGAAGAGGTTCAAGTACCTGGTGAACGGCATCATAGATATGTGTAAACGCTACGAGCAGGTGAAATCGCTCAAAGTTGTCACTATCGATGAGACTGTTGACGGGGGCCTCTTGACCCACTGCGGAGGCCTGGCGAGTGGCGTCGGTAACCTGTTGACGTGGGACGGGAGCACCGACATGCTTAGGTTTGCCGATCGTTTCACTTTCCGCCAGACTAATGCCGAAACTTTATTCAATAAACTAAAAGTAAAAATCGAGCAGCAGAGCTTTGGAACTGACCATTTGACTGATTATAGATTCAAGGTAAAAACTAGCAAGTTGCCCAAATTGAGCTTCGACTGCACTGACACAGCGAGAGAGTTCATCAGTAAACTGGTCATCTATGACAAGCAAAGAAATCAGTCTAAGGTCGAGGAACTCTTGAAAGATGAAATACAGAATCTACTGTACAATAAAGCACACAACAGCGCCTTGCAGTGTCACTCGGTGTTCTTACACTACCATGACGAAGTGGTCAGCTGGTGGCTGCGGCCGTCGGGCACGTATCTGAACAAGGCGAGTAACTTGTATGAACTGGCGATAAACAACATCAAAGCGGAGCCGCAGATCAGTGCGCTTCACACCACCTTTCACGTGAACAACTCGAGGTACCGTGGATTGAGTTTCGACGAAAAGACTCCGATGTGGTTGGCGCTCGCAAAGCTCCCCACTCACATGTCCATAGTCACAAACACGGTTACACTGACCACTATGCAAGCGATTCAATGTTTACGGAAGATGCGTGCGAACAGCAAGTACGCGGTAGTCGATATGGAGAGTGTAGCTCATTTGTCAGCTGCGGAGTTTTGCTCACTTCAGGAAGAGTTAAGGAAGACCGAAAAGATGCTCATCATCGTATGGCGTGACACGGACAGTGGTGCGATATCACGCACCATGCTGCACAAATTTGCGCAAGCGACTGAATGTAAACATATAGTAGTAGTAACAAACAACGTGGACAAAGTCTACGAATATTTTCCTCACATCGAAGTGTTCAGAGACGAAACACTAAGCTTTACCTCATTGAGCGCGGTTTCACAAAAAGAATTAAGAAAAAAATGTAAATTAGTATTTCAAGGTGTAGCGCTTAGCTTGGATCTTATGATGGACAACATGTCGCTTTCGTTTGTAAAAGGTGTAGTATTAGATAAACTAACTCGTTGCGAAGCTATATCCCTTGGCGCTGCGCTCGGTGATCCACGTTACGAAGAAATAAAACATCTTTATATCGACAGGAACGTTTGTTGGGTGAGTAACGATGGCAACGATAAACTTAATGCTCGTTGTCTCGTTAGAACGTTTCACGATATCGCAGATGACGTAGTTCTCCTGACGGCCCCCCCGGGGATGGGCAAGTCCACGCTACTGACTCGATTGTCAATCAACACAAAAGAGCGAGACCCGACATTGTGGATAGTCCGAGTTAACTTTATAAACCACTCCAAAAAGTTTCAAGAATGGTGCGACGACGACACACGCGTGGGCGCTGTGGAGGCGTTGGAATTTTTGTGTCGAGCCGTGATAAGCGACGAGGAAGTGGCGTTTAGCGTTCAACTAAAAAATGATAAAGCGTTTCTAGTGAACTGTGCGGCGGATGAATTCATTACTTTCGAATTAAACATGTTTCTGCATTATTGTAATATGCAGCGATTGATATATATTTTCGACGGCTTTGATGAGATCTGTCCGCATTACAAGGATAAGGTTGTTGATTTCCTTATTGTTGTTAAAACACGTTTAATGAAAAACAAAATGTGGGTGACAAGCAGACCGTACAGCGACATCCTGCCAGACCTACAGAGAGTTCTGGGTAGAGGATTTCAAATGGAACATCTGAGCTATCGAGAGCAAGAATCATTCCTTAAGAGATTTTGGCGAGAAAAGTCCACAAATGAAAAACTCTGTAAACAGCTGGAAAGTTTAAAAACATTCATAGATAACGCCAGCCAGTCGATATCCGAGGTACACGAGTGGGTGCAATTCATATATTACAATTTTGTTGATGTCGTGCGACAGATGTTGGGTCAGTCGCTTCACGCAGATGTAGAAGGATATTTGGAGCTCTTTCGGATTAAACCCGTAGAAGATACGATGTCAGGAATTCCGTTAATTTTATATTTTATGGCCGATTATTTCGTACATATAGTCGATAATTACAAAAAAATGGGATGCGATCGGAAGCGGATCAAATCTAAATTGACTATCAATCTGCATGATGTCTATAAAATGTTTGTAGAAAATAAAGTGAAAAAAATTCTTTGCCAAGATAAAAACAACATGGAATTGTCTAATACGATCACAAGAGGCATGATAGAGAGAGAACTTCTTGATCGCACGTCTGTTTACAAGAAACTTGCTGCAAATGATCTATTTAAAAATTCTATTTTCAATAACTTAAATTATGAAGAATTTAAAGCTATGACGCCATTAGACAACGAAGAGTTGTGCACAGAACTGTATAGAATCAAGACAGGCGCAGACAAGACGGGTCTGATTTCGCACGTTACGAAATACAACGAAGTCGTGTTCATACATAGGTCGTTTACAGAGTATTTTGCTGCCGAGTACGCCTGCGACATACTCCAAAGCCAAAAGTTTAATAAATCCATAAAAGTCCTTTGGTATTGTGCGTTGACGCAATATCGGACGTCCTCGTTCCCATACCTAGCGATCGAGGGCGTCCGAGATTGGATAAGAGCGAAGAGAAAATACGACAAAACACTTGAAAATGTTTTAAAGGAAATAGAGAAACCGTCGCCGATATATGTCACTGATTGCCGTAAGTATGTAGTTAGTGATAACTTGAAAATCGAGCACTGCATTAGAATATTGGCTTCTACTGAGGACGATTATGATGGCATTAGTTTTAAAACATTCAGTGACGTTTTCACAAGCAGCTACTTGGAGACGCTTGATGCTGTCACTTGTAAAACCATATATCAATACCTCGTAAATCATTTAATCAACCAAATGAAGGTCCATTTACGAGTACATTTCGCCAACGAAATTTTTTTTTCTTAATAAATAACTCCTACGTTAGATTTCATAAAGCCTCCGTGAAGGAGTTTGACTTCCGCAGAATTCGTCTCAAAATAGAAATTGTGGGGCAGAAGGGAGCCGTCCCTGTGCTGTTGCAATTGAAACACAAAGGTGACAATGATGCGATTAACTTCGACGACAGTGGTTTAGAAACTAATAACGAAATTGATTCCCGAGCGGACGACACGTGTAAGTCGCACATGTACATAGAGTACAATAATGATGAGTTCACGACGGGCTCCTACGCAATACGCGAGCCTGACTCTCTTCGCGCTTTCGACACTTTGATGGCCACCACAGGCACAGTTCGTAGTCGACTGCAATACTCCGAGCAACAGGTACAAGAGTTTGCAAATATTTTCCCTAAGAATGAGATTTTATTGCTTGTAGAGTTCTTAGCTTCAAATTTGATTGCAGATGAAAGTTATGACAATGTGTTTCTCTACACGGAGTTTCCGTGGATAGACACGCATTATAGACTGCAGTATCGTTACTGCGAGTTTTTAGAAGAGAAACCCGATATGAATAATTTCGAATATTTAATTTTAATGTTTCGTGATGACTTTTTGGATACGGTCGACACTTATACTACTCAATTAAGAAATTATTTAATAGAAGAAATACAGCGTCAATCTGCATTTGAGCCTCGAGAAATTATAACGCCTGACGAACTTATAACATCCTTTTTATCTGCCCCATCAACTGCTACACTAACTCCTCTAATTGGCGCTTTCATCATCTGCTGTGAGGAGGGTAAATTAAAATTTGCAAATTGGAGACCTGTAGATGATGTAGAACGACTAAAACGAGTCAAGATGGAGCGCTCTGAGATAGACGAAGCATTAGGTGCGGTCAGGACTGCTGTAGTAGAGTATCTGCGCTCACTGCGACTGAAAGTTCTCGTTGATCCAGCTAATATGATGTTAGATATGACACCAAGGAGCGTCGAGGAAACCGTGGATGCCATCCTCGAGTTATGTAAACGATTTGACCAAACAGATCAATACAAAATTGTCACGTTAGGTGGGAACAAATACAAAGCTCTCAGTGGCCTCCTGACTTTTGACAAGCATTCAGGTATGCACAAGTTTTCAAATCAACTTGCAGCGGCCCAGGAGAAAAAACTTTTATTAAAGAAAGTTTCGGATAGAATAAATGATCTCCATAAATATAGATTTCAGATCAAATATAAAAACATATCTGAGTATCACGCGAACTGTGTCGCTACGGCCCGAGAGTTTTTAGATAATCTGGTGATCTATGGTAAGCCAGGGAGTCATTACCGGATGGAAAACATTTTCTTAGGTGGCCGCCACGATTATGATACAGATGAGATTGACAAAATTAATTTTCAGTTGATTTTGTTGCATTACCACAGTGAAATAGTGAAGTGGTGGACGTCGCCGAGTACGAGCCAGAATCTCACTGGTGACGCTCGTCGCTCCGCCACGAGGGACTTGTACAGACGAACGGCGTATAACGTAACGAGAGAACCGCTTATTAGCGAGTTACACACAAAGTTTCACAGGAACTACTTTAAATATTTCGAAAATAGTTCTTATAAAAAAAGTTCAAAATGGAAAGAATTACTTGAGATGCCTTGTAGAACGCTCATAGAGACAGACGCAGTCACTGAAACCACTATAGAAGTGGTGCAGTTTTTGAGAAACAATGGTTCGCTCAACAAATTTACAATATTGGAGTTGAATTACGTGTTTGCAATATTGTCAGGTAGCGCCCGCCGCTTGCTCTTCGCAGAGTTGAGGCAAACTGACAAAGTCTTGATCGTGGTGTGGCACAAGTCGCGGCCTGCCGCCGGTGAGCGAACGATATTGTGCGAACTCGCGGTAGCGATCAAAGAGAAAAACATAATTGTTGTAACAAACAACGAATTCAGAGAATACAGACGTTTATTAAGATCGAATCGTGTATTCAACTGCAAATCAGAGGTTTGGTCTGCAGCATTACAAGAAGACGTATTAGAAACACTGAAATGATATTTCAAGGTCGCCGAGTCGGGTTCTATTCGCTGCTCGACGATGTGTACCACTTTCTTAAAATGGGGTGTATTAGATAGAGTTGTAGTACTTATATTATTATAGATTAATAGTAGTAGTTGGTGCGCAAATATGGCAACCCAAAAAGAAGGTATGGAGGGTAGAGACAAGGAGTGTTATCTTAAATGGTAGAAAATTGAAAAAAGTGTCCAGCATAAGCTGTAAATAACAGTTCAAAAACCTTCCAGAATGGCGCTGGTGTAGACACAGGGTATGGTATGAATGTAGCAATTGTGAACGAATTGAAGTACGCCGAGTTAAAAAATTTAACATTATTATCACTACTTGCGTATTACAAAATAATGTAGTACCTAAATATATTTTATTTTCTGAACTGTGAATAGTACGTTTATTGATTTTTTATCATTCAATTTTATGAAAAAGTGTGTGTATTGATTTTAAGAAGTTTACTCTGTTGCTAATGTGGCGCCACCCTAATTTAATGCATTACTCGGACACTTTCATGTACACAGTTGATTCTCCTTACCTCTACACTCCATAACTATAGAGAATACAGTTGTTATATTTCTGGTGCAATAAATGCTTTGCTATCACTGATGGCTATCTTTTACAATTGTTTCTTTTTGTTCAGTAACAACACGTGACATGTAATCTGCTGGATTATTTTTCGATATAATATGTTGAATTTCATAGTCAAATCCACTCAAAAATATGGACCAGTGTTGTAACCGTTTAGCCGCCATTTGGTATTCCATATTTTGATCCAAGAATTTTAGTTAATGCTTCATTGTCTCTTTGCAAAATGATTTTTACTAAATAAATATTCATAAATTTTTTACACTAAAAATGATAGCATAAACTCCTTTTTTAATATTGGATATTTCAATACTTTTTCTAAGAAAGATTTTAACATCTTAACATTTTCTGGCCTTGGCAATAACAGCAATGGTTCAATTTTACTTAACTACCTCTGTGGCGCAGTGGTAGCGTATGCGACTGCTGTTCTTGAGGTCTCGGGTTCGATTCCCGGGTCGGACCAAATGTTTGTATGATCTACAAATATTTGTTTCGGAGTTTGGGTGTGTTCTATGTATAATATGTATGTATTTACAAAAAAAAAGTATATAATTATTTATATCAGTTGTCTAGTACCCATAATACAAGCACTGCTTAGCTTGGGACTAGATGGCGTTGTGTGTAAGATGTCCGAAATATTTATTTATATTTATTTACTTTTAATTACTTTGATACCACTTCTATTTATTTCAAATCCAAAAACATCTAGTATATCTTCAAACAATTTACATTTATTTACTTTAATTTTAAGACCAGAATCTTGCGACTTTTTTAGTACAAGTTTAAGTTTCTCATATGTTTCTGACAATGTCTTACCAAACACATATATTATCAATATTGACAACTACATCCGGTCCATTTAATTTCTGTGAAATCATTCGTTGGAATGAACCAGGCCCAGTGCTTACTCCAAAAGGTAAACATGAATACTTGAAAATGCTTCGTTACAATTGTTACCAGTTTTTGTGATTCTTCATCTAATGGAGCTTGTAAATAAGCTTCTTGCAAATCTAGTTCACAAAAGCAATCGTTACCTTGTAATTTCATAATTTTATTTATTTATTTATTTAATTGTTGTTAATGGGTAGTGGTCAATTTTCAAATATTTATTAATGGTGACACGAAAATCACCACATAAGCGAACTGTTCCACCTGATTTAAGAACAGGAACAACTGCAGTACCCCATTCTGAGTACTCAACCGGCTCAATGCGCTTGTTCTTGAATCTTGAAACTCGCGGGCTGGGTTTCCGCAATTCGACGTCTTCATTGCGCCTATTTTGCGTGATGGGATGGCTTCATACGTGCCACCCCAGTTCTTCCAAGAAGCCTAGCAGACCCTTCATGTTGCCGACGACTTCTGGGAGTGACCTCGGTGATCCGAGGTGTCTCGCCCGGTATTCTGCCACCTCAGGACATGTCATAATGACATGGGCGGCTGTCTCCTCCTCCTCCATGCATGCCCTGCACAGAGGACTGTCTGTTACACCTAGAGTGAAAAGATGTTTGTTTAGTAATGCATGACCAGTTATTGCTCCAATTAAAAGTCGAAGCAGCGGCCTCTTAAGTTGCAACAGCTTCCGTGATAATCTGGGGTTGATCGTCGGGAGGGCCTCCTTGGTCTGCCTGCAGGTACAAAGGTTGGACCAATACGTTTGGTGTTCCACCTTGGTGTTTAGTTGCAGTGACCTTCGCAGCCAAGCAGATGGCAGAGGCAGTATTGGTTCAGGGCCTATTGCCCTTGTTACCGATCCAGCTCTTGCCAGTGCGTCGGCTGCATCGTTCCCGCGAGAGTTACTATGCCCCTTTATCCACTGGAGAGTTATACTGTTTGTGGTACATACCTCTGTCAGGGCTTTGTGGCATTCGTAAATTAGCCCTGATGTTGTCGAATGACTTTGCAGGGCTTGCAGGACTGATCGGCTATCGGAGAGTATGCGGATGGGGTACTCCGTCACTCCCCTGGAAGTGATTGCATATGCAGCCAATATTATGCCCATACACTCTGCCTGGAAGACTGTGTTGTGGGCTCCTAGTGGCTTTGAGATGTGTATGTTTAGGTCCTCGGAAAATACTCCCGAGCCAGTGCCTGACCTTGTTTTGGATCCATCTGTGAAGACACTCAACTCTTTCGGGTGAAGCACTTCTTGTGGGTCCTCATGTAATTGTATTTTGTACTTCTTGTCAAATACAAATTGCTTTGGTACCGCATCGGTCGCCGCTTCCATGAGCGGTTCCCTTCCAATAGCCTCATAGAGGATTTCGGTATGCGGTATCCTCGGCGGTCTCCAGAGATTTTGTTTCTTTAGCCGCGCTGCCGTTGCTAGAGCCTCCTGCCTTATAAAGAGGTGGAGAGGTGGTAAGCCTATGATGGCTTCCAGAGCCGCAGTCGGTGTAGTCCTCATGCAGCCCGTGGTCGCCAGACAGGCCAATCTCTGGAGTCGTTGTAATTTAGCTTCGACTGTGGATAGCTTGGTCCGTGGCCACCATACTATCGCGCCGTAGCTTACCATAGGTCGAATTACTGTCTCGTATAGCCACAGAGTGATTTTGGGACTTAGTCCCCAAGTTTTACCTATCATTCTGCGGCACTGCCAGAATACGACTGTTGGTTTCTCGATTTTATTGTCTAGATGGGCACTCCAATTCAGTCTGCGGTCGAATACTACCCCTAGATACTTTACCTCAGACGAAAGTTGGAGCTCTGTATTGAACAGCTTGGGAAGTCGGTAATTTCCCAGATTCCGTTTGTTGGTGAACATTACCATTTCAGTCTTCCTTGGGTTGACCGAAAGCTCGTTGTCCACGCACCAGCGTTCCACTACCGCCAGTGCTGAGCGTGTGATGTCGCATACTATACCTGCGTGCATTCCGCTTGGTAATATCACTATGTCATCAGCGTATCCGATGGTGTAATGGTGATTGTTGTTCAGAGTGGTGATGAGATCGTTCACCACTAGGTTCCATAGTAGTGGTGAAAGGACGCCTCCCTGGGGGCAGCCCTTCGCCACTAGTGCTTGTTTAGTTACATCTGCTTCGAGTCTGATGACTCTCTGGCTCAGCATCTTGTATATCCATTCAGTCATAACTGCGTGCACTCCATGTCTCACAAGTGCCACTGTTATGCTGGTGAATTTAGTTTTGTCAAAGGCTCCCTCTATATCTATGAAGGTGCCTAGGCACATAGTTTTGTTCTTGATCGCTACTTCAATCTTGGTTGTTACCGCGTGAAGTGCCTGTAGCGGAACAGCTGTATAGCGGAGGTGTGGCCATCGGCAAACGTCGTGTTAACTCGGCGCCGCGCGCGCCGCTTCGTTTTGAGCCAACTCTCACCAGACAGTGCATTGTCCGCTTGCATACGATGCACACTCCGCGCTAGTTTTCTCGGGCTCCCGCTACTATATTTTTGCTAGACGCTTACCGCTATTTAATTCTGTATATTTTAATTTCTTATTTTCATTCCTATTCAACTATATCTTTCTACTATATCTTTACTATATTCTATTGGCTTGTGTGCGTGTTTAACTTCTACTCTTCCGTGTATCTACCGTGTTTATAATAATTGTTAAGTGTGTAATTATACGAACATTAATACATATACTTTCGTTATCATTTAACTTCAGTGCCCGTGGACAGATACCGCCTACATTGGTGACCCCGTAAAGAATGCCGCAAAAGGACGAGTTTTCTGGAACCGAAACGTATCGGGTAGGTGTACGTCCACCTCCATTTTGGCCCGATGACCCTGAAATGTGGTTCGCCCAAATGGAGTGCCAGTTTGCGATAGCGAATATTACAGTGGATTCTACGAAGTTTCAGCATATCGTTTGCGCGTTGGAGCCTCGCTATGCAATGGAGGTAAAAGACGTTATTACTAATCCACCCGCAAATGAAAAATATGTAAAATTAAAAATGGAACTAATAAAGCGTTTATCAGCGTCGCGTGAGCGTAAGGTACAACAGTTGTTGAGGTATGAGGAATTAGGTGATAGAAAACCCTCACAATTTCTACGGCACCTACAAAATCTAGCAGGCCCTTCCATGCCTGACGATTTTTTAAAAACATTATGGTCTAGTAGATTACCTAATAATTTGCAAACAGTTTTAGCGTCGCAGCCCGAACTTTCTTTGGAGAAGCTGGCGGAGTTAGCCGACACCGTACACGACATAGCACCCGCCGGGCCCCAGCAGTTGGCGAGTGTTTCAGCAACGAGTCCGCCGTTACTCGTACAGGAGATGGCTGCTCAGATAAGTGAACTTACTAAGCAAGTGGCGTTACTCACTACTCGGTTGGACGCACAGCACCAGGTACGTAACCGTTCACATAGTCGTACTAGGACAAGGAACTTCAAGAGTTCCAGATCTCGTTCACGGCCTCGCCAGCCGCCCCCTGATTACCCGCACTGTTTTTATCATTACACGTACGGAGCGAAGGCCCATAAATGCGTACAGCCTTGTGAATGGCGAGCGGAAAACTCCAAGGGCAGCCGGAATTAGCGGCGTCTGACTGCCCAAATGGTACAGGCCGACTGTTTGTACTCGAGAACCGATCTAAGATGCTGTTCCTTGTTGATACCGGTTCAGATCTATGTGTGTTTCCTCGATCCGCAGTTAAGACTC
This sequence comes from Spilarctia lutea, assembly GCA_916048165.1. Lineage (NCBI taxonomy): Eukaryota > Metazoa > Arthropoda > Insecta > Lepidoptera > Erebidae > Spilarctia > Spilarctia lutea. Next base: position 481,361 of record OU696494.1, read on the forward strand.
CATGTTATAAGTCTAAGTATGGGTTGACAGCTGCAAACGGTTCTCTCATAAACACCTATGGCCCCATACAACTGAGTCTGAACCTGGGACTTCGCCGAGACTACAAATGGAAGTTCACGATTGCGGACGTATCGAAACCGATAATAGGCATTGATTTTTTAAGTTTTTATAATTTGTTAATAGACAGTCGCAATCACAGGCTTATTGATGGCACCACGTCACTCACCGTGTCCGGAGCACTACAACGAGTCCCAGACGACGTGGCATCTATAAAGACAGTGACCGGGACTGCTAAATTTCACAAGATTACAAAAGCTATCGACTTCACTGTACTCGCTAAGTCGCAAGAAACGGACTTCGAACTTCAAGCACTTCTCTCACATGGTTCATCATTAAAGTTAAGACCTATTACTCCGGCAGGCTCAGACATCAAACTATACTGTGACGTCTCAACTCAAACACCGAGGCCTTATGTTACACCGGCTTTACGTAAGCAAGTCTTCGATGCACTTCACTGTCTGAGTCATCCCGGATGTACTGCTACCGTGCGACTAGTCACACAAAGATTCGTGTGGCCAGGGATCCGCAAGGACTGTAGAGAGTGGTCAAGGTGCTGTCTCGATTGTCAGCGAAGCAAAATTACCCGTCACACCTCTACCCCACTTTCTCCTTTCCCTATTACCTCGTCGAGATTTTCCCACCTCCATCTCGACATCGTAGGGCCACTAACCCCGTCTAATGATTTCAGGTACTGTCTCACCATCGTTGACCGATTCACACGGTGGTGTGAGGCGGTCCCCATGAAAGACCAGACTGCTGATGCATGCGCGGCCGCCCTGCTATCCGGGTGGATAGCAAGATTTGGCTGCCCATCGCAGATAACTACAGACAGGGGTCGTCAGTTCGAGTCCGGCTTGTTTAAGGCCATTACTTCGTTAGTCGGCGCACAGCATTTTCGCACCACTGCTTATCACCCTTCGGGCAACGGAATGATAGAACGGACGCATCGCCAAATCAAGTCGTCTATCATGTGCTACAACACCACCCAATGGACGGAGGTACTTCCATTGGTTCTTCTAGGCATGCGAAGTGCTTGGAAGGAAGACGTTCAAGCCTCTGCAGCCGAGCTGGTCTATGGCGAGCCATTACGCCTACCAAGCCAATTCCTCGCACCTACTGATGACCACAAGCTGGAGGATATTACCAGTTTCGTCCCTCGTCTTGCTCAACACATGGCCAACCTTGCTCCGAAACCAGCGTCTTGGCATAGAAAAGGACCTTTTTATGTACCCAAGGAGCTACAACATACGTCCCACGTATTTGTACGGCAAGATCGCGTGCGGAAGACATTGGAGCCGCCGTATAAAGGTCCCTACAAGGTACTACGACGAGGTCCAAAATATTTTTGCATATCGTTCCATGGTAAGGAAGACAACGTATCAGTGGATCGATTAAAACCCGCTTTCACTGCTCAAGACGTCGCTCCACCTGAGGTAACATTGCCACCTACGCCCCCTGCTGTTGTTCAAGAAAAGAGCACAAGAAGCGGTAGAAGGGTACGTTTCCCCGATTTTTATCGACCGTAGGAAAGGTCTCGGGGGGGAGTACTGTAGCGGAACAGCTGTATAGCGGAGGTGTGGCCATCGGCAAACGTCGTGTTAACTCGGCGCCGCGCGCGCCGCTTCGTTTTGAGCCAACTCTCACCAGACAGTGCATTGTCCGCTTGCATACGATGCACACTCCGCGCTAGTTTTCTCGGGCTCCCGCTACTATATTTTTGCTAGACGCTTACCGCTATTTAATTCTGTATATTGTAATTTCTTATTTTCATTCCTATTCAACTATATCTTTCTACTATATCTTTACTATATTCTATTGGCTTGTGTGCGTGTTTAACTTCTACTCTTCCGTGTATCTACCGTGTTTATAATAATTGTTAAGTGTGTAATTATACGAACATTAATACATATACTTTCGTTATCATTTAACTTCAGTGCCCGTGGACAGATACGGCCTACAGCCGATTCCGTAGACTTACCTGGACTATAGGCATGTTGGTTCAGATGCAATGGTGTATGAACCAGCACCGTCTCTCTCAGATACCTGTCGCACAGCCTCTCTAGTGTTTTCAGGAGGAAAGAGGTTAAGCTTATAGGTCTGAATGATTTAGGATCCGAGTAGTCAGATTTACCTGGTTTTGGTATGAAGATTACTTTGACGTTTCTCCATTGTCTTGTCACATATTTATGTGCAAGACAAGCTTCCATGATGAGGGACAGTCTTTGGGTGAGTAACTACCCTCCCCACTTAAGCAGGCCTGGGAAGATCCCATCCTGGCCTGGAGATTTGAATGTGTCAAAGCTGTCTATTGCCCATTGTGTTTTGGATGGGTCAACCACCCTATTGGCCAGTTGCCATTCCTCCTCCGTTGGAACGGTTACTTCTTCTTCTTCTGGCCGCCCTCCTGGACTGATTATTTCACAATCCGGGAAGTGCGTCTCTACCAGCACACGTTCTGCCTCCCCCGCCGAGTTTGTGAGGGAGTTGTCTGGTTTTCGTAGGGACCCCAGTGATAAGGTTGAGTTATTGGAGAGAACTTTTCTTACCCTGTTGGCCTGTGTCGTTGTCTCTATGTTTGTACAGAAGTTCCGCCATGCGTTGCTACTCCTGTATCTGAGTCGTTTTTTGTACCTGGACTTGGTGGCCTTATAATTATCCCAGTCCTGGTCTGCACCAGTGTTCATCGCTCTGTTGAGTTGCCTCCTCATCCTATGCCTAAGTCTCTCCAGCTCAGGCCCCCACCAGCTCTTTTTGTTTGTTCGGCCTACTGGTGGGACGGTTAGGGGGCATGTTTGATGGAAGCAGTCCATCATGGTGTTAGTAAGAAGATTTACTTGTTCTTCAATTTCAACGGCACCTACGATCCTAGGTGGATTATCCTCCTGACACAGGGCCTGACCGATCCGCACAGAATACCTAGCGCGATCGGTTTTTTTAGGATTCCGCCTGGGTGGTGCCTTGAATTTGCTTACCTGAAGGTCGAAACGTATCCATCTGTGATCCGAGCACGATAAGTCGTTAGATACGTGCCAGTTCAAGATGTGCTTCGCTACTTCTTCTGTTGCCAAGGTCAAGTCAATAATTGTCTTGCTTCGTCTGTTAACGAAAGTTGGTACGGAGCCTGTGTTCACTATGTTTAAATTTGTTGTAAACAGGTAATCTACTAGTTTCCTACCTCTGTCGTTTCCTGTAGGCATGCCCCATAAGGCGTGGTGCGCGTTGGAGTCGGTTCCCACGATTAACTCGAGCCCTGACTCCTCGCAGTAGTGGACCAGCCGTGTGAAATCGTGCGGTGGTGGGTCGTCGGCTTCCGGCATGTAGACAGATGCCATGACAACCTGCTCGAGGCTGGTGTTCTGGGCTCCCTGCACCTTTATGGCACATAGGTCTCTGGAACAGAAACTCGTTAGGGCCTGTATTTTTATATTATTTGTTGTATATATGCATGTGCGGGGGTTCTCTAGTCCCGCGTGGACTGTCAACTTACCTCCCATGTTTCGGAGTCCGCAGACCTTGCCTTTATTGACCCACGGCTCCTGGATCAATATAATGGCTGTGTTGTTAATCTCCAACCACTTCCGGATTTGAGCCGTCGCGGTTAAACTGTGGTGGAGATTAGCCTGGAGGATGTTACTACTGGAGGAAGGAGACAGCGCCATTGGAGTCAGTTGTCTCCGTTGCTCCGCCCTTGCTCCCTTCTGCACCCTTCCCTTCGCTGCCATCCCCCTCGTCCGTACGGTCACGACGAGGATAGACCTCTTCCTTCACGTCGGAGGCGGGGGTATGCTGCGCCGGAGCCTGGGGCTCAGGTGCCGTGACTACGTCAGTGGCATCCTTTGCCCCCTCCGCAATGTCCATCGGTTGGATGGTGTCGTCTGCATCCCTGGAGTCGGCTTCGGGTGGTGGATACTCCACGAACTTGCTGCTGGGCCCCAAGAACTTCACGTACACCGTACCCAGCATAAAGCTGAGTCGGAGTCCGCGTTCCATCAACGGTTTCACCACCGTCTCCGGGATGCTTACGATGGCAAAGGTGTCCGTTGCTTGTTTGTCCATTTTCAGCAGGAGCCATCTCTCGATGTCTGCCCACCTGTTCTGGAAGCGTAGCATATGTGCTACCTTCTTGTGGTCCTCGTGGGCTCCCGGGAGCAGGATAATAATAATAATAATAAAATCTTTATTGTAACAAAAAGAAAACGTTTACATAACTCTATATAGCCCTGACTCCCAAAATAGCCGCTTCGACACCTCGCCCGGGCGCTTTACCACCAGTTTCTCTCCAGTGGAGAGGGTTATGGTGGCCACGCTTCGCTTCAGCCATTCCATCGTAGGCTGGTTTTCGCACCAGAGTCTCAGGGCTCCGTCGGTCAACACCGGCCTTCCCCGAAACCCTGGGCCTTCTGAGGTACTGTTGCCCGGCTTCATCGACTCCTCGAACAACAGCTCCCCAATATTCCTCTGGATCTCGTCGGACTGGTCCTGGCTCAGGTTTTCCATAACGGCGGTTGTTATCGCCGCCGTCAGGTCTGCCTTTAATGCACCAGCATAGTCCGTGTGAGTGGTTTCTCCTGGTGGTCCGGTCCTCCGCCACTTAGGTTCGCCTCTCGGAGAAATAGTCTCGTTGAGACGCGCCCTTTTGGCGGAGTACCGGCCCCCCTGGTTACTACCACCCTGAGGTCCTGTGTTTGTCCCTTTACCTTTGGAGGGGGGAGGGGGGGGCGGACGACGCGGCGCCGAGGATTCAGCGCTCTTGCCATCCCCTCCCTGTGGTCGGGTACCCTGCCCTTCTGTGGGTACTAGGGACGTGTTAGCCAAAGCAGCACGTCGCTTCTCCCTCTCCCTGCGACGCTGCTTTTTGTTTTTCTTGTGCTGGTTGCCTTGCACAAGAGGAGGAGGTTGGGGGTTGGGGCGTCGACGTTAGGTCTTTCGCCTTTTTCCCCTTGCTCTTCCTTGATTTTGCGACTTGCCAGCCAGACAGACTAGGGTCCGTGGCTGGGTCGCTGTATTGGGAACCCGTCCCCGCAGTCTGCCCCAGGTTGGCGGTTGCCTTGTCCGGAACGACTGTGGTTACTGTCGGGGTACGGCCCGAGCTCGTAGAGCCCGTAGAAGCCTGTACCTGGCCAGTGGGTGTTATCGCAGCGGGCGTCCTGGCCACTGGTCTCCCAGTGTCCATTCTGCCCCCTGCCGTCATTTTTGTCTTCGGTGTCGGTACCGTGGTGGTGCCAACACGAGACTGCTTACATTTTGCCCCAAGGGTTGCCGAGGCTACCCTGCCGGACTCCTTCCTTGGGTTTCAGGTCCGGCAGATGCCGTACCGTCCACCATTGGGTTAGGGGATCTTTTATTATCCATAACTTTGTTTTTTATATGTTTCACCTCTCGAGCTTCCCACCCTCCGTGGAGCCCGCACCTTTGGGGATGTCGTTAAGCACACCAGGAATACCCGAGAGGTATAGGTTCGTTGGGTTGGGACTCATGCGCGACATCGGGAACTGCAGACTCGCGGCTGGGGAGAACGATCCACATTCATCCCCAGTTGTTCCACCGGCCCTTGTTCCGTCAGCATGGCCAAGCCCCCGTGTTCTCCCGGAGAACACACCCCCCGAACCTCGCCTGCGAACCGTACCACCTCGACCGTACGGGACGCGTGTCCATTACCCTATAGTGGCTAGCTACAGGGCTACCGTTTCGCCAGAATTCCAGACCAAAGAGAGCGTGTTGCTTCCGGGAGGTAACTAACCCGACCCCGTTCAGCTCAACCCTCCAGGATTCCTTCATCCCGGCCGGGAATGAATGATCGATTTGATGAGTGAACCAATGAGTAATGAGTGATTGATGCAGTAGGATTGGGTATTGGGAATTTGACAGGATTATGCTAGGAGGGTTGGGGAAGGATTAGGTTAGGGTAAGGTGTTGTGTGTGCAAGGGGGTAGTTTAGAATACGGGATAGTAGGTGGGTTGTACTCGGCTGGTGGTATTGGCCAGTCGGGCAAGCCCTTCTCACTTGGCTACAGGAGATGCGGGGTGTGGTGATGCGGCGCCCGTTCAAATCTCCCGTATTACCAGGGTGCACGACCCACTCCATATAGAAGCGGGTTCTTCCCTGCTCCGTGTCGGCAGATACGGGGTCGACGTGGACGTGTGAGAAGCACTTGAGTGTCCGTGCCGGTATCTCAGCGCTACACCTGAGCGTACACGTACACCCCACGCACCCACAATGCGCTTGTTATCAATTAATCTTTTAATTTCTGCCTTCACTTTGTCCTATAAAGCATATGGAACAGATCTAACAGGCATGAAAATAGGTTTAACGTTTGATTCAATCTTTAAATGAATTGGCTCTCCTGTAAAACTTCCTACACCTGGTTTAAATGTTTCACTGAACTCATTCTTTATCTTTTTTATTAAGTCATCTTTAGAATTTGTTTCACAAACTGTTTGTGTAAAATGTGGTGGCCATAATTTAAGCGCTGAAGTCTCTACCAATAATACGGGGTATACCTTCACTAACAACAAATAATCTTTGATCACTTACTTTTACTGTCTCATAACTCACATTTAAGTTCTCAATCACCCTGTGGCGGTCACATGATCGTTTTACGAACGACGCTGACCGCCGCCCGCGCCGCAGCGCCGACGGCGCCCGAGCGCTCCGAGGTGCGCGCTCGGTTTTATCTTCCTCGCCAGTCGAGAACGCGAACCGACGCCGGGAGGCTGCGCGCACGTTACTCGCCGCGAACGTTTATATATGATATATCGTAATAATAAGTCTTTATGTATTTCCGTATATTCGCTTATGTACTGTTATCTGTAGACGATACTAGTGCGTGTCTGTATGTGCCTTTCCGTATTGTAATGTCCTAACTTTATATAATATAGTGTTCGTTAAAATATTAGTGTTTTAATTAGTCTCCCCGCTTATTCTCGCTAAATTGGTGACCCCGCGAACACTCGCAGTGTATTAAACGGGTAAAAATGCCTAACACTAGTGCTAAAGACGAATCGGGTGAGGTGTGCCGCGTTAGTGTAAAAATGCCGCCATTTTGGGCAAATGAACCGGCGTTATGGTTCGCCCAATTAGAAAGCCAGTTCGTACTTTCAAATATAACGGCCGACATTACAAAATTCTACCACGTTATCGCGAACTTAGACTATAAATACGTGAGTGAAGTGAAAGATGTTATAAAAAAACCGCCTTTAGAAAATAAATACGACAAAATTAAATCGGAGCTTATTAGTCGTCTTTCGGCGTCACAAGAACAGCGCGTTAGACAGCTGTTAACTTTAGAGGAGCTGGGAGATCGAAAGCCGTCTCAATTCCTGCGACATCTAAGTAGCCTGGCTGTATCGGAGGTTCCAGACGACTTTATACGGTCTTTGTGGACAAGCAGATTACCTGCCCACATACAAGCGATAATGGCAGCGCAAGTGGATCTCCCCTTAGACACCGTGGCGCAGATCGTGGATAAAATTCACGAGATTTCTGTCCAGCCCAACGCTCAGGTGGCTGTTGCAGCCGCCTCAACATCGACATCAGCGGCTTCGTGTCCCTTGAGTGCAATTGAGACACTTATGCGCCGCATCGATGACCTCACGCGGCAAGTAGCCGCGCTATCAGCTGATCGATCCCGTTCTCGGTCGCGGGGTCGAGCCCGATCACCGCGCTGGCGTCAACGGTCCCGGAGCCGCTCAAGGGCAGGCCCGGGGCATTGCTGGTACCACCGACGCTTCGGTGATGCGTCAACGAAGTGCCGCGAACCGTGTACGTTTCATAAGGGAAACGGACAGAGCAGTCAATGAAGGCGGCGACATGTGACTGCGATAGTGTTGTGAGTGGCCGTGTTTTTACAACAGACCGTAAGTCAAAGGTACAATATTTAGTAGATACCGGGTCCGATCTATGTGTTTATCCAGTGAAACTTGTCCGCGACAGACAGTGCGTTAAAACAGACTATAAACTATTTGCTGCTAACGGTTCTACGATAAATACATACGGTTGGATAAATCTGTCGCTAGATTTTGGACTTAGGCATGCATTCGCATGGCGTTTCGTGATAGCAGACGTCACCAAACCTATCATAGGAATAGACTTTTTATCACATTTTAACCTGCTTATGGACGCTAGACACCATCGCTTGGTGGACAGCTTAACCTCGCTAAGCGCTTTCGCTAGGCCTGCATCATCTGCTATATGCCAAATAAAATCTGTCTCTGGTGCTTCGCTTTACCATGAATTGCTCTTACAGTTTCCCGACATCACTCGTCCTGCTGGAGATATGACTACGCGCAAAATGAAGCACAGCACCCTTCACTACATCCGCACTACACCGGGCCCGCCGGTATTTAGCCGCCCTCGTCGCTTAGCACCGGACCGACTCCGTATAGCGATGAAGGAGTTTGAAGAAATGGTAAGAACAGGTATTGCTAGAAGGTCTGACAGCCCCTGGTCATCTCCGTTACACCTGGTCCCAAAGAAGAATAACGAATGGCGACCGTGTGGCGACTATCGTGCCCTGAATAGTCGCACCATACCTGACCGGTACCCGGTTCGGCACATCGGAGATTTTTCACACAATCTTCTTGGCTGTACCGTATATAGTAAAATCGACCTGATCAGAGCTTATAATCAGGTGGCCATAAATCCAGAGGATATAGCGAAAACTGCGATCACAACACCGTTTGGAATGTTTGAGTTCCCATTTATGAGCTTCGGCCTACGCAACGCGGCTCAAACATTTCAACGTTTTATGGATGAAATTCTTAAAGACCTGGAGTTCTGTTTTCCCTATATAGACGATATTTTAGTTGCGTCCCGGACGAGCATTGAGCACCTGGAACACCTGGAGGTGATTTTCAAACGTCTACAAGACCATGGAGTGGTTATAAACACTTCAAAGAGCGTGTTTGGTAAGTCGGAAGTAGAATTTTTGGGCTACAGCGTATCGTCTGCTGGTACTAAACCCCTTCCTGAAAAGGTAAGCGCCATACAAAACTTCCCGCAGCCTAGGACCATCCGAGACCTTCGTAGATTCCTGGGTATGATAAATTTTTATAGGCGTTTCTTACCTAAGGCAGCCCGACTACAAGCCCCACTGCACAAACTCTTATCCGGTTCTCACGTGAAACCCAGTACACCTATACAATGGTCACAAGAACTTGTAGAAGCATTTACCGCCTGTAAAACCAGCTTAGCAGAAGCCACTCTATTGACCCACCCTAATCCATCTGCAGATTTGATACTCTGTACCGACGCTTCAGATCATGTAATCGGTGGCGTACTACAGCAGAAAGAAGAATCTGGTTGGAAACCACTTGGGTTCTTCTCTAAAAAACTCAGTCCAGCTCAGAAAAAGTACAGCCCGTTCGACAGAGAGCTGTTAGCTATATACGAAGCTGTGAAACACTTCCGACACATGCTCGAAGGTAAGACGTTTACCATTTTTACGGACCACAAGCCCATCGTGTCAGCGTTTAAGAAGGCTTCAGACAGTTGCTCACCTAGGCAATTTAGATATTTTGATTTTGTGTCGCAGTTTACTACGGATATTCAACATATCTCTGGTATAGACAACGTAGTCGCGGATGCTCTTTCTCGTACCGAAGCTATTACAACTGCAATAGACTTTGATGCCCTAGCTCGCTCACAGCAGGAAGACAACGAGCTCCACCAACTTCTACAAGGTACCTCTTCGCTGAACTTGCAGAAAGTAGAAATTTCTGGTTCCAGTAAAGGGATATACTGCGACATTTCTGGTTTATCGCCTCGACCTTACATAACACCATCTTTTCGTAGACAAGCTTTCGACTGTATACATGGACTGAGTCACCCAGGATGTAAAGCTACAGTGAAATTGATGACTCAAAAGTATGTTTGGCCTAACATTAAGAAAGACTGCAAGAATTGGACACAGAACTGTATACCATGCCAAAGGTCTAAGATTGCCCGACACACTCAATCCCCGGTACATACATTTGTTCCTTCAACGAACAGATTCAGCCATGTACATATTGATCTCGTAGGACCTCTGCCACCGTCGAACGAATACAAATACTGTCTTACGGCAGTCGACAGATTTACGCGTTGGCCAGAGGTAATACCTCTCCAAGATATCAAGGCTGACACGGTAGCGAGTGCATTCGTTACCGGTTGGATATCACGCTTTGGTTGCCCGGAGACAATTACCACAGATAGAGGGAGACAGTTCGAGGCACATCTGTTCAAAGAACTTGCAACATTGATCGGTTTTAACCACTCAAAGACCACAGCATATCACCCAGCTGCAAACGGAATGGTTGAGAGGTTTCACAGGCAATTGAAGGCAGCGATAATGTGCCATGCGAACGAGAAGTGGTCTGAAGTCCTTCCGATAGTACTTCTAGGAATACGCGCAGCCTGGAAGGAAGATATAGGGTCGTCAGCGGCTGAGCTTGTTTACGGCGAACCCTTACGGCTGCCAGGAGAGTTCATAAAACCTTCATTTATGCGAACCGTCGACGCCACTGACTTCGCATCTCAACTGCGCTCATATATGTCGAGCCTCGCTCCAACGCCTGCAAATCATCATGGCCAGAAGACCTTCTATGTACCTAAAACGCTCGCCACTGCAGAGTACGTGTTCTTGCGGAAAGACGCGGTGCGACGACCACTAGAAGCGCCTTATACAGGGCCGTTTAAAGTAATAAAGCGAAATGAAAAGACATTCAAAATTAATATACAGGGTAAAGAGATGACGGTAACCATCGACAGGCTTAAACCAGCATATCTGTTCGTTGATCTTACGCCACAAGACCAAGAAGGAATCAAACCTGCAACACCGGTTACGCCAGATGCCCTTCACCTAACAAGATCCGGACGACGTGTGCGGTTCCCCGATTTTTTTCGACCTTAACGGTCTCCGGAGGGGCTGATGTGGCGGTCACATGATCGTTTTACGAACGACGCTGACCGCCGCCCGCGCCGCAGCGCCGACGGCGCCCGAGCGCTCCGAGGTGCGCGCTCGGTTTTATCTTCCTCGCCAGTCGAGAACGCGAACCGACGCCGGGAGGCTGCGCGCACGTTACTCGCCGCGAACGTTTATATATGATATATCGTAATAATAAGTCTTTATGTATTTCCGTATATTCGCTTATGTACTGTTATCTGTAGACGATACTAGTGCGTGTCTGTATGTGCCTTTCCGTATTGTAATGTCCTAACTTTATATAATATAGTGTTCGTTAAAATATTAGTGTTTTAATTAGTCTCCCCGCTTATTCTCGCTAAAACCCCTATAGGTGTTGAAGTGGACTGGTTAAAATTTGTGAAAACTACATTCCTTTGTTTTATTTCTAAATCTGGAAAATACATTTGTTATCAGAAAAAGTAATTGTACTCACATCAGCTCCAGTATCAATTTCAAACTTTACTTCCTTTTCGTTCACAGCCACTTCTAATGTTGCAGAAAGGATCCTTTGACGTTCTCCAAAATAAAATATATCAGAGATCACCAACGAGCAGACGTATCGCCTGACGGTAAGCGATTACCGCCGCTCATGGACACCCACACCAGAGTCGTCACAGGCGCTTCGTTGACCTTTAGAGGATGGGGAGAGGGATGGGAGGAGGAGTTGGGATATGGGCCTCCGATATCCTCACTCACTCGGTGAAATGTGCACTACGTTTTTCTCTGTTCATGATCCTGTGAGTGTGGGCGAGACGGCATAATCTTAGTGCTGCGCTCTGTTACGCGGATAATCACGATTTGATTTTTAAAAAATAAAATAAAGATTTAATTAATTAATTTAATTCACTTTGATCACAAAATCACTGGAATAATTAGTGGAGGCAACCGCTCAGTTTGAAAGGTGAACACGGACTGGCGAAGACCAGTGGGCGAGCCGAGGGATTGGAAAGTGGAGTTGCTGACTAAGCAGGATTAAGATGGGAATAGCCAAGGCAGCACTTAGGGGTACATATCTCAGATATAACACCTCCCCCTTTTAGAGGAGACTTGGGGTTGATTTCAAGTCTCTGTTAAATTCTAGTCCTTAGTGGAGCAATGGGGCTGGTCATTTCTGGTTCAGGATTGTTAGAGTCTTGTCTGTCTGTGGTATCTGATGTTTTAGGAGTAGGTTTGGGTAAAGGTTTTATATTAAATTAAAATTGAAGAAGGCGGTTGCTGCCAGATTTACAAATTATTTTCTTAATGATAAAATAACCTATTAAGAGAATAATAGCTATGAATACAATAACTATAAGAATAGAGTAATGTGTCCCATATTTCACGATGTTAGGATATAGTAGATGTTCAAGGGGTTTTAGATCTTCCAGAAGAGATTTCATTCTGTTTCTGTTTTCAGAATAAAAATCGTCTAGGTCAATATCGTTTAGATGAATAGGAGACACATTATTATTAATTACATTATTTAACTTATCTAAGTTACAACAAGCATTACTGATTAAATTAAAATCTGGTACATGGTTAATAGGTGAAGTGATATTTAGAATATTATATTTTGGAATCAATGTAGTACTTTTACAATATCCGGTACAATCTTTAGGAATACTAACTATACCTGTACCTAAAATATTGGCTTCATATAATTTAGAATTACGACAATCTATTGAGATTTTGTTAGGTTCTGATTGTATGTAGATCCACTTATTATTTGACAATGGTTTCTAAATGTCTAATTTACCAACTATAATTTTAGATTCGCACTGTAACGGTTTTTCACTTATCAGTTTGGCCAAAAGTTCACTTTAACAGGTCGTTCGCATCTGTTGAATACAGGTTTTCAATATAACAAATAAAGTTTTCTGGGCTTACGGATTTGCAGATTTTCAGATCGTCGAAAGTACAATAATGAGATTTGTCTTTGGTCATTGCAATATATTTATGGTTAGGTACAATCAGACTTAATAAGTTTGGTTCTTTAGGGTTGTATGGTGTAGGAAATGCAATGGCATGAAATAATACATATTCTCTGGTGTTGACCAGTGGCACTTGTAAAACAAATATAATCCTATCCTTAAAGTAATAACATACTAACTTAGAAATATTAAAAATAAGATACACAGATCTAATGTCTAAAGCTATAGGCAACTCAAGGTTATTAGGTAAATGTCTGTAATTATCGGCAAGCTCTTGGTGTAATTGACTTGGTGTTATTATTGCTGGATGAAGGATATTTTGACTGCTGAATAAAATGGCATTGGTTATGTCTTCCAACTGGAATGACAAGGTAAGTATAGATGTTTCTAAAATGTTAAGTATTTCATTTACATTAGCGCGTATTTGCAATCCGTTAGTGATTTCAGAGATATTTGTTACATTGGAAGAGAGCTCGTCGATAGCTACATTAAGGCTGGCTTCATTATCTCTTATTTTACGTAAAGTAATGTTAAAATATGTTAATGCAGGTGAAAGTAAATATATAGATGATCGCTACAAGTAGAGCTAGTGATCAGAATATTTTCTTTCATAAGTGAAGCTAATTTCTTTTGGTTGGTTTGCAATGATGTTATTGCTTCATCATATTTTAAACCGTCGTCTTCGTCTAAGGAACCGAAGATCTGTTTCAAGATTGTTCCTATTCCTCCTATCCATGCACTACGTTTGGTTTTATTATCTACCAGGTGAGAGATGGATGAATACTCTCTTCTCATTTCCAGAAACTGTGCAGCTAATGGTTGCAATGAATTACGACATTCTGCATCAATCTCTATAATTCGAGTTTCGTTACATAATCGCTTTGTGATTTCAAAAACAGCTTCAAGATTTTGAAGGTGAGGTTTAAAATGTGAGATCTACCGGAATCACAATTTTTAACTGTCCGTTATTTGTTTTAAGTTTCCCTAGGTAATCATAGTAGAGGCCTGAATTTGAGGTAACCGGCTGGATGAAATCTCGCTGAGATTGACCTTGAGCTGAGCTGTAATTAATAATTATAAAGTAAGTTTCTAATTTTCTATTTTTTAAGTGAAAACTTCTTTAGCGGCGCTGTGTACTTTTTTGGAATGGGTAAAAATGTATAAACTCGCGTCAGGTCACGTGACCATAAACTAGCGTCAGGTCAAGGAATTAATTGTTCTCTCTCTTCCTAAGATTTCTGATTTGTCAGGTATCTTATCTAAAATGTCTTGTACGAAAGGGTTAGACTCATCAAGGTTAATTGAAGTAGGTAAGATAATGATCTTACATTCGGTTCTGGTTATGCTTTCGTTGTGTTCTTGAATTACTGTATTATAAGAGTTATCTTTATGGTTAATGGCTTTTAGATAATTAGAGTAATCATCATTAGGTAAATCTAGGCTAGTATATGTGGATGGTGTCGGTGCGGCAATGGTTTGGGTACCAGAAGTTGCTGGTTGCTCGGCAACATTCTGAGGTAGGCTTACCATATCATTTTCGGTTTCAGTTCTAAGCGGATCAGGGACGTCGGGATTTGGACTTATTCCAGGTGCTGGTAATGACATGATACCTTCATTTGGATCATGAGCACTTGGAGATAGTGGATCTATATCAGGTAAGGGTTGGATTTCTTCATTAAGGTCAAGAGGGTCTAGTAAGTTTATTTCGTCAGGGTCGAATGATGGCGGAGATAACAGTAAGTCGATTAAGTCTTTGTCTAATTCCTGGGGGGATTCTTCCACTACGTCAGGATTTGGAGGTGAAGTGTTTTCAGGTTGTATTGGATTGACGGGGAAACGTGATAGGGCATCAGCATTAGTATTTATTTTTCCCTTTTTATATTTAATGTCATATTCGAACTCTTGGAGTTTTAAACGCCAACGGATAAGTCGTGATCCTGGATCTTGGCATTTGAATAGCCATTCTAATGGTTTATGATCTGTGAGGACAGTAAAACGGTGACCGTACAGGTAGGGTCTAAAGGTTTTAGTGCTGAAAATAACAGTAAGGCATTCTTTTTCGGTGACACTATAATTACACTCCGCTTTATTGAGGGTGCGAGAGGCGTATGCAACGGGACGATCTTGTCCTACGGGCCCTTGTGATAGTATTGCGGATATCGCATAGTTTGAAGCATCACACGTCAGGAGGCAAGGCTGCGTCAAATCTGGATAAGCTAAGATCGGAGCTGAGACTAGTTTATTCCTTCCGGTGAAACTCACATTTATCTGGCTGAAGTTTTAGATTAAAATCACGGATCCTATCAAAAACGGTATTTAGATTATTAATTTTCGAGGGCAAATCTGGGGTATACACGACGATATCGTCTAGATAGACAAAACATCGCGTGCCTTGAAGGCCAGAAAGGCAGTTATTCATAAGTTTTTGAAAAGTGGATGGTGCATTTTTGAGTCCAAACGGCAAAAATGTGTGCATTTTTTTATAAGTTCTTATCTTTTTGAGTTTGGTATGTCTGCTAAATTCACGCTCTAAATATATGGACCAAACTAATAGATTAAAAATATAATATTGTTTGGGAAAAATAAATCAAATGGTTAACTAGCGCCGCGCCATCTATGTAACAAAATTGAAGTCATTAGTTTTACTAATAGTACTAGATGGCGTTATTAAGCTAAGTGAAGTTCTATTTTTGTGGTTCTTTCTACCTGACTGCACGTTTGGCATATTAGTTTAAGCGTGAGTTCAAATCCCACATGGAAGAACACTTTGTGTGATCCACAAATTGTTGTTCAGAATCTGGGTGTTCTTTGTGTCCGTTTCATGTGTGTTTGTAAAGTCCCCCGCGACACAGAATATATTCTTAACATAGAAGTTGTCTTTTAAAAAAAAAATGTATGTACAGACGTACAATCACACTCATATAAATATAAACTCTAAAGGGTTTGGCAGATGTGTATTTAACTTTTATTTTCTTTAGCACAAACTAGTAGTAGATCATGTGTCGCGAGGGATTTTACAAACAGGCACAATACGGACACAAAGAACACACAGACTCAGAATAACAATTTGTGGAACACGCACATAGTGTTATCCCAAGTAGGAGACTGATAAAAAAAGTGTGAATTGAGAGATCCCTCCGTATACAAGACAATATTATAAAATATTTTTCAAGGAGCCAGACTAATATAACGGGCCATTATTTCTTCCAGAATCGTTTTAAGTGGCCAGTGAGGTTCTCAGACGAGGCGAAGCCACGTTCGGCATCTACAGCGATAGCAGAGCCGCCCTCCAGACTATTACCAACTGCCACACCTTCCATCCCCTTGCTGTGGAAACCAGGTTAGCCATTCAACAAGGCATGACCCAGGGTAAGGAAATCTCCTTATTCTGGGTCAAGGCCCACGCAGGGTTGAGTGGCAACGAGCGGGCTGACCAGCTCGCCAAGGAAGCGGCTCTGAGACTGAAGAGAGCACCGGACTACGGTCTGTGCCCTGTCTCGTTCGTGAAGAGAGGCCTAAGGCGGGCCTCTCTTGACGAGTGGAACAGGAGATACAGAGAGGGCGAGACCGCCTCCGTTACCAGGCTCTTTTTCCCCTGCACCTTATCTGCTTACGGCGTAGTGCGAAAGATGGAGATCGCCGGCATCACCACACAACTGTTCACGGGGCATGGTGGGTTCTCCGAATACTTGACGCGATTCAAGTGTAAGGAGAACCCATCGTGCATTTGCGACCCGAACGCAATGGAAACAGTCCCCCACCTCGTGGTGGAGTGCCCGGTATTCGGCAGGCTGAGGCATGAGGTGGAAAGTAATTTAGATGTAAACATTACAGTAGCTAATTTAAGTAAAATTGTAAGTAGTAGAAATAGTAAAATATTTATAGATTTTTGTAAGCAAATAGTAAAAATAGTTAATAAGAGAAATAGCACGTAAGGGTTATACTCAGTAATAATATAATATTATTGATATGTAATAAATATAAAGTATAAAGTCATAGTAATAAGTAAATAGCATTAATATTAGCGTAGCAATCGTAAGAAACATAATGTATATAAAAAAAAAAAAACCAATCCCCTGTCTAATTATTACCCCCTAGAAGAAAAAAGAAAGCAGACATGCAAACAAAATAATAGTATAAAATAGAACAGTTTTTTAGAATAGAATAGTATAGTACAGGCATCCCACCTGGAACAAAGTATGAAAGGCAGAGTGAGAGAAAGAATATGTATGTAGAATAAAAGTACGTGAGGCATACAAGCGAGAACTTGTATGAAAGATTTAGTTTAAAGTAGGCTCCAACTCTATATTGGAGGTGACAGTATTAAAAAAAAAAAAAAAAAACACCGACTTCTCTACCCACTTATACTAAGATATGGCCCATATCCCAACCCCTCCCCCATCCCTGTCTCGGTGGCGTAGTGGTAGCGTATGCGACTGCTAAGCTTACGTGAGGTGTTTTTTAATTTTTCTGTATGGCAAGATGTCGTGAGATTTTATTGGGGGAGGGCCCCCATCCCACGTGAGATTTTTCAAAAAGTGGGATTTTTTCGTAAACGCGTTGGATTATTATGAAAAAGAAATAAAAAACATTGCTGCGTGCTTTTATTTACTATAGTAATCAATATTGTTGAAAGTTTATTTATAAGTGAAATAAAAATTTAACAATAGAATACTTAAATCGTAACTACTGTGATTAAAACAAGAATATCTACTCTAATTCAGTCCATGGAGAATCATGCGCGGTCTCAAGAGAGACTATTGGAACCAACATGTCCATATGATTTTCAGTAAAGTCATCTGCTCCTTCAAATTCTTTCGAACGAATTAGTGAATGATCTTAATCGTATTACGATTACGCTTAAGATTAAATCTTAAGAATGTACAATCTGGATTAAATGGACCAAAATAGTATATTTTTTTTGTTTCAATCAGAAAAAAATTGCGTCATATTTGCCAAGACCCTCTCTCCAACGTAAGATTAGATGAGATTTGACTCGACCTCCTCCCCCCCTTAAACATCTCACGTATTTTATGGACGCCCCCCTAAAGGTACAACCGCGGGGAGTAGCTTATTGATAATACAATTTAAGATCTGGCGAGTGCTTGTTGTAATAAATTTAATTATTAAAATATTTGGCTGCTTTTGTTGGGACACGGACAGCGCTACACCAATCATTAAAGTTTAGTTAAAATTTCATTTATTAAAACAATTATGGGGAATATACATGCAAATAAGCTCACATCTTCAACATAACAGGAGGGGTTTTGATGTTCCACGGCTTCTTGAGTGGAGACCGCGTCTCGGCAATCGTAGTTTAGGACGTCCACACACGCGCACACACGCACACACACGCACACACGCGCCAGGCGGAGTGATTATGTTTATTATTATATTTCTTTTACACACGTTAATGTTATCAACTAAGCCGTATTATATTGTAGATATTGTGCAATGTGTTGGCTCGCAGCAGCATAAACGTGACCTTCTACAATGTAGTACAGATCACGAGCGAGGTGGCGGGAGTGCCTACCTCCCCCTCCCCTCTCACACAGCACAGCGAGAGCACACGCTGAGCTTGTAAGGTTACCCCACGTTCAGATGTAACCGCACTGCTGAGCGAGAGCAAGAGGCGGCCTGTAACAACAGTGGGTGCGTCACATATTGAATATCAACAACCTTAACCTTATAATCCGCAGAGGACAAAGAGATATATCAACTTCCTTTTGTTGTTGTTGTTATATAGGAATTAGTTTAGGGCGAAAGTGATGAGTCCATCCGCCGCACAGTTCACTAGAGACGCTTTGTCATTTGTTAGTTGAACACGACTCGACACAAGAACTCTAACGCCTCCACAGCACTCACGCGTGTGTCTTCGTCGCACCATTCTTAAAACTGTTTGGAGTAGTTTACGAAGTTAATTCGCACTATACACAGTGTCGGGTCTCGTTCTTTTATGTTGATTGACAAGTGTCAGTAGCGTCGACGTACCCTTCACATCATACCGCACCTGCATCACCAAGCGAGGCATTAATAACTACCTTTTCTTTGCGAATAACTGTCTAATTTCTTTCTTAAAAGGAGGTGCCTTTTAAGAAAGAACTCCACTCATCGTCGAGCAGCGAATCAAATATGGTTCGGTGACCTTGAAATATCACTTCGGTGTTTTAATACGCCTGTTTGTCATGCTGCAGACCAAAGTTCTGATTTGCAGTTGAATACACGATTCGTTCCCAATAAATGTCTGTATTCTCTGAATTTGTTATTTGTAACAATAATCACGTTTTTCTCTTTCATCGCTTCCGCGAATTCGCACAATGCCGTTCGTTCACCGGCGTCAGGCCGTGTCGTATGCCACACCACGATCAAGATTTTGTCAGTTTGCCTCAACTCTGCGAAGAGCAAGCGACGGTCGTTGGTATCTGACAATATAACGAACACGTAATTCAGCTCCAATATTGTAAATTTTTTGAGCGAACCATTGTTTCTCAAAAACTGCACCACTTCTATAGTGGTTACAGTGACTGCGTCTGTCTCTATGAGCGTTCTACAAGGAATCTCAAGTAGTTCTTGCCATTTTGAACTTTTTTCATAGTAACTATTTTCGAAATACTTAAAGTAGCTCCTGTGAAAAATTGTGTGTAACTCGCTAATAAGCGGTTCTCTCGTTACGTTATACACCGTTCGTCTGTACAAGTCCCTCGTGGCGGAGCGACGAGCGTCACCTCCCAGCGACATACCACCAGTGAGATTCTGGCTCGTACTCGGCGACGTCCACCACTTCACTATTTCACTGTGGCAATGCAACAAACTCAACTGAGAAACGATTGTGTGAATCTCATTTCTTACATGACCTTGGTGACCTGAGAAAATGTTCTCCACCCGGTAATGGCTCCCTCGCTTACCATAGATCACCAGATTATCTAAAAACTCTCGGGCTGTAGCGTCACAGTTCGCGTGAAACTCAGAAAACTTTTTATATTTGATCTGAAATCTATATTTATGGAGATCATTTATTCTATCCGAAATTTTCTCGAATAAAATTTTAATATTTTTCTGAGCCGCTGTGTATTTATTTGAAAACTTGAGCATAGCTGATTGTTCGTCAAAAGTCAGGACGCTACCGAGAGCATAGGTTAAGTCGTATTTGGTCTCATCGATCGTGACAACTTTGTACAGATCTGTTCGGTCACATCGTTCACATAACTTGAGGATGGCATCAACGGTTTCCTCGACGTTCCTTGGTCTCAAATCTAATGTCATATCAATATCAGCTGAATTAACGGGAACTTTCAGTCGCAGTGAGCGCAGATACTCTATTACAGCAATCTTGACCGCACCTAACGCTTCGTCTATCTCAGAGTCCTGCATCTTGACTCGTTTCAGTCGTTCTCTATCATCTGCAGGTCTATGAATTGCAAATTTTAATTTACCCTCTTCACAGCAGACGATGAAAGTGCCAATTAGAGGAGTTAGTGTAGCAGTTGATGGGGCAGATAAAAAGGATGTTATTAGTTCGTCACCCGTTATAATTTCTGGAAGGTTAATTGCAGGTTGACGCAGTATTTCTTCTATTAAATAATTTCTTAATTGAGTAGTATAAGTGTCGTTCGTATACAAAAAGTCATCACGAAACATTAAAATTAGACAATCGGGATTATTCACATCTGGTTTTTCTTCTAAAAACTCGCAGTAACGATATTGCTGTAAACAATGCATGTCTCTCCCCGAGGAAGTGTTATAATATTCCTTTTGAGTCAAAATTGACGCTAAGTACTCTACAAACAATGAAATCTCTTTCTTAGGTAAAATATTTGCAAACTCTTGTACTTGTTGTTCGGAGTATTGCAGCCGACCACGAGCTGTACCTGTGGTGGCCAACAAAGTGTCGAATGAACGAACAGAGTCGGGCTCACGTGTTGTGTAGGAGCCCATCGTGAACTCATCATTTACGTACACTATGAGCAAGTAGAGCGACTTACACGTGTCGTCCGCTTGGGAATCAATTTCGTTATTAGTTTCTAAACCACTGTCGTCGAAGTTAATCGCATCATTGTCACCTTTGTGTTCCAGTTGCAACAGCATAGGGACGGCTCCCTTCTGCCCCACTATTTCTATTTTGAGATTAATGTTGTGAGCAGAGTATGAGTCTGTATTATATCTATCGAAGGTGTTGTTTATTAATACAAAAAGAGCTTCGTTGGCAAAATGTTCTCGTAAATGCACCTTCATTTGATTGATTAAATGATTTACGAGGTATTGAGATATGGTTTTACAAGTGACGGCATCAAGCGTCTCCAAGTAGCTACTTGTGAACACGTCACTGAATGTTTTAAAACTAATGCCATCATAGTCGTTCACAGTAGATGCCAATATTCTAATGAGCTGCTGGATTGACAAGTAGCAATAAACTAAATAGTTGCTGAAATCAGTGACATATATCGGCGACGGTTCCTCTATTTCTTTAAAAACATTTTCAAGTGTTTTGTCGTATTTCTTCTTCGCTTCTATCCAATCTCGGACGCTCTTGTCCGCGACCCTAGTCAACGCACAATACCAAAGGACTTTTATGGATTTATTAAACTTTTGGCTTTGGAGTATGTCGCAGGCGTACTCGGCAGCAAAATACTCTGTAAACGACCTATGTATGAACACGACTACGTCGTCTTTCGTAACGTGCGAAATCAGACCCGTCTTATCTGCGCCTGTCTTGATTCTATACAGTTCCTTGCACAACTCTTCGTTGTCTAATGGCGTCATAGCTTTAAATTCTTCATAAGTTAACCCATTGAAAATAGAATCTTTAAATAGAGCATTTGCAGCAAGTTTCTTGTAAATAGATGTGCGATCAAGAAGTTCTCTCTCTATCATACCTCTTGTGATCGGATTAGACAATTCCATGTTATTTTTATCTTGGCAAAGAATTTTTTTCACTTTATTTTCTACAAACATTTTATAGACATCATGCAGATTGATAGTCAATTTAGATTTGATTCGCTTCCGATCGCATCCCATTTTTTTGCAATTATCGACTATATGTACGAAATAATCGGCCATAAAATATAAAATTAACGGAATTCCTGACATCGTATCTTCTACGGGTTTAGTCCGAAAGTGCTCCAAATATCCTTCTACATCTGCGTGAAGCGACTGACCCAACATCTGTCGCACGACATCAATAAAATTGTAATATATGAATTGCACCCACTCGTGTACCTCGGATATCGACTGGCTGGCGTTATCTATGAATGTTTTTAAACTTTCCAGCTGTTTACAGAGTTTTTCATTTATGGACTTTTCTCGCCAAAATCTCTTTAGAAATGATTCTTGCTCTCGATAGCTCAGATGTTCCATTTGAAATCCTCCACCGAGAGCTCTCTGTAGGTCTGGCAGGATGTCGCTGTACGGTCTGCTTGTCACCCACATTTTATTCTTCATTAAACGTGTTTTAACGACAATAAGGAAATCAACAACCTTATCCTTGTAATGCGGACAGATCTCATCAAAGCCGTCGAAAATAAACATCAATCGCTGCATATTACAATAATGCAGAAACATGTTTAATTCAAAAGTAATGAATTCATCCGCCGCACAGTTCACTAGAAACGCTTTATCATTTTTTAGTTGAACGCTAAACGCCACTTCCTCGTCGCTTATCACGGCTCGACACAAAAATTCCAACGCCTCCACAGCGCCCACGCGTGTGTCGTCGTCGCACCATTCTTGAAACTTTTTGGTGTGGTTTATAAAGTTAACTCGGACTATCCACAATGTCGGGTCTCGCTCTTTTGTGTTGATTGACAAGCGAGTCAGTAGCGTGGACTTTCCCATCCCCGGGGGGGCCGTCAGGAGAACTACGTCATCTGCGATATCGTGAAACGTTCTAACGAGACAACGAGCATTAAGATTATTGTTGCCATCGTTACTCACCCAACATACGTTCCTGTCGATGTAAAGATGTTTTATTTCCTCGTAACGTGGATCACCGAGCGCAGCGCCAAGGGATATAGCTTCGTGACGAGTTAGTTTATCTAATACTACACCTTTTACAAACGAAGGCGACGTGTCGTCTATCATAAGATCCAAGCTGAGCGCTACGCCTTGAAATACTACTTTACATTTTTTTCTTAATTCTTTTTGTGATACCGCGCTCATCGAGGTAAAGTTTAGTGTTTCGTCTCTGAACACTTCGATGTGAGGAAAATATTCGTGGATTTTGTCCACGTTGTTTGTTACTACAACTATTTGCTTACATTCAGTCGTTTTCGCAAATTCGTGTAGCATGGTGCGTGATACCGAGCCACTGTCCGTGTCACACCATACGATGATGAGCATCTTTTCGGTCTTCCTTAACTCTTCCTGAAGTGAGCAAAACTCCGCGGCTGACAAATGAGCCACACTCTCCATATCGACTACCGCGTACTTGCTGATCGCACGCATCTTCCGTAAACAATGAATCGCTTGCATAGTGGTCAGTGTAACCGTGTTTGTGACTATGGACATGTGAGTGGGGAGCTTTGCGAGCGCCAACCACTTCGGAGTCGTTTCATCGAAACTGTATCCACGGTACCTCGAGCTGTTCACGTGGAAGGTGGTGTGGAGCGCACTGATCTGCGGCTCCGCTTTGATGTTGTTTATCGCCAGTTCATACAAGTTACTCGCCTTGTTCAGATATGTGCCGGACGGCCGCAGCCACCAGCTGACTACTTCGTCATGGTAGTGTAAGAACACCGACTGACACTGCAAGGCGCTGTGGTGTGCTTTCTTGTACAGTAGATTCTGTATCTCATCTTTCAAGAGTCCCTCGACCTTAGACTGATTGCTTTGCTTGTCGTAGATGACCAGTTTACTGATGAACTCTCTCACTGTGTAGGTGCAGTCGAGATGGAGTTTGGGCAACTTGCTAGTTTTTACCTTGAATCTGTAGTCAGGCAAATGGTCCGTTCCAACGCTCTGCTGCTCTATTTCTTTTTGCAGTTTGGTAAATAAGGTTTCGGCGTTACTCTGGTGACGAGTGAAACGATCGGCGAACATAAGCGTGTTGGTGTTCTCGTCCCATGTCAGTAGGTTACCGACGCCGCTCGCCAGGCCTCCGCTGTGGGTCAAGAGGCCCCCGTCTACGGTCTCATCGATAGTGACAATTTTGAGCGATTCCACCTGCTCGTAGCGTTGACACATATCTAAGATGCCGTTTACCAGGTACTTGAACCTCTTCTCCACTTTCTTGGCTTCACCGCTCATCACCATATCGACGTTACCGAAACCGACCGGCACGTTCATTCCCGGAGAGCGTAGATACGCCTCGGCCGTTGTTTCTGGTGAAACTTTCATTTGACTCAACTGCTCGACGTCACTTGCTGGTCTGTCAACCAAAAACTGTAATGTACCGTCGTCGTCGCTCGCTATGTAAGTCGTGATCAGAGGACTCAGCGCTGCGGCCGAGCCGTGCAACAGGAACGATGCTATTAGATTGTCCACCGACGCTTCTGTCGTGGTAGAGTCGGTCTCCCGGCTCACAGTCTTCGGATGTTTCTTAAGTATTTGTTTGAACAAGTCACGTCTGAACAACGCAACAGGTTCTTCCTGGGATTCGAAGAATTCGTTTCGAAACGATAACTGCCGCCATGTTGTCGTGCCGATGTTGTCTGTTTGAATGTCACCGACGTGTACGACGTGTTTCGCCAACACGACGTGGTACTGCTGCAAGTACTCGTCATTCATGATGTGCGCTCGCTTCGTTTTGTCGCAGAAAAACGTCGCAAGCCGTTCAGCCAGCACCGCGAGGTCCTCTTCCAGTTTAATCTTGGCAAAGTTTCGTACCAGTTGCTCATCGTGACGCAGCCCTCGACCGACCGAGGCTCCGGTCACCAGCAAATCATTACTCAAATTGTCGTAATTGCACACAAACCTCTTCAACGAATCTTTGGTATGAAGCGTTGAATATGGGACTTTAAATTGAGCATTTGTATATAGAATGAACATACTATGTATTTTAGAAATGCTTTTGGCAAAAAAATTATCACGATCCTTTTGCGAAGCAATCTTCTTAGTGATCGAAACGAAGCTATCGATGTACTTGACAAGATCGGTGTTACTGTCGTGTATCGTGAGTGACGCATCGTCGTGTATCTTGTGTTTGAGCTGGATGAAGAGCGCGAGGGGCTGCTCCCGCCCCACCACATTCACTTTGACGCAGAAGTCGTCGAACGCGCCCATACCCTTCATATTTGTGGCCAAACAGAAGTCTGCCACGCGCTCGTCGTGCAGCAACCTCAAAATCATCAGAGCGATAACTTTCGTTTCGTAAAGCTGTCCTTCGACGCCAGAGGTGCCGAGACGCTTTTGGTAATCCATGGGAGTGGTACGGAAGGAAAGGAGGACCCCGAGTCCTCCGGGGATCACAACTGTCCACCGACGCTTGCTAAACGACAGTCAGTCTGAAAACGAAAGATATTGCCCTGGTGAACGTCGTCATAAACTTAAAATAACAATAATTCGTACATTTTAAAGTGTGTGCACAACGAAGGGGGTACTGTTCCACTTTAATTAATTTGTTACTCACAATTAATTATCTCATTATTTTAACTTCACTAACTTACAACCTTGAGGCTGAGGCGCTCGGGTGATAGTTTGATGTGATACTTACAATATCATATACACAGGTGTAACATGCTTAATCGCATCTTGAGACGTGTGTATCTTCAGTATAATGCAAGGACCACCGCAGTGAATATATATTTAGTTAGTTTATCTACTGGTGTCTCTCGTCAGCTAAGTGGAGTCTGCAACAAGATGGTTGAGCTGATCAGTGGCATTGAAACTGTTCTAACAACATCTACGTCTTTTAAGTGTACACAGATTAAACCAAGTAGAGTTAGTACTTAATGGTCCACAGCGAGGGACCATCACTTCACTGCACGAATGTACAGAAACTATAAGGCACGGTGGATATCACTTGTAATATAAACAAGTGAGTGTCACAATCTACTGATTACAGTTT
Source organism: Spilarctia lutea (assembly GCA_916048165.1). NCBI lineage: Eukaryota > Metazoa > Arthropoda > Insecta > Lepidoptera > Erebidae > Spilarctia > Spilarctia lutea. The sequence continues at coordinate 507,274 of OU696494.1, forward strand.
TACAGTATTGGTCTCTGTGAGGTCTGTTCAATGCTCTGGTAGTAGATTGTTGCAGTTTGAATAAACTTATAGACTCATAACTCATCAGTGTAAGTGTAAGATGCTCCTAGTGATTATTAATTCTTAGTAGGTTCACCGAAGGTGTTTACATATAGTAAGATGCACATTACAATTGAAGGTAGATGCACCTGAGCTAAGACTGCTGCATGCTGTAGAAGCGATGGCCTTCAATAAGATTCGTAACGGGTTTCGTGACCGGCGCATGTGTTGTATCACCTCACGATACAAACATGGCTCCCAAGGCACAGGTGATAAACCTAGTTTGGGAGCCAAGAACAAGAACAAACATATTTTGTTTGCGTATGAACTAATTGTTATTATTTTTAGTTCGTTTGTATCATTTCAAATATATCTACCTATTATTATATAAACAAGGTGTAATGAGTGTATTTTGTGTAAACAAATAAAATATTATTATTATTAATAACATAATAAACGATATTTCACATAGGGTCGGTTGTCGAACAGTGAACCAACCAGATACAGTGAACCACCGTCATATTTCTAAAATCGCGACGATTGTTACTTGCACGATCGTGTCAAAACTTGTGCCTAGTGCCCACTTCCCCTCTTCCGTAGCAAGCCGACGACCACGGCTTGAGCGAGACATGTGATGTGTCGTTGTTTGTTTTTCGCCGAAAAAACGTACTTTTTCCAAGTAAGTATCTCGATTTTTGTATTTTTAACTAACAGTGTAAAAGTTGTGTGGTGCAAATATTGTTATAGCTTTGGAAATATCATAAGCATATTGTATTCTGAAAATTTCAAATAAGACTTCTTTATTTTTAAGTACCTGAATTGAACAGTGAACCAGGTCTGCATATTACACAGTGAACCGATTCACTGTGTACCTTACGATCCTGGTACACTGTTTCTTGAAGTGTTTTTTTTTTGTTTTAGGATGCCAAGGCTAAAAGATGAAGAGCGGAAGATAGGAAAACATAAAAAAAATGACATGATGTCAACTTTACGTATGATAGGAAATGGGAACTTCGTTAGAACGGCGGCAAATGCTTGTAATATTTCATCTATATGCACGTTCTCGATCTGGGGTAACATCTATAACATCGTCTACACAGACGTCTTTATTAAATATTAATTCAAGGTGAACTTGCCTTTGTTGAATATGGGATGATTAATTTGAAGTATTTTGATTTTATTATTTTAAGTGATAGTTAAATTAATGAAGACTGATAGCTTTTGTTGGCAGAAATGTTAGTTTTTTTATTTTTCTTTTCTATGGTCAAATAAAAAGATGATTATTAAAGATTATGTGTTTCTTTTCTACAAATAAGTGTCCCATCAATATAATTATATTGTGGTTCACTGTTGAAATAAGAGTGGTTCAGTGTAAACCATCCATAGTACACAGTGAGCCAAATTTATTTATTTTTTAAAACCTCTATACCTTTTTAATTAGTTATTTGGTCTTTCAGTGGACTATAACTAAGAAACCTTATAAAATTACCTAAACGATGACACCTAAATCATGTTCTTATCTTTATTTTTCAATAAGATATATGACTTAAAAAAAGAGGTGGTTCAATGTTCGACGACGCACCCTATACCTAATACTAATAGCGAATTATGAAAGCAAGTATCTGTTAATCAAATAAAAATCAATGTGATTGTAATGTGTAAAAACGATTCAATCGACAAATTAGTCTAAGTTAAAAAAGGGATTAGTTGTAACACTGTCATAATTGGGAATACTTAAGGAAAAAATATTATAGTCCCAGGCCCACATATTATAAGGGATTTGAGTGATTAATAGCAGGCTGAAAGTTTATACACAGATCGTTTTGACGAGACGCCCAACTTTTATCATTGGACCTAATTCTGATAGTGGGAGGAAAAAGCGCGATAGGGAGCGAAACACGTCGATTTGATGAGTGGCACAAATTAAATAATAACAGTTTCTAAAAATCTATACTTCAAGAAAATACGATGGAAAACTGAGGAAAACTTGTGGCATACAAAGTGAATGGTACCTTCCGAGTTACCGAAGGAAGACGCTCAAGCCTCACGCCAATCCTAGCGATGTGCTCCGATTTCACCCTTACAATGTCTCTTTTGAGGGACCTGGAGGTAATGGTTGTACTCCTTTTTCAGAGCGCTGGTATATTGATACCGTACCAACACCGCGTCAGTCCAGGCTTATTAAGCCTCCTGCTTCATGCGAGAAGCATAACCATCTCCAAGGGTGGTACGTAAAGAACGACCGCATCCCATCCCAATCTGCTGACCTGTACTGCCACACACGACGGCCGCGTACAACTCGCGATCGTGGCGAGCGTGTGATAGACACTGAACTCCGGACAAGGCAATGGTCTGAGGAACCAGGTGAGGCGTTAACGGATACCCGGTAACCGTCCAAATGAGAAGTCAGCAGAAGTTTCTGACGTACACGCATACTCCGGCCTAAGAGATGAAGGAGTGTTCTTAACCATACCCAGGGTAAGTGAGGTAGGATGTGTCCGCTGGCGACGATATCTGCGTCTCAGTCAAACAGAGCAAGGCCGGCTGTCCTCACGACGACGAGATTGCTGTCTCGAGGTGGAGATGGACAGCATCAAGGAACTACTATGTAATCCCCTGATATTGCTAAAGTCCACGACTAGCGTGATAGGGGGATGTGTTTTAACTGCGCCATCATATGGGGAGTTGGGGGATCTGCCTGCGATATCCTCACTCACTCGGTGAAACACAGCATAAGCGCTGTTTCACACCGGTTTTCTGTGAGGCCGTGGTAATACTCTTGTCGAGCCGGCCCATTAATGTCGAAGCGTGGCTCTCCCACGGTACCAATGAAAAATTATTCTTATTACTACTTATGTTTGTTCACTTACTTTAGTTCTACACACAAAATTAGTAATAATGAAGAGTTTAATTGTCTGGATCCAACCAAAATCGGCCAACGTCTAAACAGTCGTCCGATGCATTCTAGGTGTCAATCGAAGCGGATTTGACACTTTCCGCGACTTGATTACATTGAATTGTGGGATCATGTGCGGCGGTCGCCAGCAACTACTACAACGTCACTACTTTATATAAAAGATTTGAAATTAACTGCAACACTCACAGGCACGACAAAGCCTCCGCTCCGCAGTGACGTTGCTTTCAGTTTTTGTAACTAGCACACATACATTGTCACTGCAACAACCGACTGACGTCACTTGGGCGGCGCGGCTCTGCGCTTGCTGGCGCAGTGTCGCTGCGTGATATCGCTATCTTATCGTTCATATCGCTGCGTGATATCGCTATGTTATCGTTCATATCGCTTCGGTATATCAATTAACTATATTGGTACTTCGATATATTTGGATATATAGGCCTTACGACACGGATCTACAACTCTACTCTACTTTAAGTGCTTCGATGGCGTAATGGTAGAGTATGCGACTGCTATGCTTAAGGTTTCGGGTCGGACTAAATGTTTGTATTATCTGCAAGTATTGGTTTCGGAGTTTGGGTGTTTTGTATTATATATATTATGCATTTATTAACAAAAAAATCTATACATATTCTATCAGTCATTCTAGCTTTCATACTCGTAGTACAAGTTCTACTTAGTTTGAGGCTAGATGGCGTTATGTGTCAGATGTCTGACTCCGCCGTTTCTTTCTGCGAGCAAGTTATGTTTGCTAAGGAGACGTCGGAGCGGGACCGGGAGAGGATTAGAACTCTACCAATCTGCCAGGCCCGGAAACGGGCCAGGTATCGCAGACGCCTCAGGCGTCGGAGATCACAAAATGATCTCCATCCTTCACAAGCGTAAGCCTGAGGGTGGCAGATGAGGCCATCTGTCATCCTAGCAGAAGCAGGCTCAGATGGGGAGCGTGCATGCACCACAGCTCTCACGCCCCATATTTCGGGGACACCAACGGAAACATCGGGGTTTCCACATGAGAGGAGGCCATCTACAAACTGTAGGTGGCCCGAGGTACGTCGGGGTTCCAGGGTGCACCTGGTTCTCCGGCTCCTAGTACCCGAGACGGCGTGCGGTGTTAGTCGGTTCGAGTCCGACATGCCATCATGCACGAGGAAAAAAAAGGAGCTCATTACAAAAGATTCGGTATCTTAAATATTTGACCCTAATGGTATAGTTGTCAGGGTTCTTCTTCAAAGTAATTGCCATATTATTCCTATTTAGGATATATTTTAGCAATCCATTTGTAAGGCTTAAGGATTCCTCGTGTAGAGGTTGTGTACATCGATTTAGTGTGCCTGGCTGCAATTGTACTAATGGTAGAAATTAATGACTCTGCAGCAATGTTAGCGTCCTGAATACCCATCATATCACCAAAATCACATGAGGATATATCAGCTATTACAGCTGAGTAATCAATAGCTTTACGTGTTCATTTAGATGCAGGTGTTAGTATCATATTAATATTATGATTATTATTATAACTGAATACATCATATGAATATTGATATGCAAAATGTTTGTAATAAGTTTATTTTTAAATTAAAATCAGAAAACCATATTGTAATTTGCAATGACGGTAGTTGATTAAAATACATGGTTGACGTCGCCCATAAAAACGGGTGTTCTTGCTGGATTGAGACACTTCTTGTCGAGACTTGGACCGGTGCAGAGCTCTCTAACATTTAATCGGTGGCGACCAGTAGTGCCAGTGCAGATTTCACATATAGATTTGAAAATTAAAGATAAGTATATACTATTCTGTTGTTGTTGTTGTATGTTGTGTTAATAATGTAATACTTTCAATGTAGTTAAGATAATATTTAAATTAGTGTATAAATTATGTATTAAAATACAGATATATTTTAATAAATATATATAATACAATTTATCGTTTTTACTAGAATAAATACTTACCTTTCGTATATTCTTTTGTTTTATTAAACACTAGCTGACCCACGCAACCTCGTTTGCGTCTTATATAGCCCGTAGCATGAAAATTTTCGCAAAATAAGTAACTTTTCTGGTTGATTTTTACACCTTGTGTCCGAAAAACCCAAATATCTTACGGAACCCTATTTTTTTCCAAAATAAAATATAGCCTATGTTACTCGTGGATAATGTAGCTTTCGAATGGTGAAAGAATTTTTAAAATCGGTCCAGTAGTTTTTGAGCCTATTCATTACAAACATACAAAAATAGGTACAAATCTTTCCTCTTTATAATATTAGTATAGATATAATAATTTGAGTGACGGGAATAAATTTCGTAAATATAGGTCTACTATTACAGGCATAGACTTAACGTGCTGCAAGTTAAGGCCTAGGATCGATGATATAAGTGTTGACTATCAGGGTTCTGATTTCAAGATCAGATTTAATCATTACATGTTCAATTCCAGAATCTCCACGAGTAGGCAGGAATGAGCAGGAAGAAGGCCATGAGTAGCAGAATGTCCCCCACAACAATGTTTTTCAGGTCCAACATCTGAGTAAGAATGCAGTCCAATTCTTTAACAAAATTATCAACAATTCGAATAGAGGGAGAACGGTACAACGCTTTAAGCGTTATGAAATTTTAAATTACACAACAAACAGCTGGCATCAGACATGGAAGGTTCCGTAACACTGTGAGGCAAATCTGATTTTATGTACATAATAATACCATCGTTTTGGTTGTTAATTTTAGTCGTATGATAGAAAACGTTTCCATCCAGTAACTCCAGCACTCTGATTAAAACATCAAAAGGAACTTCAATAGTGATAAGGAACGCTTGAAAACAGTCAAAATTACGGTTTCCACTACGTATATTTAAATGTATTATGTTGAGTCACTTTTTGTTGATGAAATTTTATATGCATCTGGTTCGCAAATAAATGGGAATTTTCCTAAAATAATCAAATTCATTAAAATTGTGGAAATCGAACACTGATAATAATTGCAAGTACACATTTTTTGTTACCATAAAGTAAAAAAAACAACAATGAATTCTAGTTGTGACTACGAATAAATAATAAGTCTTATTATTTATTCGTAGAGTTGTGACACATAACGCGTTATAGTAAGTGTAAGAGTAAGACAACAAGTATAATGTAAAGAATAAATGTAAACGTGTATATATAGTACTTTTTTCTCGAATTTGATGTATTTTCCTGGAAAGTATATTGTCAGGACAATCAAGTGAAGACCTAGTTTTTTTGTTGAATTACCCCCACCAAAGTCTATATAAGCGAGTGAGCGTCAGCAGTCGATACATTTGGTCGTTAGCGCTCGCACAGCTTTGATGGTGGTGAGGTTTCATAAATTATCGTTCCAATTGTTATAGTAATATAGTTGATAGTTTCTTGTTTCCTGATTTTTACTTGTAATATTATTTTGTGTAATTGAAAAGTGACAGCAAGTGAATGTCATTAGCTGCGTACTGACCAAGCGAGCGATTTTACGACAACGGTCGGCTCGGGCCGCGGCACGCTCGGGCGAGGCAGCGCGTGCGTTTGCCTCGGCCGAGGCACGTCTTGACCGACCGAGGATTTGCTTCGCGAGGCTGCTCGCTCAATCAGTACGCGGCTATTAAATAAACAGCAGTTTACTGCAAATGGTTTTCTAATTGTGTCTTTTTGAATAAATTATAATTCTGGTACCTTAAAATATACATATGGCTATTGTATGTAAATTTATTTTCATAAACAAAGCAAAAAACAAATTTCAAAAGAAATAATTTGCTAAAGATAACATAAAAAGTGAAAATAAAAATATTATAAACCACAAAAATTATGAGTTTTGTGAATAGAATTGTAGGATTTTGAGTTTATATAACAAACATAAATGAATGTTGCTACACCTGTTGTTAAGATACAAATAGTTTATTGAGACAGGAAGTTGATCTGATGAGAACAGATTCCAAGCCTCGTTGACCCAGATTGCTTTTTCCATTTTGAGTCCAACAAAAATTTTGTTTTCTTTAGTGAAAGCCCGAGCCTCAAAAACAGTTGTCGTGAGGAGCGTGGCATGTGTTTAGCAACATATATCGGCTTCACTTCGCCCGGGATGTAAAGTAAGCTCGACGGCTGCATAATAGCACATGTTTTGTGGACTATAGATATCAGGTCACTGCTTTTCCATGTCATTCACCGGGACCTTGCTTATTTCTATAGAAGTATAGACGATGAACGAGAGTTGAGTTGTAAATAAAAAAATAAAAATGTTTATTTGTCTTACAAAATAATTAACAATCATTTTTAAGCTTAATATATGCACAGAGAAAGCTCTGTGCTGCGATTCAAAGTAAAAAGATGTAAAGACATCAGGGTACTGGTTCCCAAACTAGGCTTGAGCCTGTAAATCCATCATTTTCTGTTCAAGGTCAATTATGTAATGGCGTTGTTCGCTATTTGCCTTTTCCAGTTTTTGGTATTGACGTTTTAAGCGATTCAAAGTATTTTTTTTTATATTTGAAGTTTGAAGTTTAATTGTAGATGTTTACGATGACAATTTCTCAAGCAGAGCATCCTGACCTACCCTTGTGGAGGGATTTCCACAAAATAAACATATTCATTATTGTTTTCTCGAAAGATTTCAATTCCCATTTCAGAAAGAAATCAGGCCATAAGCCTTTAATTCGTGAAATAGTATTCGAAATTTCACGCTCAGTCGTGTACTATCTAATACACCTCATTTTAAGAAAGTGCTACACACATCGTCGAGCGGCGAATCGAACCCGACTCGGCGACCTTGAAATATCATTTCGGTGTTTCTAATACGTCCGCTTGTAATGCTGCAGACCAAACCTCTGATTTGCAGTTGAATACACGATTCGTTCTTAATAAACGTCTGTATTCTCTGAATTCGTTGTTTGTTACAACAATTATGTTTTTCTCTTTGATCGCTACCGCGAGTTCGCACAATGTCGTTCGCTCACCGGCGGCAGGCCGCGACTTGTGCCACACCACGATCAAGACTTTGTCAGTTTGCCTCAACTCTGCGAAGAGCAAGCGGCGGGCGCTACCTGACAATATTGCAAACACGTAATTCAACTCCAATATTGTAAATTTGTTGAGCGAACCATTGTTTCTCAAAAACTGCACCACTTCTATAGTGGTTACACTGACTGTGTCTGTCCCTATGAGCGTTCTACAAGGAATCTCAAGTAGTTCTTGCCATTTTGAACTTTTATTATAGTAACTATTTTCGAAATATTTAAAGTAGCTCCTGTGAAAAATTGTGTGTAACTCGCTAATAAGCGGTTCTCTCGTTACGTTATACGCCGTTCGTCTGTACAAGTCCCTCGTGGCGGAGCGACGAGCGTCACCTCCCCGCGACATACCAGTGAGATTCTGGCTCGTACTCGGCGACGTCCACCACTTGACTATTTCACTGTGGTAATGCAATAAACTCAACTGAGAAATGATTGTGTGAATCTCATATCTTGCATGACGTTGGCGACCAAGTAAAATGTTCTCCACCCGGCAATGGCTCCCTCGCTTACCATAGATCACCAGATTATCTAAAAACTCTCGGGCCGTAGCGACACAGTTCGCGTGAAACTCCGGAAACTTTTTATATTTGATCTGAAATCTATATTTATGGAGATCATTTATTCTATCCGAAAGTTTCTCGAATAAAAGTTTAGCACCCCTTTGAGCCGCTGTGTATTTATTTGAAAACTTGAGCATAGCTGATTGTTCGTCAAAAGTCAGGAGGCAACTGAGAGCTTTGGTTAACTTGTTTTTGGTATCATCTAACGTGACAACTTTGTACTGATCTGTTTGGTCAAATCGTTTACATAACTTAAGGATGGCATCCACGGTTTCCTCGACGCTCCTTGGTCTTATGTCAATATCAGCTGGATCAACGGGAACTTTCAGTCGCAGTGAGCGCAGATACTCTATTACAGCAGTCCTGACCACACCTAACGCTTCGTCTATCTCAGAGCGCTGCATCTTGACTCGTTTTAGTCGTTCTCTATCATCTGTAGGTCTATGAACTGCAAATTTTAATTCACCCTCTTCACAGAAAATGATGAAAGCGCCAATTACAGGAATAAGTGTATCGATTGATGGGGCAGACCAGAAAGATTTTATTAATTCGTCAGGCGTTAAATGTTCTGAAAGCTTAGCTGGCGAGATAGGTTTGAAGTGAAAAGTGAAAGTACTCCGTAGAATTGCTTCTATCAAAAAATTTCTTAACTGAGTTGTTTGTGTGTCGTCCGTATCTAAAAAATCTTTGCGAAATTTCAAAATGTGCCAATCGGAATTATTTAAATCGCGTTTCTCTTCTAAAATCTCATGATAGCGATAACGATCAATAAAAGAGCAGTCGTTAAAAAAAAAATTTGTACTAATATTTTCAAACAAAATTGTATCTAAATACTTTAGAAACAATGAAACATATTCCTTAGGCATACTACCCGCAAATACTTGTACGTTTTGCTCGGTGTATTGCAACCCACAACGAACTGTGCCTGTGGTAGCGATCAAATTATCGAGTGCGCAAACATAGTCGGGCTCGTGGGTTGTGTAGGAGCCCATCCTGAACTCATCAGTGCCGTACAGTATGTATATGTGCGAGGTACACGTGTCGTCCGCTTGGGAATTAATTTTATTATTAGATTCAAAATCACTGTCGCCGAAGTTAATCGGATCATGGCCATCTTTGTGTTCCAGCCGTAGCATCACAGGGACGTCTCCCTTCTGTCCCACTATTTCTATTTTGATGTGAAGGCAGTCGCTGAAGTCTGGGTCTAAAGTATAATTTCTATAAAAGTTGTTGTTCCTCAATGTAAATGACACTCGGTCAGGAAAATGTACTCTTAGATGGATTTTCATTTGATTGACCATATAACTTCCGAGGCATTCAATGCTATGTTGACGAGTGTCGCGATCGGGGCGCTCCCGGGAGCTCAGTGTGAACACATCACTTACTATTGTAAAACTAATGTTTTCATAATCTTTTACTGACGAAGCTAACATTCTGATGCGCTGCCCCTCGGACATGTATTGAAAAAATAAATATTTACTGTCATCGATGGCATACAGCGGCGGCGGTTCCTCTATTTCTTTGAAAATATTTTCAAGTGTATTGTCTAGTTTTTTCTTCGCATCTATCCAATCTCGGACGCCAGTGTATGAAGTTAATGCACAATACCAAAGAACTTTAGCAGATTTTTCAAAGTTTCGGCTTTTGAGTATGTCGCAGGCGTACTCGGCAGCAAAATACTCTGTAAATGACCTATGTATAAATATGGCCTCGTCACTGGCCGTAACGTGCGAGATCAGACCCGTTTTGTCTGCGCCTATCTTGATCCTATTCAGTTCCTTGCACAACTCTTTCTTGTCTAATGGCGTCATATCTTCAAATTCTTTGAAACTCAATGTCACGAAAATGAAATGTTTAAAGAGAGAGTTCGCAGCGAGTTTTCTGTAAATACGAGTGCGGTCAAAGAGTTCTCTCTCTAACATTCCCCTTGTTATTGTATTAGACAATTCCATGTTATTTTTATCTTGGAAAAGTATTTTTTTTACTTTATTTTCTACAAACATTTCATATACGTCATGCAGGTTGATGATCAATTTAGATTTCATACGCTTTTTGTCACTACCGACTATATTTACGAAATAACTGGCCATAAAGAATAAAATTATAGGGATTCCTGACATAGTATCTTCTACGGGTCTGTTTCTAAAGCACTCTAAATGTCCTTCTAAATCTGCGTGACGCGACCGACACAACATGTGTCGCACGACATCAACAAAATTGTAATATATGAATTGCACCCACTCGTGTACCTCGGATATCGACTGGCTGGCGTTTTCTATGAATGTTTCTAAACTTTCCAGCTGTTTACAGAGTTTTTCATTTATGGACTTTTCTCGCCAGAAACTCTTTAGGAATGATTCTTGCTCTCGATAGCTCAAATGTTCCATTTGAAATCCTCCACCCAGGGCTCTCTGTAGGTCTGGCAGGATGTCGCTGTACGGTCTGCTCGTCACCCACATTTTATTCTTCATTAAACGTGTTTTAACGACAATAAGGAAATCAACAACCTTATCCTTGTAATGCGGACAGATCTCATCAAAGCCGTCGAAAATAAACATCAATCGCTGCATATTATAATAATGCAGAAACATGTTTAATTCGAAAGTAATGAATCCATCCGCCGCACAGTTCACTAGAAACGCTTCGTCATTTTTTAGTTTAACGCTAAACGCCACTTCCTCGTCGCTTATCACGGCTCGACACAAAAGTTCCAACGCCTCCACAGCACCCACGCGTGTGTCGTCGTCGCACCATTCTTGAAACTTTTTGGAGTGGTTTATAAAGTTAACTCGGACTATCCACAATGTCCGGTCTCGCTCTTTTGTGTTGATTGACAAGCGAGTCAGTAGCGTGGACTTGCCCATCCCTGGGGGGGCCGTCAGGAGTACTACCTCATCTGCGATATCGTGAAACGTTCTAACGAGACAACGAGCATTACGTTTGTCGTTGCCGTTATTCATCCAACAAACGGTTCTGTCGATATAGAGATGTTTTATTTCCTCGTAACGTGGATCACCGAGCGCAGCGCCAAGGGATATAGCTTCGCGACGAGTTAGTTTATCTAATACGACACCTTTTACAAACGAAAGCGACACGTCGTCCATCAGGTGATCCAAGCTGAGCGATACGCCTTGAAATATTACTGTACATTTTTTTCTTAATTCTTTTTGTGATTCCGTGTTCATGGAGGTGAACTTTAGTGTTTCGTCTCTGAATATTTCGATGTGAGGAAAATATTCGTAGATTTTGTCGACGTTGTTTGTTACTACAACTATTTGTTTACATTCAGTCGCTTGCGCAAGTTCGTGCAGCATGGTGCTTGATACCGCGCCACTGTCCGTGTCACGCCATGCCATGAAAAGCACCTTTTTGGTCTTCCTCAACTCTTCCTGAAGTGAGCAAAAGTCCGCGGTTGACAAACGGGCCACACTTTCCATATCGACCACCGCGTACTTGCTGAGCGCGCGCATCTTCCGTAAATATTGAATCGCTTGCATAGTGGCCATTGTAACCGTCTTAGTGACTATGCATATGTGAGTGGGGAGCTGTGCTAGCGCCACCCAAATCGGAGTCTTTTCTTCGAAACTGTATCCACGGTACCTCGAGTTGTTCACGTGGAAGGTGGTGTGGAGCGCACTGATCTGCGGCTCCGCTTTGATGTTGTTTATCGCCAGTTCGTACAAGTTACTCGCCTTGTTCAGATACGTGCCCGATGGCCGCAGCCACCAGCTGACCACTTCGTCGTGGTAGTGTAAGAACACCGAGTGACACTGCAAGGCGCTGTGGTGTGCTTTCTTGTACAGTAGATTCTGTATCTCATCTTTCAAGAGTCCCTCGACTTTAGACTGATTGCTTTGCTTGTCATAGATGACCAGTTTACTGATGAACTCTCTCGCTGTGTCGGTGCAGTCGAGGTGGAGTTTGGGCAACTTGCTAGTTTTTACCTTGAATCTGTAGTCAGGCAAATGGTCCGTTCCAACGCTCTGCTGCTCTATTTCTTTTTGCAGTTTGGTAAATAAAGTTTCGGCGTTACTCTCGTGACGAGTGAAACGATCGGCGAACATAAGCGTGTCGGTGTTCTCGTCCCACGTCAGCAGGTTACCGACGCCGCTCGCTAGGCCTCCGCTGTGGGTCAAGAGACTCCCGTCGACGGTCTCATCGATAGTGACAATTTTGAGCGATTCCACCTGCTCGTAGCGTTGACACATATCTAAGATGCCGTTTACCAAGTACTTGAACCTCTTCTCCACTTTCTTGGCTTCACCGCTCATCACCATATCGACGTTACCGAAACCGATCGGCACGTTTATTCTCAGAGAGCGTAGATACGCCTCGGCCGTTGTTTCTGGCGAGACTTTCATTTGAGTCAACTGCGCGACGTCACTCGCTGGTCTGTCAACCAAAAATTTTAATGTACCGGCGTCGTCGCTCGCTATGTAAGTCGTGATCAGAGGACTCAGCGCTGCGGCCGAGCCGTGCAACAGGAACGATGCAATTAGATTGTCCACCGACACTTCTGTCGTGGTAGAGTCTGTCCCCCGGCTCATAGTCTTCGGATGATAGTTAAGTATTTGTTTGAACAACTCACGTCTGAACAACGCAACAGCTTCGTCCTGGGATTCGAAGAATTCGTTTCGAAACGATAACTGCCGCCATGTTGTCATGCCGATGTTGTCTGTTTGAATGTCACCGACGTGTACGACGTGTTTCGCCAACACGACGTGATACTGCTGCAAGTACACGTCGTTCATGATGTGCGCTCGCTTCGTTCTGTCGCAGAAAAACGTCGCAAACCTTTCAGCTAGCACCGTGAGGTCTTTTTCCAGTTTAATCTTGGCAAAGTCTCGTAAGATTTGTTCATCGTGACGCAGCCCACGTACGATCGAGGCTCCGGTCACCAGCAAATCATTAATCAAATTGTCGTTACTGCTCACAAACCTTTTCAATGAACCTTCGGTCTGAACTGCTGAATATGGGACTTTAAACTCAGCATTTGTGTACAGAATGAACATACTATGTGTTTTAGAAATGCTTTTGTCAAAAAAAATATCACGATCCTTTTGCGACGCAATCTTCTTAGTGATCGTAACGAAGCTATCGACGTACTTGATTAGATCGGTGCTACTGTCGTGTATCGTGAGAGACGCATCGTCGTGTATCTTGTGTTTTAGCTGGATGAAGAGCGCCACGGGCCGTTTCTGCCCCACCACGCTCACTCTGACGCAGATGTCGTCGAACGCGCCCATACCCTCCATGTTAGTGGCCAGACAGAAGTCTGCCACGCGCTCGTCGTGCAGCAACCTCAACATAATCAGAGCGATAACTTTCGTTTCATAAAGCTGTCCTTCGACGCCAGAGGTGCCGCGCCGCTTTAGGTAGACCATGCTCACAACTGTCTATCGACGTTTGTTAAACGACAGCCAGTCTGAAAATGTAAGATATTGCGATGGTGAAGACATAAACTTAATAGAACATTAACATGTACACATAAAAAGCATGCCCGTGCGTTTGGCAACCCTTTAAGAGGCCGACGATGGCTGAATAATATACCTTGATATCTAGTTTACCTTAATAATCCATTATTTGTAACAAAATCTAATATTTTCATCGTTTATCCAACATTAAAAAACCCTCAAACTAACCTAATGTCTGGCATGGCGTGATAAACACAACTGATAGTGTATAGAGATCAAAGTGTTCTATAATAAAAAAAAACTTGAGAGGTGTCAAGGGACACCCGGATGGAACGAAGTTCGAAATAGAAAGACGAAACGAAAATATCTGGCTTGCTTTCTATAAGAGAGATAGAGAGACAGACAGAGAACCATGCGCAAGCCGCACGGCTTACTGTAGCAAAAAGTGTCGTTACCAGCCTATCGTAGTTCACTGCTAAACTTATTTATTGATATATTTCGTATTTATATTTGATATACATAATTTTAAAAATCATTAGTTTACAGCGACATCTATATTATTAATATTAAACTACTGGCAACGACAACTATAACACGTAAATGTAAGTTCAGTTTCTATTCAAAAGATGGCGCTATATATAAAATTGAAAAAAAATGTTTTTCATCAATTCTTTAAAAAATAGTTCGACATGCCACCAGGAGGTGGTATCCGAGGGGACTTCCGCACGAGAAAAAAAAGTGGTCTTATGCTTGTTGTCTATAGAAATGTAATACCAAAATAATTTGCACTTACAACGTATTACCACCATATTATATTCTTAATCAAGGTTAACTAACTTAGGATAAAGTAAAATCCAATTTAATTTTGCACATTTTTACAGTTTAATTTAATTAGGCTGGAATTTTATTTTATTTTTCGTAATAAAACTAGCATATAAGGTGTATGCGTTGACGTATAGTCGTTCCAATACTTTATTTAACTTTTGACAGATCACGCACATAAAGTTTTGTAATAATTTTTGATACAATGTACTACAGATAATACTGTACTTTATTGGCGGGCTCCGCCTACTTAGGGATGTGTCATTCGTAATTAATGACCACAGACTATAAAACGGTTTTGAAATAAATCGATTATCGATTATATTAATAAAACATACAATAAAATTATTGTGATTATATTTTATAAATTATTTTTTATTTATAAAAAGCTTTATTATTTTGCATTAAAATGCCCAAATGTCTCTGTTTCAATGCATAAATAATTTGCGTAATGAAAACAGTTCCATCGTACTCGTACCTAGTAATGGGATCGAATGTATTCGCCGCAAATTAATGAATCTAAAATAATTGTTTAGACTTACTATAGTTGGTTCAAATAAAAACTACCTGCGGTACCTACTTGTAATGAACAGGTACAAAATGTTGAAATTCGTAGTAATTAACGGATTAAAAATAAAACAACCAAAAGAGGTACTGTAATACTAATTTTAATTATAAAGAATCGTCTTCTTCGTATGACCAGGAATCATCATCACTTGAGTTCTCAGTAATATTGATTATCATTTCTTGGATAGATAAATTGTCGAATGCAACATCCCGATCCCAATCCGACATTATCACCTTCTTTGTTTTTTCTACAACATTCGCCCAGTTTTCTGGAGTTACTTTTTCACACGCATTTTTCAGTAAATTCAGTATTTTTCTTGCGGTGAAAGGAGGAGTTGTATTGTTCCTCGCAGCATATCCTTTAACTTGTGCCCAGATCATTTCAATTGCATTATATTGGCAGTGATATGGGGGAATTCTGAGGACGGTATGCCCATGCTCTGCTGCCATTTCATCTATGACGTATCGTTTTGGCAGCTTCTTTGTTTTTAATATCTTTACTAACTCTACTTTTAGTAGGGACTCATTCACCTCTTCGCCATTGTCACGGAGCCAGTTTATAATTTCATGTTTTTTGTTGGCCTGTGTTGGTATTTTATTAATTTGACGAGAGTGATAAGGTGCATTATCAATAAATATTATTGATGGCTCTTCGAGTGATGTAAGCATTTCTCTGAACCACTTTTCATACACGTTCGAATTCATCTCCTCATGATAATCTCCTGTTTTCTGGGATTTAAAAGCTAATAGAGCGCCTGGCACAAATCCTTTTACTGTTCCTGCATGACAAATAATCAGTCGTTCGCCTTTTCCCATTGGTACTGTAGAAGTGGAGCCAACGGTGTTGTCAGTCCAAGTTTTTGACAGCGTATGATTCGCATTGAGCCAAGTTTCATCTGTGAAAACAACATTCGACCAATCTTCTATTTTTTTTGCTTGTCTTAAAAAATCGCATCTATACAAAGCAATATCATTGCGTTCCATTAAAATTTTTCGTTTGTCATATTTTTGGAATAACATTCCAATGTCTTTCAATACCTTTGTCAGAGAAGATTTTTGACCACGGAACAAACCACTATTTCGAAGAGATTGTGTTAGTTTTTTTAATGTTGGAATCTCTTTTCTTTGGTAATAGTCGTATATATGACGACGAATAGCATCAGCGTCAAAATTGTCAACGGCTGTAACTTTACTAGGCGGACGTTTTTTCTTAGGTGTAGATAGCTTATTCTGTTCCATGCCACTGCTGCCGTAGCCTTCTTTTGTTATTTTTGCCACTGTTGGAGCACTAATACCTAATGCTGCTGCAACACGGTCTCTAACTTGAGTCACTGGTATAAGAGGCCCACCATTACGGCTTTCCTTTTCAAAGTATTCACGAAGTCGCAAGACAAACTCTATTGTTTGTCCTTTGAGTACTTTCTTTTTTGGCATTTTGACAGTAACGAAGGCAGGAACGATACGCTCAACTCAACCAAACGTGAGAATTCACAAATAAATCAATACGGAGGAATATAAATACTCAAGTATATTGAAGGTTACTCATTGAAATACTGTAGATTATTTTAAAATAGACATAGAGAGATTTAATAAAGATCATCAATAGTTTAACAAATACAATATTAACCACTGAATTACAACACAATACAATAATACATTTTGAAAATTCAGTTCCTTTTATATATTTTTTCATGACATAGAACCGTTATATTTGAACAACATTCTTTTAATCCATTTCTTCTTTATTTTGACAAAGGAGGTCGCACATTGAAACACATAGAAATATGAAGTACGAAATTATCTATAAAATAATGAGTTTGTTAAATCGATTAAAACTTCTTAATGCATAAAATCGATCGATGAAAGAAATCGAATAGGTAACGGGTCAGGGTATCACTATTTGATTAAGTATTAGAGCTGTCAAAAGTTAAATAAACTATTGGAACGACTATAGATCCAAAATGAATAAATAAATAACTACTGTTTCAGAATATGAATTATTTGAACTCTTAATATAGTAAGGCCGCCAGACGTCACGTATTTTCTGACGAACGAAATGTGGCTGATTGCGTAGTGGTAGTATGTACTAAGAACGCATGCCTACCTACTAACTCGATTAGACGGCCAATTTTCAGGTATCAGGTAATCAAGGTACTTAAAAACATAACGAACCTCACGTAAATTCTGAAAGCTGATTTTCACGTATATTTTAGGCAATATCCTTAAAAATAAGTCGCCAATACTCCCAGACACTTTCCGTGGGCCGATTTGCTTAACAGACGCTTTCAAGCTACCAAAATAATGACGTAACTTCACGTAAATTCTGATGCTCCATTTTTATATATGTCTACCAGACAACTATTTTAAAACCTCTTACAAAAAGACAGACCGATCCAAGGGGCCAATCATCCCCTAAATTCAATTTTAATATCTCTGTGGGTAAGAGCGCGAGGGCATTATCCACACGCATGAGACTGAGTCAGACATGTATTAGGATATATTGACTTCTCTGTCTCTCTCTTACAGTTCACTCATATCAATTGATTATTCATTTTAAAAGAAAATCAGTTAAAAATTAAATAATCAGGTAAATAATTAAAAATTAACTTGTAAAAAAATGCTCATTTGACTACCATAATTCTTGAATTTTATCGTCCCGGGTAAAAAAATTATATATAATTACGTATGGAAATTGGCCCTATATAATTATATGTAATGAATTTCTTCGATTTTGTATAATTATATATATTTATGAATAATTATACGAAATCGCGAAAAATCGTTACATATGTGGTAACTTCCACGTACAGCGCCATCTACCTCAGATACACTGCACTACGGAGCAACGTACAACACAAAGAAACTACCAATCCTGAATCGCGCAATAGAAGTTCTCGATCGTTCGCCGAAGTTTTGATGGTACCAGCACTGCGGGTGTAGTCTATACACCGAATGTGATCGTGTCAAGTTTGAGCGGTGGCGGCTACGAATACTATTTTTCGATCTACCGCGTTCCCGTGACATTCTGTCGATTTTTTCTGTTGTCATCGTGACTTGCTTGGTTAACGCGGCCATTTCAGAACATTCACTACTGCGCGACGTAGAAGCGATTGCTAATGTTGAGGCTGATGGTTGCTTGCAAGCCGATGACGTTGTTTATCCGGTCAACTAGGTCAGCCAGGTCCTCCATCCTTACAGAAGAAAGCAAAGAGAAACAAACAGAAGTGTAGCAAGTATAGTTAGCACTATTCATTGGATAATTTTACGAAATCGCAAAAAATCATTACTCGACGTACACAGTAGAACACTGAATACTTTTCTTGTGAGCAGTGCTGCCGGATACTGAGTCAACTGTGCGAGAGAGATAGAGAGACAGAGAGGCAGAGAAGTCAATATATCCTAATACATGTCTGACTCAGTCTCATGCGTGTGGATAATGCCCTCGCGCTCTTACCCACAGAGATATTAAAATTGAATTTAGGGGATGATTGGCCCCTTGGATCGGTCTGTCTTTTTGTAAGAGGATTTAAAATAGTTGTCTGGTAGACATATATAAAAATGGAACATCAGAATTTACGTGAAGTTACGTCATTATTTTGATAGCTTGAAAGCGTCTGTTAAGCAAATCGGCCCACGGAAAGTGTCTGGGAGTATTGGCGACTTATTTTTAAGGATATTGCCTAAAATATACGTGAAAATCAGCTTTCAGAATTTACGTGAGGTTCGTTATGTTTTTAAGTACCTTGATTACCTGATACCTGAAAATTGGCCGTCTAATCAAGTTAGCAGGTAGGCATGCGTTCTTAGTACATACTACCACTACGCAATCAGCCACATTTCGTTCGTCAGAAAATACGTGACGTCTGGCGGCCCTGGGATCTTGGACTATAAGAAGGTAACCAGCACGTCAGCCTGAACCTGTCAAGATGCAAGTTCTAAATAAAACCACCAGTTGTCTTTAGCCCTCTTGAAACAATTCAGTATGGCAACATTAGCCATTCTGTCATTTTCACTTCATAAGAAGTTAAAACGGGCATATGTAAATATTTCAAATGAATTTAAGTTCAGGGAAGTGTGAATGGAAGGTAATGAGGTATAGTGATTATCACTAAGAGTATAATTACAAGTGAGTATCCCAATCTAGTGATGTCTACAATTACTAAGATACACACAGTAGATTAATACATATCAGTATAACACACACATATAGATGAGCAGCCCCAGTATGTACAAATGCCAAGGACACCAGACAGCCAAGGAAGGGTTTTAATGTTCACAAGTATCTTGTATGCATATAATGTTCTTTATTACCTTACATATTTTAAACCACTGCACCGATTTATTTAATTAATTTATTGTTACATTAATTTTGTTAAGAAAGGCAGTCTTAGATAGGTAACGGTAGTTGGGACCAATTAAATAATATATTCAATCCTACTAACTGCCTCGTTGGTCTAGTGGTTAGCGTAAGCGACTGCAAATCAAGAGGTCTCGGGTTCAATTCCCGGGTCGGACTGCTGTTGGGTTTTCCTACAAGAAATTTCTAATAGCAGCCCGGAGTATGGAAGATGGCGGTGTTTCCTGCCCGTGCTTTGGAGAGCACGCTAAGCCGTCGGTCCCGGTTGTCATGAACATCTATGGCAATCGTTTTTGGGAAGTCAGTGGCCTCAAATATACTGACAACTAGTTCAACTTTCGAATTCAGTTCGCCCTCAGGGTTGCGGAGGTCAGATGCCAGTCGCTCTGTGTAAAAACTGATATTCAGGTAAAACCGGTTGAACTGGTAGCCAACCCCAAATAATATTGGGAATAATAAAGGCTAGGAAGATGATGATTCAATCCTACTAATATTATAAATACACTAAAGTTTGTGAGTATGTTTGTTGCTCTTCCATGCAAGAACTAAAGAATAGATTTTGATGAAACTTTATAATACTCGTAATATAGCTTATACATCAAAGTAACACATAGGCTACAATTGCTACAATGCGGTTATTGTCATTCTGTCCAACATGAGTTCAGGCTCATGCCTCAAATATTGCAAATATTGCAATCAATATGTAAAGCATTGTTATTTGTTTTATTTTACGTGTATATTGATAAAGAAACTATTTGAATTTAAAGTAATTAAATTGTTTTCTATACTTCTGAACTGGTTTTTTGCTTCTCAGTTTTTTTAAAGTTCAACAACGGTCAGGGATTCATTTGTTAAATTTATTATTTTATTAACCTTTAAACTGTGTACAGGCCGTAACTATCAGCATAAAGGTAGTAACAATAGGTCAGTTTCCAGCCCGAGTGATAACACACAGCTAACACAAAACTGGTATAAGTGTTAACACCCAAGAGTGTACTTCGAAGAGTGGAATCGCACTAGTAATAGTTACAGGTAAATATAGTCCGTACATAACTTATTATCACTGATCGTCTTTAAGCGACTGGTAAAGGAGCACTACTTGGGAGACATCAATATTCCATAATTAACTGTTACTGTTGTCAATTTGGTGACAGTATTAAATTCAGTGTGTATAACATTTTCAAATTTCGCTTATTATATTTATTTTGTATGTTTTGTATCATCACCCACACCACGTGTAACTGGTACTGTTTATAATATTGGTTATTTATGTATATTTATTTTCACTTCCCCAACTACTAGACACTACCCTTTATATCCTGTATTTATTTCCATCCCACGGTTGCCTGGAAGAGATTGCATGTTAAGCAATTTGTACTGACCTAGCGTTTAGTATTTTTTTTATTTTTTTTTAAATAGACTACTCCCACATTAGGAATAAACATCCTGTGTCGTGGGGGACTTTACAAACATACATGAAACGGACACAAAGAACATCCAGACTCGGGATAACAATTCGTGGATCACACAAAGTGTTTTACCGCATGGGATTTGAACCCTAGACACTTAGCACAGTAGCAAGCGGCATGGCGACCGCTGAATCCACTCGGCCAACCGTGCAGTCATCTAATGAACAATAAAGAGTTATTGTTATTATTTAACACAAAAACAACTATTAATTAACATTGTAGTGGTTGTTTGTATGACTTGTAACCAGTTCTTGCCCTCTGCCCTGCCTAGAGTGTAACTTGCACAACAAGTACTTCGAACAGTCTTGGTACAGTATCTAGATGAGTTTCTTATACCAATGCATTATAAATAACACTTAAAAGCACAAAGACACTTTGATAAGGCCAAATGAGTAGGAGCATAGCTAACAAACTGACAACCACATTTATATAAACATTAGTGTTGACAAGACCTGTCCAGTCTCCACTGCCTCCTCAAGAAGCTAGATACCGCTCTCCAGCTTTTTTCTTCTGATGCTTGATGTAGATAAACATTGTGCTGATGGTCGAACTAGGTTTACTGCAAAATCCCGATTTGGCAACATGTTCTGTGTCACATTGTACATTGTTGTGAGCCACTAGCGAAGTTACCAACAAACTCTGGTTGAACAATATTCTAATATAATCATGGTCTAAAATTGTAGGCCAACTATATTACTTAATAATTTTCTAACCTATTAATCAATCGCACACATTATAGGGTACATGCAGTATAAGTAGATCCTGTAAATCTAGTTGTTTTCTGTTTATAAGAATGTACTCTGTAAGAATTCTCAGTGTAAGTGTTCTGTGAAGCCAACACTAAAAATGTGTCCATTATCGATTTTATAACAATCAGACACGGAACCTAATATATGTATACACGTCTGGTGATGGAGATGTTTGCGAAAAGTTAACTGTTTAACGCGAAATATAATATTATGCAATTTTATCATTACTTACAGTTTCTTTTATTTCAAGTGGTACATTTCACAGTTATGGTAAGCTTGATAATATTCTGATTACTCATAAGACAAAGCAGGTTACGTAAATTACATCGAGTCTTTATTTACCATAAGTGTTTAGTAAAACTAAAATTACATTAAAGTTGAGGACAGTGTTGCTATAATAGATGACATCGCATCGCAGGTTGACAGACGACATTTGAAATAATCAATAAGGTTGCCAACTTTAGTAGATCTTTTCTTCGACTTAGCAACTAAACGTATTTTGACTTAAAATCTGATATTTCGTACATTCTTTCAGCAAATGGTTTCATTTATTTTTATTTAAAGCACACAAAATACTGATTTTATTGCAACTTTTTACGAGTTCTTTTATTTTTGATTTAAACTCTGTTAAATATATGCTATATAAACCAATAGATTAAAAATTGTTCTGAAAAAAAAACAGCATACGGTCTACTAGCGGCGTCTACAAAATTGAAGTTAATAGTTTTACTACGAAGTACTAGATGGCGCTGTTAAACAAAATAAAGTTTTATTTTTATGGTTAGTTCTGACTGCACGGTTGGCCTAGTAGTTTATACTGGAAAGGCTGGATTAAAGTGCTCCGTTATATCCACTACAAGATAGCGATGAAAAGGAAGAAACAGAGTCTATTCTTGAGCAAACGTATGACGAAATCGAGGACCAAGAGGACTACAACGATACTAATGATTCGACATGCAAGAAATTTCTATGTGTCACGTTTCGCTTCGTACCTGATGAATTTTCAAAACCTATATAGTTCATCAAGATTAGCGAAGCGAAGGAGAATGCGCAAAATTGTATAATAGTACATTAGAAGAGGATTAGCTCTGCTGAGGACACCACAAAAAAGACTTGCTCTACCTCATTGCACCTATAGCCTCAAGTGATATGCAATTCTATAGAAAGGCTACTGTCAGACTTTAAAGGGCTTTACCCACCAGTAACTTGGACTTTTTTGATCGCATTCTTTGACGTAAGTAAGATCAGGTCAGATCAAAACGCCAGTCAATTAATGGTCTGTCTCACCCATCATAAACAGTCCTCTGTCGGACATAAATGAGTTGTGTCAAGTTTTTCTTCTCTTTGTTCTTCTGTTGTCCTGGTACATAGCTCTGTGGGGGAACGAGTGTCATATCCCACCAACACAAAGGGAGGATCCTCCGGCCGGGCGAGGTGATCATGCCTGGCGGGCTACTGCTCAACAGTTGATGTTGGGATGTTGTATATATGCTAATTCACTATTAATGAAATAAATGAAAAAATAAACCACTATTAATGAAATTGCTCAAATACTTCTTTATATTCATATTATTGACTGCACGGTTGGCCGAGTGGTGTCAGCGGTCGCCTTGCCGCTTGCTACTGCGCCAAGTGTCGTAGGTTCAAATCCCACGCGGTACCTACAACACTTTGTGCGATCCACGAATTGTTGTACCGAGTCTGGATGTTCTTTGTGTCCGTTTCATGTATGTTTGTAAAGTCCCCCACGACACAGGATGTTTATTCCTAATGTGGGAGTTGTCTTTTTTAATGCACAATTTTTTTTTTTTTTTTTTTAATAGTATCTGCGATCAGTCTAATAACTATAAGCAGATGTGCTGAGCGAAGATGGCTTTTCGGGTAGTATGGGCCAATGCCCCAACACCCCTTAACTTAGAATAGCACATTGGCTCTTTTCAGGCGATTTATTCGATTCGGAAACAAAAGGAACTTTGTCAGTGAATTGGGATGCCCTTCCAGGCGCTGTGAATATTTTCCAGAACGTGTTTTAGCCTCCTGAGCAGCAGTCTCCATGCCAAGATACTCATGAATCTCAGAGTTACGAGTAAACCAAGGTGCATCACAAATGGTCCTCAGGATGTTGTTTTGAGTTCTTTGTAGGCAGAGAATATTTGATTTGCTGGCTGACGACCACAGCTGGATACCATAAGTCCATATTGGTTTTATGATTGAGCAGTAGACTCTGAGTTTGTTGCTCAGAGAGAGGTTGGAATGTCTTCCAAGTTACCACAGGAGGTTCCTGAACCTGTCATTAATTTCGTCCCGTTTGTGTTTGATGTGATCTTTCCATGTCATACGTTGATCCAGATGGAATCCTAGGTATTTGACACATGTTGCTTGAGGTAATGGATCCAGGCCTAGGTTGACCGTCGGGCACCGTTTCTGCCTAAGAGTAAAAGTTATATGGTGCGATTTATTGGCGCTTGCTCTAACGTGCCATTTCTTTAACCAGGCTGAGGTCATGTTAAGTTGCGTTTGTAATTTCCTACTAGCCTCATCGGGGTCGCAGCTAGACGTGAGGAACGCAGTATCGTCGGCAAAGGTTGCAACTGTTACATTTGGAGCTTGAGGGAGATCATACGTAAATATATTATACAAAACTGGACCGAGGACCGATCCCTGAGGCACTCCAGCACGGCAAGTGTAAAGAGAGGATCTGGCACTCCCCAACTTTACCTGGAACAATCTACTATCAAGATACGAGGCCAATAAGAGATAGTATGAGTGTGGGAGTGTCAGTTTTATTTTACACAGCAAACCCTTATGCCAGACGCGGTCAAAGGCTTGCTGGACATCTAGAAAGGCCGCTGAGCAGTACTCCTTCTTTTCCAAGCAATTTCGTATGGTGTTATAAACTCTGTGTACCTGTTCCAGAGTGGAGTGGTCCTTGCGAAATCCAAATTGATGATCGGGAATGATATGATCCTCATCCAGGTGCCTTTTAAGTCTTGTTAAAAGGACTCTCTCCCAGAGCTTCGACAGCATTGGGGTAAGACTAATTGGTCGATACGAGGTTACTTCGTTGATTGGTTTACCAAGCTTGTGAATCATTACTATCTGTGATACTTTCCACAATGTAGGAAAGTATGATGTTCGCAGGATGGCATTAAAAAGAATTGTGAGAAAAACAAGACACTTTTTAGGGAGTTCCTTCAATATTCTTGGTGTGATCAAATCGAATCCGGGGGCTTTATTTAATGCCAAATTTGAAATCTCTCTACTCAGTTCTCGTGGAGACGTTGGCCTGATGGGCACACTCATCTGGAGGTCCCGATTCAGAATGGCATCAATTTCCGGGTCATCTGGGTCTCCCGTTTCATTGGGTTTGAATACATCTGCCAAATGAGTTGCAAACATTTCTGATTTTTCGAAGTCGGTACGAGCCCAAGAATTGTTCCCTCTTATAGGAGGGTGGCATTGCTGAGGTCGAGCCAAGGATTTTGTAGCCTTCCACAGTGAATGACGGCCACTACCATTGGGTGACAACATTTCCAATTTTCTTTTGAGGGTTTCACTGGCCAACTCAGAAAGGGCATCTTTCAGGTCAACAATTGCACGGTTCAGTCTACGTTTATCGTCTTTATTGCGAAAGAGGTGCCAGATTCTGCGTAATCGTCGTTTTTCAGCTATCTTCTCTCGAATCTTAACGGGAATAGGCACACCACGCAAAGGTTGGTTCAGCTCAGGAGTGCTAGTCCATGCTGCGACTTGGATGAGATTAGTAATTTTTAAGCAAGTGTTTTCAATGTCGTGTGGACTTCTCATTGGGACATTCAAGTTAATGTTGGATTCGAGGTAATCCCTGAAGTTGTTCCAATCGGTTTTCACATTGTATAGGTTGTCCCTACTTCCGTCGTTGAGCATGATGGTAGTGCTTAACATAAATATCACCGGCGTGTGATCCGAAGAGCCATCGAGACTCGACTGAACATGAGTGTACAGGTGACCCATATTTTTGGTAATAAAGAAATCCAGAAGATCCGGAAGTTTATTATTGTCCGTGGGCCAGTATGTCGGTTCGCCGGTTGACAGCGGAATTAGCCGATTTGCGTCCACACTTTTCTTCAATTCACGCCCTCTGGTTACTGTCGTCCTTGCTCCCCAATAGGTATGCTTTGCATTCCAGTCCCCGCCTGCTATAAATCGGGTACCCAAGGTTTTA
Organism: Spilarctia lutea; assembly: GCA_916048165.1. Taxonomy (NCBI): domain Eukaryota; kingdom Metazoa; phylum Arthropoda; class Insecta; order Lepidoptera; family Erebidae; genus Spilarctia; species Spilarctia lutea. Next base: position 533,380 of record OU696494.1, read on the forward strand.
AAGAAATCCGTAAACATTGATTCTTTTATAGAGTGACGCGGAGGGCAATAAACTGCCGAGAGGTCAATGTGGCCCGAGTGATCTTCCACTCTTATTGTGGTGGCTTGCAGATAGTTGGTTGTAAATGGTTGCAGAAGGTAATGTTTAATACAAGATTTGATGGCAATTGCAGAACCAGCATGTGAACCACCATCAGGGTGCGAAGTATAATATAAGCAGTACCCAGGGATATATACTCGGCTTCTAGAAGTTGTGTGAGACTCCGATATGAGGCAAACATCCAGCTTATTAGAGTTGAGGAATGATTCTAATTCCTGGGAGTTCGGTGCAAGACCATTGATGTTCCAAGTTGCCACATGTAGAGAAATCATTTAGATAACTTGGAGACGAGTGTAGTTATAAGTCCCAGCATGGAGCTTATTTGTTGTAGTAGAAAATCTATTTTTTCACATTGTTTCATGAGAATTGTTTCAAGGTTGGCTTGGACATTAGTATTGGCCTTCAATATTGGCGTTTCTGAATTCGCGTATTTTGAAGACAGAACTTGGGCATAGGATTTATTGTAGTTATTTGCAGTTGTAGGAAGTGAAGTAATCATTTCGGCTGTACTGGTAGGTATGTTACCTGGTTGGGCGAGCTGTCTTGCTTTAGAATTAAAGTTTTTAAACCGCCGAGACAAAAGTTCTTTATATATTTGGCAACCTTTGTAGTTGGCTGGGTGATCGCACGAGCACAAGGCACATTTAGCAGGAGAGTTTCGATCTTTTTTGTTGCATTCTGAGGTTTTATGACCTTCACCGCACTTGACACATCTGAATGGTCTCATGCAATTGTTCTTTGAGTGCCCATACTCTTGACAGCGCTGACACTGTTTAATAGTTTTTGCCTTTCGGGGATCCTCTATTTTGACTTTTTGGTTATATATATACAATATATTTTTAACAGCTTGGTTAGCGTTACCTGGCTCTAGATTAACGAAGAAAGTGGAAGTGGGCTTCTTTTCAGGTCCATAGCGAGCGTTAATGATTTCATGTCTTATTTTATTGCCCGTGGCCTCTACGGCGTCAGTGATAGCAGTATAAGGAGTAGTATGGTGAAGATTTTTGATCACTATGCGGAAGCTTTTAGTCTCTTTTGGTGTAAAGGTGTAGCCAATTAGGCCGTTTAACCTAATAACATTTATTATTTTTTTGTATTCTTCCACAGATCCTGATAGAACATGTAGTACTCTTTTGTTAACAATTTTTAACTTAAACTCCTCTTTACTGCTGACGGTTTCAATTAACTTTGACAGTTCCCTGATATCCTGTATACCGTGAAGGATGATTGGTGGAGGTTTATTTGGCTTTCTTGGGCTCATAAGCTCGGTGTTATCAACTGGGTCTAGAGGCAAGTTTTGGAACCTATTGCTTGTTTTTGTAGCAGGTTGTGATGGTGAGTCACTCATCTTCCTCTTTTTACTATGGCGTGGAGATGGAACAAGTTGCCATGGTGGTGGAGAAGGATACAGCACGGCAGGTTCTTTAGATGAAGTGTCATCCTCCAGTTCCATGATCACCGATTGATCGCTCTCTAGTTGATCTGATGTATTTTTATGGGTGTGAACCTTCGAAGTCTTTAATTTGGTCTTGTAAGTATCACTACATTGCGAGGGTCTGTTACTACCCAAAGAGTCACTTCTGGGCCTTGAGGTAAAAAGGCTTGGGTGGAAAGCCTGTTGAATATATTTGTTTTTTAATGCACAATAAAGATTATTCTATTCTATTCTATGTAGGTATTTTACCGCGACAATCGATATGTATCTAGTTTAACATAAATCTTTACAGTTTAATTTGCGGCAAATTCATTTCTACAATCAGTCTCGTGCAGATACGAGTAAGTCCATATGATTTCATGGTCGGCTAGAAACCGTCAACAAACATGTGTACTTTACGTTAACTCATTAAATGTCCACTTGTAATGATACAACAGTTCGAGAATCTGTTTTGGACAGACGGAAATGATACGAGTATTATAAGAAGCTTCTAAGAAAAGTTAATGTGTGTAATCTTTACAAAGCGCAGGTTCGGCCTCACATGGAATACTGTCCTCATCTTTGGGCAGGGGCACCCCAATACCAGCTCCTCCCTCTGGACCGCATTCAGCGGAGGGCGACTCGTATCGTCGATTGCCGGGATCTTTCAATTCGGCTAGATTCTCTGGCGCTGCGTAGAGATGTGGCTTCACTGTGAATCTTCTACCGCATGTACTATGGGGAGTGCTCCGAGGAATTGTTCGGATTGATCCCTGCCGCATCTTTCCGCCATCGTCCTACGCGACAGAAATTTCATCCTCATCATCTAGATGGTTGGCAGTCCACAACTGTGCGATTTTCCCGAAATTTTCTGCCACGCACAGCAAAACTGTGGAATGAGCTGTCGCCTGCGGTGTTGACCGATACGACCTTCAAACCTTCAAGAAAAGAGCGTACTCCTTCCTAAAAGGCCGGCAACGCACTTGTGACGCCTCTGGTGTTGCGGGTGTCCATGGGCGGCGGTAATCGCTTACCATCAGGTGATACGTCTGCTCGTTTGCCCCCTATACAATAAAAAAAAAAAAAAAAAAAAAAAAAAATGTGGACTATTAATAGTCCACGGCTGAACATAATCCTTTCCCGTACTTTTCGAGTATGTTATGTATTTTTGTACGTATATTACTTTGAAATGTTTTATTATATTTTCTACGCTACTACTGCGCTACAGAGGATTTGACTGCGTCTGTGGCGCAGTAGCAGCGCATGCGACAGCTGTTCTTGAGGTCTCAGGTTCGATTCCCGGGTTGGACCAAATGTTTGTATGATCTACAAATATTTGTTTCGGAGTTTGGGTGTTTTCTTTGTGTGATATGTTGGTATTTACAAAAAAAATATATATGTATTTATATCAGTTGTCTAGTACCCATAACACAAGCTCTGCTTAACTTTAGACTAGATGGCGTTGAGTAAAAAAAAAAAGATACGAGGTCTGATGGATTTTGAAGTACAGTGATAGTATATAACAATTACCAGCTATTGATTACGGCTTCCTTTGTATGGTATTTCTTATTTTGTGTGCTGACGATGCAGCATTGTGACCCAAACTACGTCGGCCTAGTGTGATGTTTTTTTAACGCCCAGTTTATACAACACGGGTTAGTGGGAGAGTTATGCTTCGGCATGAATGGGTCGGCTCGACCGGAGTGATACCACGGCCTCACAGAAAACCGGTGTGAAATAGCGTTTGCGCTGTGAGTGAGGATACCGGAGGCCCATACCCCAACCCCTCCCCCCGTCCCCCAAAGGTCGGCAACGCACTTGTGACGCCTTTGGTGTTGCGGGTGTCCATGGGCGGCGGTAATCGCTTACCATCAGGTGATATGTCTGCTCGTTTACCCATTATTCAAAAAAAAAAAAAGAAAAAAAAATGTAGCGCTGGTGCTGAGTTCTAGTATTTGACTCCTCAGCACAGGAAGGAAAAACTGAAACGTTTTGGTTCAAGAGCGTTTCGAAAGCCAGCACATGTTGTTCTACAGAGAAAGGGAGAAGGGGGGCCTAGTTGGAACAGCTCTTCAGAATACTCACCATGATAAAGGCAATAGACTGCCATAGAAGCGACATCTCTCGGTGGCTTCGAACATTTTTTCATGTTCTTTTTTTCAATAAAACTTGTGTGTTTATAAGTGAAGATATAACAAGTTTCTACACGACAACAAACGCAAAAACCAACGTTAATTGTAAAACTAAAGTGCAGTTTAATGTTTAGTTGTGTTTTTAAGTAATGGCTGCTACAAGTACCGTGCAGTATGTACTCACGACACTTGTAACTAACCGTGGGAAATACACAACACTATAATCACTATAACTGATCTTTTGTGGGGATAAAGGGTCCCAATTAGGTAACCCCTTGTTTAGCGTACGACTACAATTGTTTTTTAAACAATTTGAAAGAAAGAAGGTGATTCTTTTATAACCCGTAAAAAGACTGATGATAATAGGTTTGCTGTTTATTTCGAAAGTGGAGATAATTTTTTTTTTTATTGAATAGTGAGCAAACGAGCAGACGTATCACCTGATGGTAAGCGATTACCGCCGCCCATGGACACCCGCAACACCAAAGGCGTCACAAGTGCGTTGACGACCTTCGGGGAATGGGAAAGGGGATAGGGCGAGGAGATAGAGTATGGGCCTCCGGTATCGTCACTCACTCGGTGAAACACAGCGCAAACGCTATTTCACACCGGTTTTCTGTGAGGCCGTGGTTAAACCCCGTCGAGCCGACCCATTAATGCCGAAGTATAGCTCTTCCACGGTAATAGTGCTACCGCTCAGTCTGAAGAACAGTGGCATAAACAATATGGTTTCTTACAATTCTTCAATCCTCAATCCTGGGAGACCTCAACGACCTGTAAACCGACCTTGTTCTCAATTGGGTCATAAATTCCAATTGAGTAAATATGGAGTATCTATTAATTAATATTATGGCTATTTAATAATATCTTTAGTTATTTATTTAATCATCCACAGTTTGTTACTGTTAGCTTATACAGTATGTATTTATATACTGCTACTGACTGCTTCGGTGGCGCAGTGGTGGCGACTGCTGTGCATGAGGTCTCGGGTTTGAATCCTGGGTCGGACCAAGTGTTTGTGTGATCTACAAATATTTGTTTCGGAGTTTGGGTGTTTTCTATGTATAATATGTATGTATTTACAAAAAAAAAACGTATATATGTATTCATATCAGTTGTCTAGTACCCATAACACAAGCTCTGCTTAGCTTGGGACTAGATGGCGTTGTGTGTTAGATGTCCTTAATATTTATTTATATACTTTTTTTCTAACCAATTTTTATACACCAGGGACTACCCTATACTTTCCACGTCTTTCTTTCCATCCCATGGTTGCCTGGAAGAGATTGCCTTTGGGTGATAAGGCCGCCAATTGTACCTCCTAGTTTTGTGTTACCTTTTTAAGTAATATGATGTACAATAAAGAGATTATTATTATTCTTTACCATGAATGTGTTGGTTCTTTCATACGAACTGCTTAATTACCTTCATTTAACACATTTACTTAGCAACAGGCTGTCGACACCAGGTCTTGTGTGTCTCATTTAATTAATTAAAATATTCTTCAGATTATATTTCTCTTTATAATGTCATTGACATGTAATTGTCGTATGCAAGGCATTGTGTGGATGGATTCTCACGGCGCCGGCGCGTCGCACGAACTCTGCACTTGTTTAGAGGTGTTTAACTTGATGATTAGGAGAGAACCTTGGCTCGATTGAATAAAAAAAATGGCTTTACAAAACGCTGCTGGGGAGGTTCCGGGTATTATTCAAAGTCAAAGTCAAATCATTTATTTCCATAGGCCCCAAAAGGCACTTGAACACGTCAAAAGTACAAACATCAAAATATAAAACAAAACTCAAGTAATCAATTCAGTGATAAAAGGTACTAATACTAAATGCACTGAAATGATTTCAATTACCGGAGCTTAGATTGATTTCGATTCAACTCAAAGGTTTAAATTGAAATCAATCCAAGTACCGGCTCCGGGTATTGCATTCATGAGAAGAGCTGGTGAGAAACTCATGTGTACCATCTTATAAATAATTCATACAAATTGTCTGATTAAAACAATTTAAACTATAACGGATACGCTCTCTAGAACTTACTACCTATGATCACTCACTATAGTCCTGGGTTCTTCAAGCGGGGTGTGAAGTAGTATCTTACTAGGTCGCCACAGTGTGAGTCACCATGCTGCATTGTCCAAATTCGTATTGAGAATAGTGACCACCACTCGTAAGATTCTATTCTAGCTCTCTATCAGGCTGAGTAGAGTCATTTTGACAGTTGTTTATTAAAAACAAAAAACCTGATCACGTCAAATCTTTTGATAATAATTATACATCCTAGACATAAAAGTCATTATTAAGCATTGTCGAAACCTCATTCACGAACATCGATTTTGTAGGTTATACCTTTCGGTATAATGTACAAATATACACAGACTGTTCTTTCTTTTGAGTTAGTCGTAGTCATCAGTAGATCATTTAAGTTTGTTTTTTTTTAATATTCATCATTTGACAAAGAACGCCATCTAGTCCCAAGCTAAGCAGAGCGTGTGTTATGGGTACTAGACAACTGATACTGTATGTATGCACACATTGCTTTTACTCCTTGATGTGTAAGTGATTGCAACCTTATATGCTATGGACTAATTTTTATTATTTTATTACACAAAAATTGATTTCCCTAATTTTAATATTTCTTTAGACCGTTTTCTAGCCTTTGTGTTTTGGTTGCCTTAACTTGCACATATAAGTATTATTGTCAAAAACAAACAAACTTTGTATGAATTATTGGAAAAGATGGTGCACATGAGTTTCTCACCAGCTCTTCTCATGAATGCAATACCCATCGGAGCTGGTACTTGGATTGATTTCAATTTAAACCTTTGAGTTGAATCGAAATCAATCTAAGCTCCGGTAATTCAAATCATTGATTACTTGAGTTACATCCTTTTATCACTGATCAATTCAGTACTTGAGTTTTATTTTATATTTGTATTAATAATGTTTGATGTTTGTATTTTTGACGTGTTCAAGTGCCTTTTGGGGCCTATGGAAATAAATGATTTGACTTTGACTTTGACTTTGATATAAATACATTTGAACTTTTTGTAAATACATATATATTATACATAGAAAACACCCAAACTACGAATCAAATATTTGCAGATCATACAAACATTTGCTCCGACCCGGGAATCGAACCCGAGACCTCTTGCACAGCAGTCGCGTACACTACCACTGCGCCAACGAGGCAGATTTTTAATAACGTTTTTTATATTACTCTTCTTATTTTTTTATTTTTTATTGAATAGGGCAAACGAGCAGACGCATCACCTGATGGCCAGCGATTACCGCCGCCCATGGACACCCGCAACACCAAAGGCGTCACAAGTGCGTTGTCGACCTTCGGGGGATGAGAAAGGGAATGGGGGGAGGGTTGGGGTATGGGTCTCAGGTATCCTCACTCACTCGGTGAAACACAACGCAAGCGCTATTTCACACCGGTTTTCACGTTTTCCGTGAAGCCGTGGTATCACTCCGGTCGAGCCGGCCCATTCATGCCGAAGCATAGCTCTCCCACGGTTTAATTATTTACACGGTTTATTCATAATTTTTTTGTTTTGACATTGTCACTTAGCTTTGAGAGACGTCATAGTTATACATTTGTTAGTTTTATTTAACGTTTGCGATTGTAAAACGTAAATATGGCCACAGGGGCTGATATTAAGCAAGTCTTTCGTTCAAAGGACACACACTTAAAAAAGTGATTTTTAATATTTCTCTCTTATACGTGCTGAAAAGGTTGTACTAGCACTTTAAAGTTTAATATCACACAAACAAATCGCTGAATCGAAATATTGTCTTCACAACCCTTCATTGTTTTTTAAACACATATCTTACAATACCCCACCCAGTAGGGTAGACTAGAAAAAGAAAATCATTCCCCCTTTGTATGTAGCTATCTTTTGTCGGCTTGATTAGTATATACAACCAGAAAATCCACAACCTGAGAGTACGAAACCCTTAGAGACTATGTAGACCTTTTTAGGACTATAGAATACTAATATAAATATATATTTTTTTTAAAAGACAACTCCCACGTTAGGAATAAACATCCTGTGTCGTGGGGGACTTTACAAACATACATGAAACGGACACAAAGAACATCCAGACTCGGGACAACAATTTGTGGATCACACAAAGTGTTGTAGGTACCGCGTTGGATTTGAACCCACGACACTTGGCGCAGTAGCAAGCGGCATGGCGACCGCTGACACCACTCGGCCAACCGTGCAGTCAGTATTCTGTTCAGTCAAATTACATACTCACGCAGATTTTACTGTTACACACCGGTTGAGTCATCCCTTCTCTCTCCATCCCCCAAGGGCCGGCAACGCACTTGTGACGCTTCTGGTGTCGCAAGTGTTCATGGACGGCAGTAATCGCTTACCATCAGGCGATACGTATGATCGTTTGCTACCTATTCCATAAAGAAAAACGAATGCTGTCACTTTAGGTTGGTTTTTTGTGAGAGGGTAGTACCGCCCCGGTCGAGCCGGTCTGTTCGTGCAAGAATCAGCGTGAAACTACTACCTTGAGAGATGTCTGAGGCTTTCGATTAGGTATCACGTAAATCGACTGCACAGATGGCCGAGTGGTTTCAGCGGTCGCCATGCCGCTTGCTACTGCGCCAAGTGTCTTGCGTTCAAATCCCACGCGGTACAACACTTTGTGTGATCCACGAATTGTTGTCCCGAGTCTGGATGTTCTTTGTGTCCGTTTCATGTATGTTTGTAAAAGTCCGCCACGACACAGGATGTTTATTCCTAATGTGGGAGTTGTCTTTTTTAAGAAAAAAAAAATTGAAGAAAAAAGTTTGTAGAAAGCATTAGTAAATATTGGCATAATATTAAACATAATAGAATTTATAGCTTCACAAAAATAGAGTCGAAAACCAAGAAGTTGGACTTTTGTACCTATTTGTAAACTAAAATGCCACAAATATTCGGCAAATTTACCAATTGTTTTACTCGTCAGAAGAGGGAGTACTAGAAATCGGGGTCTAGGTATATTGTGTTGCAGGTATGTTTCACTGTAGCATAGCGTGTAAACTACCATACCGATCAATGAATTAGGTGTGAATAGATCAACAATAATAAACCCGGTGACATACGCTAAAAGTTTTAGCGTAGGTGTATTTATACTTTTTACTTTATTCACTATTCTTTACTCGACTAAAAATCGTGAACTATTGATAGTTCACGATTTTGTATTGACCATTTTTTATTTTTTATTTTTTGTTGAATAGTGGGTAAACGAGCAGACGTATCACCTGATGGTAAGCGATTACCGCCGCCCATGGACACCCGCAACACCAGAGGCGTCACAAGCGCGTTGCCGACCTTTGGGGAATGGGAAAGGGGATGGGGGAGGGGTTAGGGTATGGGCCTCCGGTATCCTCACTCACTCGGTGAAACACAGCACAAACGCTATTTCACACCGGTTTTCTGTGAGGCCGTGGTATCACTCCGGTCGAGCCGACCCATTCATGCATTCAAATAGCAATAACAATCAAACAATGATTAGCAAATCATAACACAACAAACTATCAATTTATTGTTACTACAAATTTCATAACGTTCCATAATCTTTAGAGGGATACTTCTTAAGATGATTATGACATTAGAAGTAATACAACTGTATTTAGAAATATTAATAATTAATTATCAAATAAAGTGTGTTTACTTGACCTTATCATCAATGAAACTAAATCGCTCACAGCGTTTATTAACGAAAATCACACAGGCTTAAATCTTGTACTAAGAAAAGCTCAACTTGTCACCGAATTATTGTAATTAGATAAAATTACAATTCATGCCACATTTAATCTAAAATCAGACTAAAAAATAATCAATAGTTTTAGTCGTATTGTTATAAAAAAAATGCTGTCAGTTATCTTTCGGTCGGTAGAGACACATTGTAGAGACAATCTTAACGGGCCAAATATGTTCGTAGCAAGGAGCTGCCAGAATATGCCTTACGTATGAGTCATTAATGGGCAGATGCGGTAATAGACAAAATTATATACAATTTTATTGTGTCAGTTAAAAAGCTTACATTAAACATGGAACTGACCGTGAAACGTCACGCTCAGAGCCACTCAGAGGACGGAAGCTGATCTTCATATTTATGTTTTTATATACTCGTATACATTGGGACATATTGCTCGAAATGTCTCAAGAATTTGAACATGGTATAATACTTTGTACATATTGTTTTATGTGTATGTCTTTAGTTGTCCCAGAATCCCAACTTGCGCCTGTGACCTTGTCCTCTAAGCCTGGGACCATGAGAACGGCCGGTCTAATCACCCCTTACATATAAGCATGTCAATATTTTAAAGCCTGTGCCCGCCAAACTCGCGGAGGTCATACAATCGTATAAATAAACCAGTCGAGCCGTAGCGGGGCTCCGCATCCGCCGCGAAGCCCCACACGGCAGGGACTTGGCGCCCGACTTGCTAATACGCATCGACGCAATATCCTTTGTGAGACACGCGCCCTCTCGCTCGCCACTGCGCCGCAGAGGGGGATGGAGCGCTACGGTTCAAGCGAAGAAGCCTAGCTTAGCGTTCCGGGCGTGACGTCACGGGGCGCGGGGTGCAGCAGGGCGAGCGAGGCGGCGGGGCGGAGCGCGCGGGGAGGCAGCGGCGCAGAGCCGGCAGTGTACGGCCGGTCGCCACGCGTGTTGACGGTGCACGATGCGCGCGCGGTGAAAAAAAAACAATCGCGATGCTGTTCGAGAGTCCTAACGCGAAACTGTACCCGGCGTTCAACATCCCGCCGCCCGTCAGGCTCAGGTGAGCAGAGTCCCCTGGTGGTGCTCCGTGGAGCACGAGCACCGTGTGTACAAGTGCCAGTGTTCTTAGTTTTTGCCGAAGCCATAAAAAATGCCTATAAAGTGTTGTTTTGTACGGCGGGCGCGCCGCGGCTGTGCGTCTGTCCAGTAACGCTCCAGCGACCGACGAACGAAACGTCGATACGACAACGTCGTTCTATATTTTTTCTCACCGTCCATTATCGTGTTCGACCGTGGATCAGTCTACTGTTGTGATGTTCGACACCCGGAGAGCGCCTCATCTCACGTTGGACATCCGATTTTTGTCCGTATCGGAAGTGGCCAACTAAAAATAGTATAAATCGTGTTCGATCGATACGATCGATTCGTTTTGGTGAGGATCCCGCCTCGTATCGCGTATGAAGAAACTGTTGCGTTCGGCCGGACGTTCAATGTCAGCGTACTTTCGTCAATAAATCGATTTCCACAAGCCCGTGATGGTGTCGTTGCCGCTGTAAACACGGCAGTGTCCTGTTGCGCTCAGAGGCGCTCAGCTCGGCGAACCCACTCGTACATATGTATAAAGTCGTTGTCGTAAGTTTTGTCGGAACAAATCGTTAGCAATGCGACGTCGCCCGGTGGCCTGTCGCTACCTGGTGTGTTTATGTAGAGTAGAGACTCACGGAGTCAGTTGAAATGTAAACAGTCTGAGCTCTGCGCCTCGGACACATGATCCGTCGTCTAATATCTTTATACACTCACTGTGTTGTCGTCTGTCACGTTTTAATTGGTAAGCTACTTAAGACCAATTTATTTCTCAAAACAATTGGTCAACTTACTGATAACTTGTCCGATCAATCTGAATCATTTCACGTTCTGAACATAGTTTGAGTTTTCTTGACAATACAGTCTCAATAATTACAGCCAAATCGCATAACTTAAACACAGGCAAGGTTTGGCTCAATGCAGTTGAAATGAAATCAAATAAACACATACATACTTTGTTACTGGCCTTTTTATTCTTATTGGATCGTTTATTGCTACAGTAGTGTACTACCCTGGGTGTCTGTAACAAATCGCTCACTTCAATAACACAATTGTACTATTTCTTGGAAAATTTCCTAGATTGTGCAATAACCCTTCTAGTTATAATGACCGAACATTTGATTTACTCTAAATAATTTCAATAGAATAATAATAATAAAAACTATGTGTAAAACGAATACAGACACGCTCGTGTGGGCCCACAACGGGGTCGGTTCGGTCCCCTCATTACGCTAAACAAAAGGTTGAGCTAAAACCACTTTTTTGTTATTGCCCTTTGCAACGGGTTTGTGTTTTGTGTGTTCTGAGTGGGGCAGTCTACGAAACTGTGAAGTATTCATCACATTTAGTTAATAATCCAACAAACGAATGGTTTTACGGTTACTGAGTCATGTCATATGACAAATATTACCACTAAACCTTTCAAAATTCAATATTGTTCAACCGTACATCGAATTTAACAGATTGTTTTTGGTTCCTAAAAATTGTATTGATTTCCACTGAGTTGACCTAAAACCTTCCGAATATTTTCCAATTCAAAATATTCAAATGTGTTTTCATTAGAAGAACATTCAAGTTTATTCGTATAATTTGTTGTAGATATGTTTGTCTTTAGTTTAATCTCTTTGTCTGCGAAAAAGATTTCTTCACGCTCAGGACTATTATGGTAGTCCAATTCAATTGTCATTTATACAATATTCGTTTTACTTGTCATGGGCAAACATTCTTCATTACAAGGAAAAAGAAAGAATTACTTGAATGCCAATAAGAATGAAAATGGGCATTTTCTGATTACTTTACTAATACTAAATCTTTACCTAAAATTGACTGTCAAATTACGCAATGCATGATTTTCACGAAAAAATTCTAAAGGATCCATAACATACAATAAAGTAAAGCTACAATACCCCTGATATACAAAACAAAATGAAATCATCTGTAATACAGCATATTTATAGACAAAGAATGAAAGAAAACTAAACACAACTGTTCTAAGCTCGTAAGATGAATATTAAGTAAAGTTAAGTGACAAAAAAATAACGTTGGATAAAAATATGCTTCTTACTTATTGAAAATTCAAAGTTTAGAGATTTACGATACTAACAACTTGACAGAGTAAACTTCACAGAAGCGTGGAGGGAATGAAACGCATCGTAATAAAATAGAAATATACATATTACAGGTGATATCTTATCTACTGCAATAAACACTTTTAAGAATATACCGTCATGCGAAAAGGTTAACAATTTTAAGTTTCTTTAAAGTACGATCACCGAGTATAGTGAAATAGCTATTACCCGCGGCCCCGCCCGCGTGTATGTCGTTTATTGCGGAAAATAGCCAATGGTATTAGTAGCCAATATCCTTTCTCAGGCTTTAGGCTATCTGTGAACCAAACTTCATTTAAATTGGTTCAGAGTTACTTTCGCTTTTATACCAGACTGTATGAATTGTATTTTTAAATTTATGAATGTTTATTATTAAGTGTAATAATTATAGGCATGATCACCTTGGCTGGTCGGAGGATCCTCCCTTTGTGTTGGAGATACATGATACCCTTTCCTCCACACTTATCATTTCATTATTTTTTATATGACATATAGAATCATTCGACTCCAGAGATACTCGAATCATTGACAATGACTGTAGGTCTATAACGCTAAGACCATATACTTGATATTTTGTCCGATGTTTTTTTAAGTTATCTCAAAAACTCCATTTTTTAAAGTTTAAAACAATAGTTTTCCACATAACTTGTACAGCAGAACTTTAAGAGTTAACAAAATGAGAACTGCAAGTCTAGAAAGTTTGGATATAATTTTTCAGTAAAAACGTTTCAGATCTGACCTGGATTCGAGTGCGCTGTACCTCTGTCGTACATATGGCTGCTCTATAATTACTATTTGCAATTAAATGTTCCCTATTTTGAGAACTCCAACCACAGACTAATTATTCCCAGAAAATGTTTTCCCGCTGTCTATCTCACTTCTGAATTATTTGAGGTAATATTTCTTTGGAGAGATTCAAGTTGTAATTTCGTTCATTTAGATTAGATTATGTTGCATTAAGACTGCAAGATGATTGTTGTTTCCTTGGATAAAACTTATTTGTGTGCCAGAGTTTGTGTTTTACCAGACAATTATTTTATTTTAAAGTCTACTCCTGTATTAAAAATATATTCTTGTGTCAGGGGACTTGACAAATGGGTACGAAACAGACACAACGCAGCACACTGATACTCATAAAAACAATTAGTGTTACGTGTGTATACGCAAAGTGTTATCCCATGTGGGGATTGAACTCATAGCACTTTAGAGCAATAGAAATCAGCGTGGCAGACCGCTTAAACCATTCCATAAATGGGGAACATAGGTTTGTTTTTATTTCTCTACATATGAACCGGTTAGAAAGAATGATTGACTTTGCTTCCGAAGACCTAATCTTCTATCCCCAAATTTTTCTCTCAAAATAAATGCTCGAGTAATGATTGCCAATAGGTAATGATACTCACAAACGTGAAAAATATCTGCTAAAAAATACTAAGGAATTTCAAGACTACGGCTCGGCTACGGCTAAGACTGGGGCTCGTACACCGTGGTTATCGACAGGATGACATAAAATAATTGTCTTTTCCTCAAAAGACCAATCCAACTGCACGTTTGGCCTAGTGGTTAAGCGGTCGCCACGCCGTTCCCTACTTCGCCAATTGTACTACAACACTTTGTGTGATCCACAAATTGTTGTTCGAAGTCAGGGTATTCTTTGTGTCCGTTTCATGTATGTTTGTAAAGTCCCCCGCGACACAGGAATTATTCCTAGTGCGGGAGTTGTCTTTACATACTCTTACTTTTATTTAACATTGTTCACGGACTTAAAAAATACACCTATCTTTGTGGTTTGTGCCGTCGTTTCTTCCCAGAGTGAGCCTTGTAGCTGTAAAGTCCGACTTGTAAAAATGTCTGTAAAAACTTATTTACAAAATTAAATGATTCATCGTTTACAAGGTTGGTCAATACACTGTTGCAGTAGACAAGACTAGTGACCAATAACCGACGTCTGCTTTGACAATAAATGCTGATAATCAGTACATCCGTCATAATAATACACTCAAGAATACCGACAGGCTTTGTCTTTGTGAATAGTTAAAGCGAAGCGACAATGCAAATGATTAAGTAATGACAGATATTTGGATTTATGTAAGGGTATTGTTTTTGAACTGGATTTCTTTCTATTAAATAGGAGGCAAACGAGCAGACGTATCACCTGATGGTAAGCGATTACCCGCAATACCAGAGGCGTTACAAGTGCGTTGCCGGCCTTTTAGGAAGGAGTACGCTCTTTTCTTGAAGGTTTGAAGGTCGTATTGGTCGTATTTATTAAAGTTGAGAGTATAATTAGCTTCAAAATAACCGACTCCTTTGAATTAGATTTTGAATATTATTTTTGGATAGCCTAATTATCGAGAGAGACTATAGGCTTTACAACACAATGTTTAACCAACAGTAGTGAAGCTACTCTTGGGTTATGCTAATGCTTTCCATCAGGCGGAGTAGAGGCGCTTTGATAGGCTGATATGTATGAAAAGCACTAATGAAAAATGTTGAGACGCAGTCATAGTAAATATGTAATTTTAGGCGGGAATAGATTGACTTGAACCTGTGTAAGATTTCCTCGACGTGCACTTTGTGGCAATAGTGCCTCGTACGTGACCGGAGTGATACCACGGCCTCACAGAAAACCGATGTGAAACAGCGCCTGCGCTGTGTTTCACCGAGTGAGTGAGGAAACCGGAGGCCCTATCCAACCCCTTTCTCCATCCCCTTCCTCATCCCCCAAAGGCCGGCAACGCACTTGTGACGCCTCTGGTGTTGCGGGTGTACATGGGCGGCGGTAATCGCTTACCATCAGGCCATACGTCTGCTCGTTTGCCCACTATTCCATAAAAAAAAATAGTTAGAGTTGTAGATGTGAGACCCTGCTAGAGTATTGCATAAACAACTTCCCTTATGTGTATTACTGAAAATATCTAAAGCCAAGCTTCCGAAAGAGTTCTCGCACTAAGAGCATATCTTGTGTTCACAAATATATAAACAAAGAACAATTATATTCAGAACGACAATTTGTGCATTACACAAAGTGTTGTTCTCGGATGGAACCGCAACACTTAGCGCTGTAGGAAGGGGTGATTTAACTACTGTACCATCCGTACAGACTTTATAATTAATATAACAATGTTAATATCAAGATCCGAAGCCGCACTTTCCGACGTTACTGAGTTTTTATCAGTTGGTTGTAGTTGGATCGAAACCTCGGGTAAACAGATTAATGAGTTAATTACTTTTACCGACATTAAATCCCTCTTAATATCGTCTTTAATCGTTATAACCACCATGGCTACAGAACCAAAAGTGGGTTTGAAGGAAATTTGTGAATAATGATTTAAACACACATTAACACAGGCCCAGTTTAATAATAAGCCACAGATAAAAAATGATGCTAGTGAAAACAACTAAAGACACACGAGGCTGATTGATCTCAAACTATGCAGAGCCTGTACAAAGGTACTCAGAGTGCTGATAAACATAAAATTACTAATATATTATATACAAATTCTTTGTCCTGGGTAGAAAACCAAGACTAAACAATCAGGCTAACCAACATCTACATTAAAATACAAGTAAAATTAAAACCTATTGACAGTAGATCAACAAATATGTAAATAAATAAAAAAGAACGCCTTTGACGATTCATATCTCAATGAAGTCTGAAGAAACATCTCAAATGTCAGATTTGACAGCTCAACTCCCGCCAAAAAGCTTATGTTTATGTGAAATTTGTTCAACGACAAGCGAATATGTGTTTTATTGTAATAAAATGGTCATAAACAATACATTAAATTTGCGCAGAACGAAACAAGTTGAAGCGTGAAATTGATTCAGGGTTTATGGTATTAGATATGGCGTAGAATAATTTGTTATTTGATAACTAAATGTTACAACATTTCAACGAATAGGTAATATACTTAATGTACTACGTTTTTTATCTGTGCTCATTGCTCAGCATCTTAATATTTATGAATAGCCTATAGTACAGTGTTAGAATAAAATTTGTATTCCATTCTTTAAATAAAATTGAACGGGCTGGTTTCGCTCTATGTTAAAATAAAAGATTACTGATTGTTTTATATTGTTAATATCATCATAGACAAAGAAATAACCGTTAATGGTTGATGACTGGATATAAACCTCGCCATATGCACTAGTATGTTCACTGATGGCTATAGAAAATATGGCTTAGTCTTTTTATACCATATTGGCCAGGCGGGTTGATACTTGATAGTAAATGGTATTCCTAAATTATTTTTGATCGACTTCGAAAAGGAGATTCAAATTTTTTTTTTGTATATTCGAGCATAACTCCATTATTTATAGACCGATTTGAATTTTTTTCGTTCAAAAGGAGTTTATTCCATAAATGTACCATTCAAATTTCATATAGATCTGACTATGAGTTTCGGAGATTAACAACGAAAATCTTCAAAAATGACAGAAAATCATCATAAATATACGTACTTTATGCGTATTTGTATATTTAAATGTCTGTCTATTTATTTACTGCCTTGGTGGCGGTGGCGTAGTGGTAGCGTATGCGACTGCTAAGCTTGAAGTCTCGGTCGATTCCCAGGTCGGACCAAATGTTTGTATGATCTGCAAATATTTGTTTGGTAGTTTGGGTGTTTTCTATGTATATTATGTATGTTTTTATGTATTGATATCAGTTGTCTAGTACCCATAACACAAGCTCTGCTTAGCTTGGGACTAGATGGCTTTGTGAGTTAGATGTCCGGAATATTTATTATTTATTTACATTTAGATTTTTAGTAAGTAAAGTGAGCACCAGGATGCGCTACTACCTTTTTAATCCTTCTCATAGGTATAATAGGCCGTTTTGGGCTCAGGTAACCCCTTTTTTAAACACTAACGATAGAGTGAATTAATAGTGTCGAGCCGGCTCATTAGCGCCGTGCATGACTCTCAGGCCATTCAATCTCATGTTCATTATGTAACCAAACATTGCGACACAATTTCAACAATTATTTCTGACACAATTGGGCACACATCAGCAGTCGCCAGCTATTCGTACGACTATCAATTGATCTCAATACAATCATCTCTCTCTTTAATGAATATTTTATTTCATTGATGATGTTCCACTTTTTGCAAGTACTTTTGATATGCATGGAATTTTGACCAAATTTGCTTTAATAAAATAATAAATATTATCGGACATCTAACACACAACGCCATCTAGTCCTAAGCTAAGCAGAGCTTGTGTTATGGGTACTAGACAACTGATATGAATACATATATACTTTTTTTGTAAATACATTATATATTAAACATAGAAAACACCCAAACTCTGAAACAAATATTTGTAGATCCCACAAACACTTGGTCCGACCCAGGATTTGAACCCTAGACCTCAAGCACAGCAGTCGCATTCACTACCGCTGCGCCACCGAGGCAGTTTTAATCGCAGCTTTGGTCGTATTTATTGATTTATAAGTAATATTTTAGACTTTTTTCTTTATTTCATAGTTTTTCTACGATACTACAATTCTCACCAGCTGCTCTTTTGAACAAATTTTTAAATCGACACGAACAATATAATTTTATTCGCAAAATCTTTAAATTTACCTACATTTTGTAGTAGTATAGTAGTAAAATTAACTCTTCATTGTACAAAAAATATTATTTTCAATTGATAAAAATTACATGACAATGAACAAAGGATTTTTCATGTCGCTATTTTTTTTATTTAAATCATTATTGGCTTTGAATAAAAGTTGGCTGTATGTCCAAACCGTTCAATCATTCGCAGCGAATGAATGAGCGAGTGTTGCCAAGTGCGTGTACTAAATAATAGTTGTAAATAATAACTGCAAACATTCATAATATTTGCGTTTAACGGAACATACTTTGTACGGAACATATGTTCGCTGTTCGTGAGATGATTACCGAACGATGTTAATGGATTCATTGCCAATGTTCTACTAATAACTATAGTATTATAATAATATTAGCGATATGGTCATTAACCTCCTAATTTAATAACACCATCATAGACCTTTTTTGTTTTTTTTAGTATTATCTACGGAAGAGGAGAAACGTTTATTTTTAATTTAAATTTTACTAATGATATTTTTCTACCAATGTGATTTCAGATGTATATCTATGAACGTAAGGTAGATATTTAAATAACGAGGTATGTTGTACTTCGGAGAAGTTTTAAAAAATGAAGCGTCACGTCTGCGGAATCAAAAGATACGGCCAGCCATGTCAAATATATTTTTAAATGATGCGATAACAATCTTTTGGCGCTCAGTTAAATTACAAACTAGAGTTGCCAAATTGTTGACTTACTTTATGTCAATTCAAAGTTGCCAGACACAAAAAGATTTTATTTTTGACCGAATGAACTATCCTTAGTCGCTTTTCTAAATTAATTTTAAACTGAAGTCCATATTTTCTTTTAAAGTGAATGGACACAAATGTAAGGTTCTACAAATAGGTACCTATAGTCTTTCATGGTGTGATTTATCTACATGATGTTCAATATAATCAACAGCCTATAACAGCCCATTGCTGGACATAAACCTTTCCTTAAAAAGGACCTACTATGACTTACTTTAAAGCACAGAGTATACAGAAACAGTATTCAGAGTATATTAACAAAAAACAGGTGTGTGTGCGATTCACACACGATAGAAGTAATCCACTATGATCCCGGGTCCTTTAAGCGGGGCGTGAAAAAGCATCTCACTAGGCCGCCATAGTGCTGGTCACCATGCTGCACTGTCCTTGTTTGCATTGAGGATGGTGACCACCACTCTTGGATTCTGCTGGTGCTTTCCATCAGGCAGGGCAGAGTCATTTTGGTAGCTTATGTATAAAACAAAGAAAAGGAAGTAAAATTTCAGTAAATCGGCAAAAGAATGAGACCGACATTTGCTCTCTCGCTCTGCCTCACTAATTACAGGCGACTTTTTGTATTTGTATCTGTCACCTGTCGTTCTTTCCGTTGCATCTGGTTTGAAATCAGAACGATTCTAAAGAAGTTTCACTTCAAAAAAGGTATTAAGATTTTTAATAAAAGTTTCTTAATATAATAAATACGTGAGTATTTTTCAAATAATTATGATGACATGATCTGGTTTCCTTGTCTTCGTAATCTGGAATATTCTGTATTCAATTGTATATTAACTAATGCAGTAGTCTGACTTCTATAATTCAGTTACCATCGTACACTAAGATAGATTCAAATATGATTTATTACAATATTAAATATGATATCGAAAGATAAAATATACTGGTAAATTCTGGAATGTTTCAGGATTTATGTCAGTGGCATGTCTTTTGTACAAAATAAACAACAAAAGAAGCAAATAATGAGTTTTGTGACAAACGCTGTGAAGATACTTCGGTCCGATATCGTTCTACAAATGGAAGTATCTATAAAAATAATAAAAAAAAAAATATATTTGCGAAAAATTCTGTCATATTTTTTTTTGGATTTGAATAGGCGTGTGTTTTCCATCTTGCCTGATGATGAGAACAAACTTCTTTCTAGCATTTATTAATCCATTAGGGTTAGTTCAACCGTTTTTACCTGAATATCAGTTTTTTAAATTAAAATCGGACCTCCGCAAGCTTGAGGGCAAATAGAAATAAAAAATTGAACTAGTTGTCAGTAAATTTGGGAAGTGCCCAATCACAATTGCCATAGATGTTCATGACAACCGGGACCGACGGCTTAGCGGCGTAACTGATGAAAACTAACATAAATATGCAGGCACATACTTCAGATGGGTACAGGTACAAACAGACAACTTAATACTCATTTTTACTTAAAATTGAATTCACTACCTGTACAGCCGGCAGCCATAACCATTAGCCGAACAAGGCAGTCATGACTCCCAGAAATCCTAAAAGTACTATATTCGATAATGGACGTTTTCCCTCCTAATTTTTGTTAAACTTTTGCGTTCAAAAAACCGTCTAATCGTTTATGTCGCCCCGGTATTTTGTTGTAAATTACTAAACTAATAAATAATATCAAATACCTACAAAAGAATGCTTTTGTTTTTTTGCATAATTACTTTCATGAATATCTGCCAACTGACACTCAAAACTATTAAATACAATAATGTTTTTCGTTGAAACAACGACTCGGAGCGAAAAGTGAAAAATCGCAATATGTTTAGTACATTTCTAGACGATACCTACTACAAATATCGTCATAAATCAAACTGTTACTTTTCAATTTATTATTTTCAATTCAATCAAAATGGCGGAGCTGGGTACGTCATTTCAACTATTCAGATTCTCTATGAACTGTGCACAGTCGACATTCATTTTACTATTAGAAAGTATTGATTAAATGAATTCGTTTTGTGAAAATAATATCGGTCAAGCTCGAGCTGAGTTCCGTGCCAGTTTCATCGCGGACAATCCGTTATTTATAGTATTGTACACTGAAAAGTTTATGACCGTTGTTGGACGTTGTCTATGGATTTTCAATAAACGTTGGACTTGAGCTTGTATAACTGAGATTATATTGTATTTTAAACTTACAGACAGTAGGGTATTGAGAGCTTTTGAAGGTTTTTGTCAATCGAAAATAGATCTTATCTTAGCGTCAAGTGCTATTTTCATTAATCATAGACAAATTTATAGTTGATCTGTATCTTTATTAAACTGCATAGAAACTGTATAAAGTATAAAAACTGGTCAGGTTCTAAATTTAAAATATTTTTTCTTTTATCCACGTGTCTGTTCCTAAGATTCTATACATTTTTGAAGTAGGAAAATAAATTTTTATTTACGTGTAACAGGGGTCGAACTTTACAATAAGAAAATGGCGATACAATATTATAGACATTAGAAAGAGAGCGACAGAGACTTAAAAGGTAATATGTATTTAAGAAGCAACTTTACTAGCGAAAGATTTGAAACGGGATAGCCACGGCAAATTTTAACAGACACATTCGCAATGAGTATGGTAGCCACCACTCTTGGACTCTGCTCGTGCGTTACCTCAGGCAGAGTGGAGTCTTTTGGCTGGCATATATACCTCTTTTTTTTTCTTTTTTTTTATTGAATAGTGGGCAAACGAGCAGACGTATCACCTGATAGTAAGCGATTACCGCTGCCCATGGACACCCGCAACACCAAAGGCGTCACAAGTGCGTTGCCGACCTGTGGGGGATGGGAAAGGGAATGGGGGGAGGGATTGGGGTATGGGCCGCCGGTATCCTCACTCACTCGGTGAAACACGGC
The DNA here is from genome assembly GCA_916048165.1 of Spilarctia lutea. NCBI lineage: Eukaryota > Metazoa > Arthropoda > Insecta > Lepidoptera > Erebidae > Spilarctia > Spilarctia lutea. The sequence continues at coordinate 555,200 of OU696494.1, forward strand.
GCAAACGCTATTTCACACCGGTTTTCTGTGAGGCTGTGGTATCACTCCAGTCGAGCCGACCCATTCATGCCGAAGCATAGCTCTCTCACGGTTACATTTATGTGAAAAAAACTATTTACAAATCGTGTGTTGTGAACACAAGTGGTTCAATGAAGGTCGACGCGTGGTCAGTGCCGCTTGTCTTGGTCATATCACATCAAATCGAATGATATAGGACCTTGTGGGTTTTATAATTATATATAGTTTTATAAGTCTGTTTCGCTAAGGTTCGATTGTAAAGTAGAGTAAATAATTTTTTGATGAGAACGTTAATTTATTCTGCCTAGATGTCGTTATTGTATAATGTTTCTAATATGTAATACATAGGTTTAATATAACTCGTTATTAATGTTAATCTTCTATAATTGAGGGAATACAGCATTACTTATCAATGTAACTTTTAATCTTTGCTAGAGATCTATAAATAAATAAAAATAAATAAATATTGCCGACATCTAACACACAACGCCATCTAGTCCCAAGCTAAGCAGAGCTTGTGTTGTGGGTACTAGACAACTGATATAAATACTTATATACCTTTTTTTTGTAAAAACATACATATTATACATAGAAAACACCCAAACTCCGAAACAAATATTTGCAGGTCATACAAACATTTGGTCCGACCCGGGAATCGAACCCGAGACCTCAAGCTTAGCAGTCGCATACGCTACCACTACGCCACCGAGGCAGTCATAAATCCTCTACACATTTTTATTTATTGTATAGAGGGCAAACGAGCAGACATATCGCTTGATGGTAAGCTATTACCACCGCCCATGGACACCCGCAACACCAGAGGCGTGTTGTCGGCCTTTTAAGGAGTACGCTCTTTTCTTGAAGGTTTGAAAGTCGTATTGGTCCGGGAACACCACAGGCGACAGCTCATTCTACAGTTTTGTTGTTGGCGCGGCAGAAAGTTTCGGGAAAAGCGCACAGTTGTGGACTGCCAACCATCTAGAACCATCTAGATGATGGGGATGACATTTCTGTCGCGTAGGACGATGGTGGAAAGAGGCGGCAGGGATCAGTCCGAACAATTCCTCGGAGAACTCCCTATACTATACAACTAATATTATAAATTCGAAAGTAACTCTATTTATCTGTCTGTCACACTTTCACGGCTCAATCGTAACACAGATTTTAATTAAATTTGACATGGAGGTACTTTGATTCATGAAGAAATGCATCGGCTACTTTTTACAGCGATAATCGATATATACGCGGGCGGAGCCGTCAGCAACAGTTTGTTATAAATATGTACAAATTAATAAAATTAAAGTGTCTGTTTGTAATTTCAAATTGACAGCTTTTCAGTTACTGGATATGAAAGTATATATTCAGTACGTACATAAAAAATCATTTTAAATTTTTATATCTATCTTCTATCTGTTTGTTCCGGCAAAACTCTAGAATGGCTTCACCGATTTTGACAGAACTTTCACTAGGAGATAGCTGATGCTATAAGGATTAAGTTAGACTACTGTTATATTATCTTTTCGGTAAATTTTATAAAAAATGACAATGAATATAGATGGAATCAATCGCTATTTCTAGTTTATTTGCAATAAAGTGTTAATATTTTTAAAAGATGTCTCAATAAGTGTTTCATCTATACTAATACTTTCTAAACGAATTCATTGTTACTCGTACTACAACCTATACGATACCGCCGCCATTTTAAATTACAATTGTTTGATAATGCGTATGTAGGTTGTTTTGATTGCAACTAAGATTTTAATTAAAATTTACCAACATAAACATAAAGCCTATTGAATCAAGTAGGTAGGCAGAAGTGTAAAAGTTAGGTTATTTTGCATTTGATCAAATATCATTCACTAACTGACCCACGCAACCTCGTTTGCGTCTTATATTGCCCGTAGCGTAAAAATATTCCCGTTTTTGAAACATTCTTCATTGGTGCTCCGCTCCTATTAGTAGTAGCGTGATGACATATAGCCTTCCTCGATAAATGGACTATCCAACACCAGAAGAATTTTTCAAATCGGACTAGCGGTTCCTGAGATTAGCGCGTCCAAACAAACAAACAAACAAACTCTTCAGTTTTATTTTATTAGTATAGATTATTAACATCAACTTTAGGCTGCGCTGGACTGATACTTTGGTATCAAGTTTTTATAATTTTATGCTTCTCTTATACAGTGCTGTTGTCCTGGTAGTTTGCGCCCATAGCTCTTCCGACACCCACGGGATAAATAAGGTCACCACACGGTAATCAAGTATTGTAATAATCGATTGTCAGGATATTTCAAATCAACTCTAACCAGAGTTTTTTTTTTATTGAATAGTGGGCAAACGAGCAGACGTAAACCATTATATCTATGTATCACCTGATGGTAAGCGATTACCGCCGCCCATGGACACCCGCAACACCAAAGGCGTCACAAGTGCGTTGCCGACCTTTAGGGGATGGGAAAGGGGACGGGGGAGGGGTTGGGGTATGGGCCTCCGGTATCCTCACTCACTCGGTGAAACACAGCCCAAACGCTATTTCACACCGGTTTTCTGTGAGACCGTGGTATCACTCCGGTCGATTCGACCCATTCATGCCGAAGCATAGCTCTTCCACGGTAGAGTTTTGTATCATATTGAATTCTCTATTACTTTTATTTGAAACTCCCGGTGCCGGGTAATGCGGCTTCGAGGGACATCGAAGCTTAGCTAGTAATAAATAATGGTTTACGTCGGTTTTTATTGCGCTTAGTGTTTTGGTTTAAATCCCATTCGAGAGAACAATGCGTGACCCACAAATTGTTGTGTATGTTTGTGACACAGTAGATGTATTCCTAGTTCAGGAGTTGTCTACCGTAGTGACGTTGGAATGGAAGAGGCCAGTAGAGGCCTATTTCCAGGACTGCAATAGGCAGGCGAGTTACAAAACAGCAAAAACAGACAAAATAACATTACGTTAAATGTAATGTGATAATAAATAACAAATTACCGTCTAATTACTGACATTGTATGTAAATAAGTGTCCATTGTGTAGTCAGTAGGGACTCTTTAATTGTACAGCGACTGGCTGTATAATCTATACTAATAATAAAGCTGAAGAGTTTGTTTGTTTAAACGCGCTAATCTCAGGAACCGCTGGCCCGATTTGAAAAATTATTTCAGTGTTGGACAGTCCATTTATCGAGGAAGGCTATACGCCGACCGTTTATCTGAGTCCTCGCCTGCGCGGTAACAAGGGCGTTCTTTACTATGACGTCACATATTTTACGAACTATCTTGGCGAATTTCATCTCGTGTGTATCTAACTAAGCGCCCCCCCCCGCCCGCACCTGTCTCAGTCCCCTTTGTCGTCATACCCCCGCGCCCCTGTTACCGCGCAGGCGAGGACTCAGATAAACGGTCGGCCTATATATGTCATCACGCTACTACTAATAGGAGCGGAGCACCAATGAAGAATGTTTCAAAACGGGAGAAAATTTTCACGCCACGGGCAATGTAAGACGCAAACGAGGTTTATTTACCGAGATAGCAGTTACCTCTGTACAAAATTTTATCACAAAATTGGTTTGGCCGTTTGAGCGTGAAGAAGTAACAAATATACAAACACATACACAAACTTTATTTTATGTGTGGCTCTGCCGAAATGACTCTACTCTGCCTGATGGAAAGTTTACGAAAATTTACTAATAATAGTATAAGCATAACCCAAGACTAGTGGTCACCATACTCATTGGGAATGCAGCGTGGTGACCCACACTGTGGCCTAGATGCTTCTGTATCATTGGGCCTCCGGTCTCGCACTCACCAACGAAACACGACAGCATGAACGCTGTCATTTTTCGTTGATCGTGCGAGGATAGTGCCGCTCCGGTCGAGCCCAACGAACTGCAATCAGCGTAGCTCTACTACCTGTTGAAAACTTTATTCCTTGTAACGATTTTCTTAAGATATATTGTTAATTACGTATGAACTAGCTATCGCTCGCAGCTCCGCCCACTAGCATGTCCGTTATCAAGGTAAATAGTCTATATTTTTCATCAAGAATCAAAGCTTTTTTTTTTATTAACTGGCAAACCAGCAGACGTATCGCCTGATGGTAAGCGATTACCGCCGCTCATGGATACTCGCACCACCAGAGGCGTCACATGTGCGTTGCCGGCCTTTGGGAAATAGGGAGGGGGAAGGGGTGGGCCTATGGGCCTCCGGTATCCTCACTAACTCAGTGAAACACAGCGCTAGCACTATTTCACACCGGTTTTCTGTGAGGCCGTGGTATCACTCCGGTCGAGCTGGCACATTCATGCCGAAGCGTGGCTCTCCCACGGAATCTCTAAGCCAAATTTAATTGAAATCGGTGCAGTAGTTTAGCCGTGAGCTGTCAGGGCTAACAGACAGACGAAAGATAGAGTTGTTTTCGAATGTACATTATATAAGTATAAATTATTTAGAAATAGGTATAAATACATTAATTAACTAACATCTTAATCCAGGTATCGTTTGTCCACAATAGGGGACACGTCATCTATTGCCATTTTAGGGGTGAAGAGAGAAAATTTGGAAGTATTTCTGAACTCAAAGATGAACGAGCAGACAGCAAAGTACCAGGAAATCATAAATATTAGAAGATGAATAACTATTGTATTAGAATTTGTTATACTTTAAAAAAACGGTGGCCTTGCTAACGCATGTTCGTAATTGACTTGTAATGTGATCCGTGCAGTCCCAAGGTTGGTGCCGAGTTGAGTACGATTTGTTCTCTTATATAATACATAATGATACAGTATTTACATTGTAAAGTTGACCAATCCTTGATAGGTCAGTTTTTAGATGGGTGACCATTCTTAACACACATCAGAGAGCACGTTAAGCCGTCGGTCCTGGTAGCCATACGAACGTTTGTGGCCATCATTACGAGCAGTTATAACGTCTATCTACAGAACTTCGAAATCGTCTATTACCTACTTGTGTTGTGTTGTTGTGATGCCATACAGCTCCATACAGCCATATCTTATAGAATAAGGTAGACTTGAAATAGACACAACCTAACTGCGAAATGGCTCTGAGGATGAATGGAGGATAGATGGATGTATGGATATAAAACATTCTACCAAACAACCTTCAAACTACCGTAGGACTATTTTTATAGAATAGGAGGCAAACGAGCAGACGTATCGCCTGATAGTAAGCGATTACCGCCGCCCATGGACACCCGCAACACCAGAGGCGTCACAAAGTGCGTTGCCGGCCTTTGGGGGAATGGGAAGAGGGGTGGGGGATGTTGGGGTGTGAGCCTCCGGTATCCTCACTCCTCACACTCACTCAGTGAAACACAGCGCAGGCGCTATTTCACACCGTTTTTCTGTGAGGACGTGGTATCACTCCAGTCGAGTAGGCCCATGCATGCCGAAGCTTGGCTCTCCCACGGAAAATCTTCAGATTATGACGAGAACAAATTATTTTCCTTAGCTTATAGGCTCTGTCCCTTAATAGTCAAAAATTACCTTAAGAGGGCCATTTCTTAGTGAGTTTGTCAGACCGGTTTTCCTCAATAACGTTTGTACATTTCAATTTCAAATTACATTTAATACTCATGTCTGTTCCATTGGAAGTGAAAAATTTGGGCAACCATTTGAGTTTTACACATTTAATTTAGCATTTTACAGGTCAATTAAAAGTTATTTGGGTAAATATCTTATTGGCTTAAATTACGAAATAATTAAAAAGAAAAATCTAGAATTCGTCAATTTGCTTAAAACATTTTATGACGTTGTCGATCGATGTTTGGGTAAATATTTTTAGGATGACAAAGTTAATTTTTACTTTCAAAGAAAAACAGATAATATTTTTAAATGACTTTCGCAAACGACGATATGAAAGAATATACAGAATTATTTGTATGTCGGTTAGTTCAGTTTTGTCCAGTTTTTGAACGTACACTTAGTAACACTATTAAAAAAAGCAACAACTTCACATTAATTTACACTTACTAATTCCTATTTGTTTTTAAATTATCGCGAGAGAATTTATAGCAAATATTTTTTTTACTAATCTGGAGCAGAGTTGATAACAAAACAAATAAAAAAAAGTCAATTGACAGATGTGATCGATGAAGGGAAACGTCAAACTAAATCAAGTTAGAGACAAGAAAAGAATGTATATGTTTAACATAAAACTTTTTGTTGCTGTCACGCTCTTGAACATAAATATCACTTTTATTTATTATTTTACACTCAAGTTATATAAACACCTAATTAAATAATGTCAGTTAATTAACATTATGCAAAACATTCTCATTAAATAGTATTAAAATTTAAACTGTTTCAATTTTTAAAGGTTTTTAATGGTGTAAAAAATTAAACGTATTATAGAGAAATGATAGTAAAAAACGTGTACCTAATTATTATAATACTAGCTGAACCCCGCGGTGCTATCCGCGGTACGACAATAATCACAGGCAAAGTTGCGAGGCGAAGCTAATATCTTTATAAATTATAACCTACGTGTTATTGTGATGTATAAGCTATATTATTGTAAATCGTAAAATAAGTAACTTTTCTGGTTGATTTTTTACACCTTGTTTCTTGAAAAACGCAAATATCTTACGGAACCCTATTTTTTCCCAAAATAAAATATAGCCTATGTTACTCGTGGATAATGTAGCTTCCGAAGGGTGAAAGAATTTTTAAAATCGGTCTAGTACTTTTTGAGTTTATTTGTTACATACAAAAATACAAATCTTTCCTCTTTATAATATTAGTGTAGATGTAGATAAGGTAAAATCTAATAGTTAGGATAGGCCATATTATTCTGATTTCAAATGTACTAAACAACGCATTATTATAAACTGTAGCTCTCCTTACACTAGATGTAGTTCATAATATGAATCCTTTGTGAACAAAACTGGTTTACACAACTTACATTCCGTCAAAGAGGCAACAGCAGCAACAAAACTTTTTATAAACCATAGAGTACATTTATTTTTTAAAGTCAGTGGTCTAGTTACATCGTAATCTGTGTTCCTCTCTGGCTTACAACAATAAAAAAGTAAAGCCAACAGCCAGCATCACTCAAAACAATTTAAAAATGGAACGTTTGATCTGAACGGGGCGCGCGCCCCTACACCTGCGCGTTGCCGCTCCGAGCAGTGCGCGCCCGCAGCGGCAACGTCGCACAGGTATCGAGTTCCATACTGGAACTGGATAACAGGCTGACTCCGCGATCTTATGTTGTCCTATTGCAATGAAAGTGAGGTTATATTGTCTGAATCGGGTAATGGGGCTTTTGTTTTTATTTTTCAACCTACATGTTTTTAATTGACGTAGACAGTTAACTAACTTTATAACGTCAAACGATTTTTTCTGTGTTGCCAGTAACACTATTTATTATATGACAACAAAAATTAATCATTATATGAATTTACTAGCTGACCCACGTCGTTTGCGTCTTATATGGCCCGTAGCGTCAAAACTTTACCCCGTTTTTGAAACATTCTTCATTGGTACTCCGCTCCTATTAGTAGTAGCGTAATGATATATAGCCTATAGCCTTCCTCGATAAATGGACTATCCAACACTGAAATAATTTTTCGAATCGGACCAGCGGTTCCTGACATTAGCGCATTCAAACAAACAAACTCTTCAGCTTTATTATTAGACTAGCTGAACCCCGCGGTGCTACCCGCGGTACGACAATAAACACAGGCAACGTCGCGAGGCGAAGCTAGTATTTTTATAAATTATGACCCACGCAACCTCGTTTGCGTCTTATATAGCCCGTAGCATGAAAATTTTCGCAAAATAAGTAACTTTTCTGGTTGATTTTTACACCTTGTGTCCGAAAAACCCAAACATCTTACGGAACCCTATTTTTTTCCAAAATAAAATATAGCCTTAATTACTCGTGGATAAAGTAGCTTTCGAATGGTAAAAGAATTTTTAAAATCGGTCCAGTAGTTTTTGAGCCTATTACATACAAACATACAAAAATAGGTACAAATCTTTCCTCTTTATAATATTAGTATAGATAGACCTTAGTTTTTGATTCATTTTTCTCACACTTGAGATTACATAATTATGTGTTTTTCACAATAGACATTTGTATTAAACTCAAATTTGATAAAAGTCTTTACCATGTTGCCTTTCTGTGCGTAATATCGGACACCTTGGTCTTTGTCCATTTTTTTTATCATTTTAAAACCTCATAGGAGACGTGAACAACAGGCCTATTTCTATTTAGAAATCTATTTAATAAATAAAAATAAATCGCCAAATGTGTTGCTTAACGCAAAACTCGAGACCCGGTCGACTAATTCGGTTTTGTTTTAATATTTGAATTTGGGTACTAGGAAAGCAGGTTCTTATGCTGCGAAAAAAAGTAAAAATTGCGAGGGAAATAGTTAAAAAAACAATTTTCTTTCTCCATTTAAACCAAATAGTAACTTAAAACAGAGAGTCTATCGGGGCAAAAATATATCATTTCTTTTTAATTTTTATCATAGACAATACAACAAAAGCTTATCAATAAGCATTCAATCGTGTTTGTTGTTACTGAGTTGTGACGTCACAATACCCGGTATGCCTCAATGACGCTATCAATAAACACTTACCTAGTATTGAATACACCAAGAATGCGCTATTCTTCTCAACTGCTCTGTTATAAAATAACTAAAATAACACCGAGTCATATAGGTTAATAATAGCCATAGACAAAAGAATGAAAAATAATTATTGATTTTTTAACAGTGGCAACACTAAACAAACAGAAACAAAAAACTTTCATCAAATTTGATAAAGACAGTGGTTTTACCCGGCACAAAAAACAAAAATTTTTAAACTTGGTGTTTCATATGTGAAAGTATTTATAATGTTTTTATATACTCAAAATGTATTAAAATATTTAAAATTAATTGCTTTTGATAATAAGACCGCCCTTTATCTATCTATGTATATAAAAATGTTATGTTGTTTGTGTACGCTTCAATAATTCAAAAAGTTTTGCACCGATCTAGCTGAAATTTTAGAATGATATATGATCCGCATCAAGCCGCGACCGCGAAAAAACACGGAAAACCCGACATAAAAGTAGGCAGAGCTGCGGGCAACAGCTAGTACATTATGTATTTGTAATCTTATATACTCTTTTGAAAAAAAAGAAAAACGGTGTACAAATAGAGGGTTTATATCTATCTAAAGTAATTACTTCTAAAAATAGGGAAATTGGAGGGTATGCAGAAGAAACAGTTTTATGTTTGTAAAGGAAAACAGTGAAATGAAAGTGATATTGTTTGAGCAGTTGAATTGGGAAGAGTAAGTAAGGTGTTGAGGAGGTCAAGATACCACTACAGCTGGTTGTTTCTGGCAGGCACTCTTTAACATTGTATGTATAACATATGCCTATAAATTAAGCTTAATTATTTCATGCTAGTGGAGACTTGTTGATCAGAATCCGACAATTTTTTTAATTATTTCAGCTTTCTACACCAGGTACTCTTTTAAATACACTTTAACTGTGTAGTTAACATAATTTTCATAAAAAGGGGAACAAAGATTTTGCATTACGTATTTTAGGACATTTAACACACAACGCCATCTAGTCCCAAACTATGCAGAGCTTGTAGAATGGGTACTAGACAACTGATATTAATACTTATATACTTTTTTTATAAATACATACATATTAACATAGAAAACACCCAAAGTCCGAAACAAATATTTGCAGATCATACAAACATTTGGTCCGACCTGATCGAACCCGAGACCTCAAGCACAGCTGTCGCATACATTACCACTGCGCCACCGAGGCAGTTAAATCTAAGTTGATCAAGACAGTCTGAGCTGTATACGTTCAAATATCTAATACCGCTACATACTCGTACTTGCCCCAATATTTATTATTCTCTCAGTTTCTTCAGTCTCATTCTTTTATGTAAAAAATAAAAAAAAAAAAAAAAATTGTCTTATTTAAAATAAGACAATATTTTTTATTGAATAGTGGGCAAACGATACCGCTGCTCATAGACACCCGCAACACCAGAGGTGTCATAAGTGCGTTGCCGGCATTTGGGGAATGGGGAGGGTGAGAGAACAGGGTATGGGCCTCCGGTATCCTCACTCACTCGGTGAAACACAGCGCAAACGCTAATTCACACCGGTTTTCTGTGAGGCCGTGGTATCACTCCGGTTGAGCCGACCCATTTATGCCGAAGCATAGCTCTCCCACGGTATAATAATATATGAACATACAATAATGAATTAAGAACTAAAATAATTATCGAAATATGATAAACCAATAATATTTTGATATATGTAAGCAGTAAATAACCATATATATAATACTTGAACAAACATACCCAAGCAAACATACCTACATATTTTGCAAACAAATATTTGCGTCAGCAGGAATCGAAACCACGTCCTCTGACGATGAAGTTGAATGCACACAAAAGGTTGTCCATCATTTTATTGTTCCTGTCCAAAATTATACTAATAATACAATCAAATCATGCCATAATATACTATTTCTACTAGCAAACATTCGAGGTATTTGTTTATAAAATACTAGCTGACCCCACGCAACCTCGTTTGCGTCTTATATAGCCCGTAGCATGAAAATTTTCGCAAAATAAGTAACTTTTCTGGTTGATTTTTACACCTTGTGTCCGAAAAACCCAAATATCTTACGGAACCCTATTTTTTTCCAAAATAAAATATAGCCTATGTTACTCGTGGATAATGTAGCTTTCGAATGGTGAAAGAATTTTTAAAATCAATCCAGTAGTTTTTGAGCCTATTCATTACAAACATACAAAAATAGGTACAAATCTTTCCTCTTTATAATATTAGTATAGACAAAACATTTTTCCTCAATGTAAGTTTAAAATTACTTAGTTCTCAACTCTCAAAGTTAGGTAACCATTTCGTTATTAATGCTTTGAAAACAATAATTATATAATTAGATTCCAGAAGCAGGCATACAACATCAAACAAAAATCGATGTTGCCAACTTTACTTAATTACAATAATCCCACTAACTTTTCATCTCAAATAAAGAGCTACAAAAAACAACAAAGTTTTGTTCCAATTACAAAAAATAATCTTTGTCGGGCAAATTAATTAACCTAGAAACGGGACGGAGGACACAATAATATGAAAAAAGTGGAAACTCGAAACAACGAGTTCCCAAAACAACCCTTTCAAACTTTAACAATGTATAAAGAGAGAATAAAGTGTCCCAAGAATGGTCCCCTGAGGGACGCCCAACAGGTATCGCGATCCTTGTCACACTTGAATGTTTATTTGGTAGAGTTTTAAAGGTGTGAGGGAGAGGGGTTAATATTGGGGTAGTTAGCGAGGTGTGCCTTTGAGAACAGATGTTGATGACGTCACAGACGCGCTGTCACCGATACGCTACTGTGTCGAAGGCTTGCGTCGGAACTAACGCAGAAACAGGTTTATTGCGACGACATGTGTCGCTGATAACGTTTTGTGTCTGAACATATCGATGTTTTCTCGTATTTACATATATGATTGATTGTAAAAATGTACATACAAGTTAATTCAGCACGATATTGTGTATATTATATAATACTAACGACCCAGCCCGACTTCGTAAGGAACTCTTTGAAATTATCGGATTACTATTAAATGCATTATTATAATATGCATGTATTACACATGTAAACCTTTCTTTCGAATCACTCTATCTATTGCTGAAAACTGCATTAAATCCCGTTGAGTAGTTCAAAAGAGCTAAGCAACTTCATTTAATAGTATGTAAAGATACAAGCTCATGTCTATAACACTAGGTAGAAGATAGTCTGAGCATTTTGCTTAAGGTAAGCCTATTGACATAGCAATGGCAAGAAGTAAATATAACCCAAATGAATGTGCTACGGAGCAACGTAAGAAAAACTTGAGCCGTGTAGGTCTAATTGATTTATTGAAAAAGTATTAGTACTTTTAAATTGACCAAATCACTAATACTCCATTAAATTGTCTCGATTGTATCAATAATTTACTAACATATAACTTAATAAATATTTTGGATAGCTGTTGTTTTCTATTTTCAGAATAAATAAAACAATCATCTTTGTAGCCTTTATTGTCCCCAATATTATTTGGGGTCGGCTACTAGTTGAACCGGGTTTAACTGCATATAACTTTCTCCATTAAGTTACTGGTATCTGTAGCGAACTGAATTCATAGTCTGAGTGCACAAGAAATGTATGAAGAGAATACTTTTTTAAAGAAACCTTACACGACTGAAGAGCAAAGCTATGAGTTAGGATGCAGGTAAAACTGTAGGGAACTATTAGTAAAGAATATAGACAACGAGAGCCAAAGACTTATTAAAAAAGCTTTCACGGAACTCAAGTGAGCTCCGAACTCTGAACCAATTGCCTATATACACTGTTAACGCCCATAACTATACCAATAAATAACAATCAAATTAATCCGCGAATACCGCACGCTAATGAGAGTTAATAATAATAAAAATGCCTGATAGTTTACGTGGCTAACACAAACAACGTTGGCTTGTTTGTAAACATCGATCATTCTTTGTATCTGATAGATAACTGTTTATATTATACACATATATACGTCATCTGCAGCCATTACTGGACACAAGCCTCTCTTTAGGAAGGAGGTCTTTACCCACTGCATCATGCTGGTCAGAAGGAGTTGGTATAATATATATGTTAGGATTTTCTGCTCTTTGCATTGCTGTTGTTTTATTCCTCAGTCGATTCTTACGACATTCACGGGATGAATAATCGTAAATTAAAAAATCCCCTATGCAGATTACACTGGTAGGCGTGAAGCACTTAATCGAGTAATTACACGCCGCATAAGCAAGAGCTGGTACTCTTACACTGCTGAACCGATATTAACCAAACATAGCTAAAAACCACCGCAAGGAAACATCTCATGAAAAAAATTGATACACCCAATTGTGAAACTCCTTCCTTGATGATGTCCAACACTTGCTAGTCGTTTGTGTCAAATATCGAAACCAAAGGAACTCGTTGATATGCAAATATAACTTTAATGTGTACGATGTAGGACTTTTCATCACTATCTTAGGTAATCCTAATACAAATGCGGTGTTAGACCTGTTTGAGATACTTGCACAACATCGACTGCCTCTGTCTCCAAGGTAGTTAGTACCATTGAATAAGCCATGATGGGGCTAACATATTACTTTTTAATAAAAGCCCCTAAGTTAATTAAGATTATAAAAAAAAGGAAACATGAATAACCATAGGCAGACATCATCATCAAACTTATAATACCCCTTCTTTGCGTCGAGGGTTAAGAAGTGGTGATGACTGTCTGTATTCTTAATCCAGTACCAAACTGCTAAGTCCACAGTAAGTCTCCACTACAATTTGGAGACTCATGCTTCAGCCTAATATGAAACTAGTTAATGATGTGGGAGAGCCAAGCTTCGGCATGAATGGGCCTTCTCGATCGGAGTGATACCACGGCCTCACAGAAAACCGGAGTGAAATAGCGCTTGCGCTGTGTTTCACCGAGTGAGTGAGGATACCGGAGGCCCATACCCCAACCCCTCCCCCCATTCCCTCTCCCCATTCCTCAAAGGTCGGCAACGCACTTGTGACGCTTTTGGTGTTGCGAGTGTCCATGGGCGGCGGTAATCGCTTACCATCAGGTGATGCGTCTGCTCGTTTGCCCCCTATCCAATAAAAAAAAAATAGATTTTTGTTTTATTACTCAAAATGACTAGTTATTAATTTAAAGGTGACTGACATCAGTTGTCAAATGAACAATTTATTTGTCATCAAGATAACGAACTGAGTATTATTGCATATATTTACTTACTTATGTACACAAAAACGGATAAATAGACAATTACTTTTGTTTGGTGTATATTTTTTATGGATTATGGTAAACGAGCAGATGTATCTCCTGATGGTAAGCGTTTATCGCTGCCTATGGAGACCTCCAACACCAGAGGCGTCACAAGTGCGTTGACGGCCTTAAACCAAAAATAGCTTGAACCTTTGAAGGTTTATATCTTTAGCGGTATAAAATCTATAGTTTTTTTTTGTTAAGGGGAATCCCCGTCCATTACTTCACTGGAGTTTCTTTCTTGTGTTGGAATCGAATCGACTTAAACCACAAATAGTCCTGGTTTATGTGGGTTTGTTGTTTGATGTTTAATTGACATAATTAAATGTAGGTTATGATCCGCTGTACATTGCGTCTTCCGGCGTACGTGTCATGCATAATCTTGGCCACGGCCCAGCGATGGACAGCAGCCGATTTATTTGTTTACATAGTTTCGTAATTAACTCTAAATTGTCGTTCGGTTTATGCGTTGCTTTCTTGGAATAGTCTGTATGTTTGTTCCGGTTGACCTCCGCTACAGTTAGACCGATTTCAATGGAAATTTTACTAGCACCTGGTACTGAAAACCCCGTAAAATTCTTCCCAAATACTTAGGGTTGGTATTTACTTACGTGTTGTAGCCAGTAAAAAGATTTTAGACAATGCATAAAAACTATTTTGCTTATTTAACAGTAGTTATACTATTTTGCAATTATCACGTAGCGCGTGAGTACTGAAATAGCAACCGTAATGTACGTACGACTGACTGATTTTATTCCATGTCAGGAACCCGTATCTACAAAACATTTTCTTTGTCGTTTACACAAATACATATTGCCATTCCTATTTCCCAGAGGGGTAGTCAGAGACAATTGATTCCCACATACTAGGGTCCTGACACACCTCTTTCACTTTACAATTTTATTTTCCTCCACATTCATCAATCGTTGCTGCATGTTCGTCTAATCCTGTTCCTATTCACATGGAACTTTTTACAACAGCACAAATTCAGTTGATAAATGAATGACTTCTGCCGATACTTTCATATACATTAGCTCTATAAATTTCATTCGTGTGTATTTTATTATACATCGTTTCTAAGTAGCATCTTTGTCACTTAAATATATTATTTTAAATTAGTTTATCTTAGACTAGCCTAGATTAATTTAGTCCTAGCCTTTATTATTCCGAAGATCATTTGGAGTCGGTTACTAGTTTAATCGGTTTTACCTGTATATCATTTTTTCCACGGAGCGACTGGCGAAGGTTGAACTAGTCGTCAGTGAATTTGAGGGCACTGACTTCCCAATAACGATTGTCATAGGTGTTCATGAGAACCGGAAACGACGGCTTAACATGCTCTCTGAGGCATGGGCACGAAACATCGCCATATTCCGTACTCCGGGCTGCTGTTAAGTATTTCTTGTAAGAAAAACCCAACAGCAGTCCGACCCGGGAATCGAATCCACTAGTCACTAGACCGACGAGACAGTTTTATAAGTAAAAGGTTAAAAACAAATATTATTCGCCATCTTGTAATACATCATTTTATGAAAGTAACGAAGCAATACATATTTGATGATATCGTTGTTGAAGCTAGAAGTAGCAAGTTCGTGGAGCCGATTCCTTTCTGCTGAAATATTAACGAAACAATTTGGGCGGTGTAATGTCTGCCAGGCGCCGAGGAGCTCACGAGAGGTTTACGTGGGACCTACTTATCGAGTTATAGTTTTATTAAGTGGCCTTCACAAATCTTATATATATATAAACTAGCTATTGTGAGCGGCTTTTCTTATTTCGGCTCTATAACTTTGGAAGAAAAACTCAATCAAACCTTAAACCCGGCTCTTGGATTCGCTAACCGTTAAACCAACGAGACAGCTGGCTTCAAGTGAACTTGATAAATTAGATTGAAACGGTTTTATTTATGCAAAAGGTTTTTGATGAACTACTCAACGTAAGTCAATAAGTATTATATTCTATTCGTTGTAACAATGATCTTAGTGCAGATCGGTTTCGTAACGTGCGAAGTGGCCATTCACTCTGCGCGTGCGCCGGCTCTCTCCACACTTAGTATTGAACTTTGAATTTCCAGTTTACTGCGGCCACGATGTACTAGAACAGCGGTAGTTAAAATCAAATTCAGTTTGAGTAGGCATTATAATATACAACATTTTAGTAAGTATGTTTGAAGATTTGGTTGGTAAAACTAACTTTAAAAAAGTTTGAAACACCTTGAGGATTACGACACGGCTATTAGAGATACAGGTAATAAATGATGGTGGACCTCACAGACCTCCGACTTCTGAAAGTAACAAACATCAAAATAAAACCAAGTTGAAAATACCCTCTTATTTTTGAAGTGGTTTAATTAACTTTTGTCTATTCAAAGAAGTTTTTTAATTTATTATTTTCTATTAATTGTAAGTAGTTATAATGTCAATTCGTTATCTTATTTCAATTTACGTTTTAAATAATCACAAATTTTAACAACAAAGAAACCAATTTCATGAACTGGACCAAATTGAAATGGTACCACACGGGAAGCAGAAGCATCAAATAATAAAAGAATCATCAAAATCGGTTCACCCAGTCGAAAGTTGTGAGGTATGATGAGGTAACAAACATAAACACAAATACAGTCGAATTAAGAACCTTCTTCTTTTTTCAAATCGGTTAAAAAATAAGAAACCATATTTCTGACTAAAATTTTTAAACGTCGTATGCAATATTAAATTCTATGCAAATGAATGTAGACCATTATATCTTACGACTAGCTGACCCACGCAACCTCGTTTGCGTCTTCAATTGCCTGTAGCGTGAAAATTTTCCCCGTTTTTGAAACATTCTTCATTGGTGCTCCGCTCCTATTAGTATTACCGTGATGATATATAGCCTATAGCCTTCCTCGATAAATGGACTATCCAACACTGAAAGAATTTTTAAAATCGGTTTAGTAGATCCCGAGATTACCCCCTACAATTTAACAAACACACAAACTTTACTTCTTTATAATATTAGTATAGATAAAATATGTCTTATAGTAAGTACTAAACCAAAATTAAATAAATTTCGTTGAGTACTCGTTTACATACGACCATCCGACCACAGGACCAGAAAAGTACTGGACATCAAAACAAGACCCCGAGGACGAGGAAGACCCCGAATCACATGGATGTCCGTAGTAAATAGGAACCTCAAAGAGGCCCAAGTCAACAAAGAGACGACCCAGAACCGAGCTGCCTGGAGACGCATGATACCGAGGGCCGACCCAAATAAAATAGGAAAGGGCCAGGCAAAGAAGACTCGTTTAGATACGAATAGCAAAGGCATAAATCTCTATAGTTAAAATATCATTAAAAAGACAGAACTCCTTAGAGGATATCTCTTCTAGCTTATCGTATCATGTAAATAAACACTCCAACATACAGACACGTGTTAAATATACAAATAAACACCAACAAAGTAATGTTTTATACATAATTTTACTTTCTGCGTCGTGCACCGTGTCCCGTGGCCGTTGTTGCGCGCGCCACGTGTGCTGGCTGTTTACAACGCACTTACGTTTGATTACGTCATGCACTTGACTATAAACTATATTCTATGCCCTCTTCTAGACCCATATTCATCCCGTGAGTGTCGTAAGGGAGCAAACTACCAAATTCTAAACCAGCCCAGATTGGTATAATGAGCTAAACCTTCCTTTTTAGAATGAGTATAGATCTCTGTACACTCACGCTACAAGTCTTAGAAGGGTAATCAGATAAGTATAATATAGTGACAACTCTAATAAAATTAATTGGATCTAAGCACATTGCGGCCGAATTAGGTTCTTCGGAAATTGAAGATGAGAAATTTAATAAAAGTAAGAAAATGATTGATAAAATAGGCGTAGGAGGGGGCATTTATGGAAGTGGAGTTGTAACTTATGTTGAAACTTCTCGTTGATAATGTATGGTTAAAAGAAAAACATTTGTTTCTTTAAAGTTTTCTATCAAAGCATGTTTTTCATTACAATCTTACAGTTCTATAAATTCAACTTAAACATCAGAGATAAACTGCCCTCAAAGGTACCAAAGAGTATTGTTACGTAATATTCTACGTTCCAGCGTACGCGGAGTTCGCACTTGACCTTCGCGTAATCATAGACTTTTTGTTATATTTTTTATAAACCATTATGTTGCCAGCGTGTGAATCCTGAACACATTTATCTAACTAATCGATATTATTGCGTTACACGGATTGTTTCGCTTATTTGATATTTTTTTAACGAATTTGTTTCGCTAACATATCTTGAATGTATGTGATATTAAATTAATATTATATGTTAGGGCTATCTTGGTATTGTTTCGACAGGTTTCCTTTATAAAATACCTATAAAAATGAAATAAAAATGGCGAGTAACTTAATCAATGTTTTGTAATGCCATATGTGTTTATGGTAAAATAATTAATTCTACACATATAAGTACATACATATATTTAATTAAGTTCAACAGACACAGGTAGTTTTATTTATTTACTAGCTGATTTCTCTGGCGCTGCGTAGAGATGTGGCTTCGCTGTGCATCTTCTACCGCATGTACTATGGAGAGTGCTCCGAGGAATTGTTCCGTTCCCTGTCGCTTCTTTCCGCCATCATCCTACGCGACCGAAATTTCATCCCCATCATCTAGATGGTTGGCAGTCCATAACTGTGGAATGAGCTGTCGCCTGCGGTATTCCCGGACCAATACGACATTCAAATCTTCAAGAAAAGAGCGTGCTCCTTCTTAAAACGCCGGCAACGCACTTGTAACTCCTCTGGTGTTATGGGTGTCCATGGGTGGCGGTAATCGGCTACCATCAGGCAACGCAAACGAGTAGACGATCTGCTCTGGTTGATAAGGGGTCTGTTTCAAGGTTTTCTTCATTTTGCAAGTGCTGTGTATTCTTAAATCTATCACCACAAAGATTGTTTTTTTTTTTTTAACTTAAGGCAATACATAAACCATATTGTATATGTGATAAATCACGCTAATTTTTAATACTGATTTATTTTCTATGCACTCGATTCGATTATCGCAGAAAAGAGTAACCTATGTCCTCGGGAACCAATTTTAATTGAAGTTGGTGCATCGGTTTAAGCGTGAAAGCGTAACAGACAGACATAGTTACTTTCTAATTTATAATATTAGTATTCATAGAAGTTGTTTTAATTAGTTTACGATACGCAGAGAAGGATCTGACGTAAGACATTATCATCCGATATTAGTTTCCCACGGCAATTAATACGTTAGCTACCATTCGTGTCTCGGGTATACGCCAGTTTATAATATATTATCACGTTTATATACCTTATTATTAAATAATCCGGCGGTAAAACTATGGTGTATATGATAACTGAGCTTGTGGTCTCGGGGTTCGCCTCCCGGGCCTGATGGTAGGCCATTACCGCCACCCATGGACACGCGCAACACCAGAGGCGTCACAAGTGCGTTGCCGGCTTTTAGGGGAAGGGGAGGGGGATTGGGGGACCGGTTGGGATATAAGCCTCCGGTATCCTCACTCACTCGGTGACACACAGCGCAAGCGCTATTTCTCACCGGTTTTCTGTGAGGCCGTGGTATTACTCCGGTCGAGTCGATCCATTCATGCCGAAGCGTGGCTCTCCCACGATTAAAGTTCGTATGATCTGCAAATATGTTGGAATGATATTCTACATACAATATGTCTATATTTCCATGTAAAATTCACACTTAAATTGTACTCAGTCACTTATAAAATGACGTTAGTAACAGCTGTTACAGAGTTCAGGCTATATTTTCAAGGCTAACATTTTGATTAGATAATATTGCCAGGATAAATAATTATTTGAAGAACACTGTCATTTGTATTCGTAGTACACGCTCAGGCAACAGATGTGAGATGTGTCCAGTTACTATTATTTGTTTACATGTATCACAATGCTGATTTTCTTTTCTCTTCTGCAGGTAAAAACATCATATTCTCCTAACGAGGTTATTCTGGGCGCTCTCGAATGGACCTGCGTCAGATATGAGGTGTATAAGGTATTTGGTAGAAGAAATCTTCTTTGAGTAACGAACTTTAGAAGTAACAAGAATGGCTTTTGGTTTAGTGATAAGAAAGAATAGAACTCATGGTCTACGGCCTCCAACTGGCCGTAGACCATGAGTTCTATTCCAACCCAAGACAAATAATTATATGATGAGTACGAAGACGCTGTCTGTAGGAGAGCTACGCATCGGCATGCATGAGCCGGCTCGACCAGAGTGATACCACGGCCTCACAGTAAACTGGTAAAACAGCGCCTACACTGTCTTTCATCGAGTGAGTGCCTCCCATCCTCCAAAGCCCGTCACCGCATTTATGACGCTTCTGGCGTTGCGGGTGTCCATGGGTGGCGGTAATCGCTTACCATCGTGTGATACGTCTGCTCGTTAGCACCCATTCCATGAAAAAAAGAAGATGATTTATCTAACTACTAGCTGAACCCCGCAGTACGACAATAACTGCGGACAACGCCGCGAGGCGAAGCTAGTATCTTTATAAATTATAGCCTATGTTTTATTCTGATGTATAAGCTATATTACTGTAAAGTTTCATCAATCAATTCAGTAGTTTTTGCGTGAAATAGCAACAAACATACTCACTATCTTTCGCGTTTATAAAATTAGAAGGATTAAAAGGATAATGAATATTAGCTTCACCTCGCGGTTTAACCCACATGTATTATTGTATCTATACAGACACAACAGCGCGGGTAACCCCACGGGGCGAAGCTAGTCTAAAAAGTAACCTTTCTTCTGCTAGTGGAAATTCCATCAAAATCGGTCAACTCGTTCCAGAAATTAGCCGGAACAAACAGACATCCTTTAAAAAAGTATTTTTTGTTTGATGTGAGTATTGTAAATTCTTTTAGTGTTTACATTTTTTTAAAAACTCTTAATTTGAAAATTACAAATAAACACATAAATTTTATATATTTGTATACATAACGCGTGTATTCCTCGTATTGACTACCTCGGTGGCGTAGTGGTAGCGTATGCGACTGCTAAGCTTGAGGTCTCGGGTTTGATTCCCGGGTCGGACCAAATGTTTGTTTGTAAGATCTGCAAATATTTGTTTCGGAGTTTGGGTGTTTTCTATGTATAATATGTATGTATTTACAAAAAAAAAGTATATAAGTATTCATATCAGTTGTCTAGTACCCATAACACAAGCTCTGCTTAGTTTGGGACTAGATGGCGTTGTGTGTTAGATGTACGAAATATTTATTATTATTATTCTAATTTTTTTTTTTGACACTTCAAATATCTCCACAACAATGGTTATCAACTTAACTCCTATTAACCAACCAAATCGTAACTATTTCTGCACAAATTAAGCTATTTATTTAACATGGAGTAATACGCTAGCGGTAAATGGTAATATTTTTTGCATAATGGGCATGTAGGCTGTCTCAAATGTAAATATATAACATAACAGTAACAATGAGAGCGTATATTATGACCTCCACCGTGTGCTACCTCCATGGAACTTGGACACGTCTCAGACATTATGAACTACATATTAAAAACATAATTATCTTTTAAAATGGTGTTAATAACTTTGATAAATGTACTTTTTAAGCGCGAGAGTAAAAGTTTTGTAAGTGTGAGTCGGCTTGAAAACTACAGATGTTTTAGAGCCTGTGTCACTTGGGGCATTTTTACGAAATTACGACACCTCATTCATTAAATTTGGTTAATTAATTTAGGCACTACAGTGGCGGATGCATCACTAGGCCGCCATGTGGGTCACCATGCTGCATTTCTTTTTTTTCTATTGTGTAGTGGGCAAACGAGCAGACGTATCGCCTGATGGTAAGCGATTACTGCCGCCCATGGACACCCGCAACACCAGAGACGTTACAAGTGTGTTGCCGGCCTGTTAGGAAGGAGTACGCTCTTTTCTTGAAGGTTTGAAGTTCGTATTGGTCCGGGAACACCACAGGCGGCAGCTCATTCAAACTGGGCAGAAAGTATCGGGAAAATCTTACAGTTGAATTGTCTTCATTCGCAATGAGTATGGTGACCACCGCTCTTGGATCTGTTCTTGCTTTCCATCAGGTAGAGTAGATTCACTTTGGCAGGCTTAAGGCGTGCCAAAACTTTAACCCTTCCTTTTAACTTCGTAGTCGGGTAATAAAGGTTTTCAAAATGTATCTAGTAAAAACTACTGTTTTGACATTACAAACAAACACTTGGCTAATTATTTGAGTAATATGTAAACATAAAGTTGAGCATGTAAATAAACTCGCGGTAATAGACAATGTGTTTACACTTTCGCTTCTGGTCTTGGCTCATAAACTGTAATTATATTTATAATCTGTTGTAACAATAAACACTTACCAATGCGTTTTGTTTTTAAATATTTCGCGGGTTATGTAACAATATATTATGTATATTATGATTTTAAAATCACACTAGTAAAATTAACGCAATTTTAATGCAAATATTGCGTTAAAAATTCCGTATTATATTGCTAATCTAATCTGTACCAGTATTATGAATTCTCTTACGCGTCTGTTACACTTTCATAGCCAAACAGCTTGAGGAAGGACAAAGGGTGGAGGTTAACACTTTGTGAGATACACCAATTGTTGTTCTGAGTCTGGGTGTTCTTTGTGTCGGTTTCATGTATGTTTGTAAAGTCCCCCGCGACACAGGATATATTCCGAGTGCGGAGTTGTCTTAGAAATATAAAATAGGAATTTTATAAACTTTTCTTTGATACCGATAGATTTTTATCCGTTATTTTGGTTAAATAATACACTGACAACTCTACCTTGTGTTCTACTGCCCAGTTCCTTTCAACTAACTGTTGTTAATGTAGCTAATTGACGCAGTATTAGATACTAATACAATTATTTCGGTGCTAAAGACGTAATTTTAAACTCTTTTAATTTTAAGGCTCTAATAACAGAACAGTTAAGATTTGTTATTAAATATACCTTTAGTTCTGATGACAATGCAATTATATAATCAGTATCATTGGTAATCCAAAATGGCCGCCGTAACAAAATGGCGGTGTACATATTTCTGAACAACTCACCCAATAAGAGTATCAAATGAAAGGGCTTAAAGGTATTTTTATTATTAACAAGTAACAAAAGCCTGTTTTTTTCAACTTTTTAATTTGTCATTTGTTTTAAAAATAAAATAGTTACAGATTTAAAAAAAAGAACGAATGACGTCACAACACGTTGTTTCTTTTTTACGTGTAAGTACTTAGTGTCGTTATCACATCAATGGTACAGATAATTTATTTAAAAAAAAACTTGTTTATCTATGGCCATTAGGTTGCATGTTTCAATGTGGCCTTTGCAATTAACATAACAATCTTTAATTACAACTGTCTACTGTTTAATGGGGTAATTATATTTTATTTTCAGTTGAAATGACTGTCATTCGTTTATTCAGCCTAGTGTTGACAGATTTAAATAACAAAGGTTTTGTTATAATATTTCTACTAGCGATCCGGCCCGGGTTCGTACAGAAGTTTTTGAAATACTCGAATTTTTATTTTATTGTATAGTGGGTAAACGAGCAGACGTATCACCTGATGGTAAGCGATTACCGCCGCCCATGGACACCCGCAACACCAAAGGCGTCACAAGTGCGTTGCCGACCTTTGGGGGATGGGAAAGGGGGTGCAGGGAGGGGTTGGGGTATGGTCCTCCGGTATCCTCACTCACTCGGTGAAACACAGCGCAAACGCTATTTCACACCGGTTTTCTGTGAGGCCGTGGTATCACTCCGGTTGAGCCGACCCATTCATGCCCAAGCATAGCTCTCCCACGGAAATTATCTCAACTATTATATGCATGTATGTGTAACACTGTCCGTATAGCGACTGTGGTTGAGAATACGAAGTGTAACCAACACCCTCTCATCCCGTGGATGACGTAATAGGCGATGAAGGGAGCTAGATAAGCAGGACAACATCACTGCAAACTAAAAACTATAAAAGACCTTATAGATTTCAACCCGTCTGACCAACGTGGTGTCTGACCATAGTCGGCCGAAACTATTATGATGATTTTGTTAAGAATACTTTGTGTTATTCAAAACCAAACTACTCAACTAAAGATAGGTCACAAGGCTCGACCGGGGCGGTTTTACCCTCTTACAGAAGACCAACCCAAAGAGACAGCGTTGTGCTGTCGTGTTTCGTTGGTTAGTGTGAGACCAGGGCGGTTTTATCCTCCACAGCAGACCAACTTTAAGTAACAGCAGTGCTGTTGTGTTCATCATCATCAGCCCGTTACAGTCCACTGCTGGACATACGAGTAAGCCTCTCCCAAGGAACACCACAGAGTCCGGTCTGTTGCTTTTTGCATCCAGTCGCCGCCAGCCCTCCTACGCAAGTCGTCCCGCCATCTGGCCAGAGTCCCACACTACGTTTGCCAAGACGCGGTCTCCATTCTAAGACACGCTTACTCCAGCGGTTGTCTGTTCTGCGACATATGTAACCAGCCCATTGTCACTTCATCCTACCAACTTTCAGAGCTATGTCGGTCACTTTGGTTCTCTGACGGATTACTTCGTTACGACTGTTGTGTTCGTCGGGGCCCAATGATGCAGAGGGATCTCAATAAACCGCCGTAGTGTTGGTCACCATGCTGCATTGTCGCAATGAATATCGCTCTCTATCAGGCAGGGTCGAGTAATCTTGGCAGGCAAATCTGTAATTTGGAGATTGATAGACGATAACAATGATAGCCAATTTATGTTAGAAGAAACCAGTAACATCTTAGGGCGGTATTAATTATTCTAGTTTGTGCAAAACGCGGCTAAAATAGTGTCAACAAACTCTCTTATCATTCGCTAATGCTACTAAATACTGCTTTTAATTAGTCATTTCCTTTTTAAGTCCGTAGGTAGGTATATTTCTTTCGCTTTATCATTTATCATTGCACAAGTCGGTTAAGTTGGTAGCCTATCGTAGCGAACTCGTTCTTTTATTATTTTCTTTCTTAAAACACAACCTCAAAGTAGGAACATATCTCAGGTCGCGAGGGACTTTTCAAAAATAAATGAAGCGGGCATGAAGACTCAAAAATAACAATTTCTGGATCACGCAAAGTGTTTTACCATTTGGGATTAGAACAGCGTGGCGACCGTTTAAACTACGAGTACTAACGCTATTCATGCAGTCAGACGAGGAACATCATAAGGATTGTTTTTGGCAATAAGGCCGCCCTTTGTACATTATAATAAATATTATTCAGCTCTGTACTCTACTACTGTACTCTACCGCTTGTAAAACGGTGTACAAATAAAGAGTTTTCTATTCTATTCTATCATCTTTTTGGTGGAACAGATATTATTCAACTCAAATAGACCTACTCGACTGGAGCGGTTATACAGCCCACAAGAAACTGCTGTCTAGCAATTGTTTCGATATTTTTCAGGGAGGAAGTCAGGTTACTAGAAGACCAAACCTATCTTAACCCAAAAAGCGCTAGGGCACGAACTTCTGTCTCTTAAGTTACCATGAGTATATGGATCTTCAAACCGGATGCGGTCCATCCGGTTTGAAGATGAGCTTTAAAAAGTGATATGTTGAAAGATATAAAGCAGTTTAGGTATATGTTGTTTTTTGTCAACTTATATATGGATTTTGTTACAAAATATGTGTTATATTTATATAGAAAATATTTTAATAATAGGTAAGACATATCTCACACATAGCTGCTTGTTCCTAAACTTGGTAGAGTCCGTAACATAGTTCACAAAACACACTTACGTATTTGTAGAGTGCCTGAATCCTAGCTAGATCGATTTATAGCCCCCGAAACTCCCTGCATACTAAATTTCATGAAAATCGTTGGAGCTGTTGCCGAGATTCATATTATATAATTTTTACATGAATTGCTTGTCAAGGCATTCGATTAATTGCACGCAGATACAGAAACTCTAAAATTGAAACAATCTCGTACATATAATACGGAATAAAGTTGAATTTGACATTGACTTTGAACCCAGCGTCAAGGAAATACTTGACTTCTGTGTTATTTGTTATATATTCACAACTTAACCTCGAAATACCGCGAAACGAGAAATGACGACACTTTTTGTTTTCGGGGAAAGACACACAAAATATCTGTGTTGTGAGAATTGCAGGTATATTTATACTAAAATTATAAAACTGAAGAGTTTTTTTGTTTGAACGCGTTAATCTCAGGAACCGCAGGTCCGATTTAAAAAAAATCTTTCAGTGATAGATATTGACTGCACGATTGGCCTAGTGGTTTAAGCGGTCACTATGCCGCTTGCTACTGCGCCAAGTGTCGTGGGTTCAAATCCCACGTGGGACATCACTTTGTGCGATCCACAAAATGTTGTCCTGAGTCTGGGTGTTCTTTGTGTCCGTTACATGTATATTTGTAAAGTCCCCCGCGACACAGGATGTATATGACTAATGCGGGAGTTGTCTTTTCAAAAAATAAAGAAAAGAAAGAAAGATAGTCCATTTATCGAGGCAGGCTTTGGCTATATATCATCAAGCTAATACTAATAGCAGCGGAGCACCAATGAAGAATGTTTCAAAAACGGGGGAAAATTTTCACACCACGGGCAATAGAAGCCGCAAACGAGGTTGCGTGGGTCAGCTAGTCTATATAATATAGGCACTTACTGCATATGCATACAGAGAGTATTACTACCCCTATTCGTCCCGTTGGTGTCGTAAGAGCTACGACGACGATGGGAACTACGCCGGACTGAAAAGAGAAGGAAGGGAAATACGCAGAACCACAGTACTGCAAAGGGATGGAAAACTTGACACAAACCCTATACCCTATACCCTTCAAACCTTCAAGAAAAGAGCGTACTCCTTCCTAAAAGGTCGGCAACGCACTTGTAACGCCTCTGGTGTTGCGGGTGTCCATGGGCGGCGGTAATCGCTTACCATTTTTTTTTTTATTATTGATAGTGGGCAAACGAGCGTATCACCTGATGGTAAGCGATTACCGCCGCTCATGGACACCCGCAACACCAAAGGCGTCACAAGTGCGTTGCCGACCTTTGGGGGATGGGAAAGGGAATGGGGCAGGGGTTGGGATATGGGCCTCCGGTATCCTCACTCACTCGGTGAAACACAACGCAAACGCTATTTCACACCGGGTTTCTGTGAGGCCGTGGTATCACTCCGGTCGAGCCGACCCATTCATGCCGAAGCATAGCTCTCCCACGGTCAACCATCAGGCGATACGTCTGCTCGTTTGCCCAATATATAATAAAAAAAAAAAAACAAGCGTGGTGTAGTGGGCCAATACCTTCTTTCCAAGGAGGGGTTTAAATCTAGCAGTGGCCTGCTAGAAAAGCTATTTATTGATGATTGATGATCATCGCTTTATTAAAAAGCTTTATGAAATATACAAAAGCTCGATCAGTTGTAGTGCGAAATGACCAGGGGATTATAACACGTACGGAGGTTATAGCAGGCTGTGCGACGTATCAGTGCAATCTGCGTTCGACCTCGTCGGCAATGAACTCGCGGTCAACGGCCTCGCTCACGGCCGCCCGGTACAACTCCCGCGCTCTCTGCGCCCCTGGTACTGCAGGACATTGCACACTAAACAGCACATAGATTTTTACCTGAACACTGTTTTTGTCAACCTCCTTTGTCGTTCAAAATGCCGGAAATAATGTTTTATTAAATTAATATTAAAAAAAAGCTCCATACAGTGAAGTATTTTTTAAACCAAGTATTAATTTTGTTTTTTTACAGTGACAGTTTCGCTTCAATTTTTCAGTTTCCAATTTTGCTTGAAATTACTCACTTTCATTCAGCCGTTATGATTGAGAAACAAAACATCATCTTAATTTTTGCATAGCGATAAGATAATAATCAAAAACACATACGTAAAACATTACTTACGCGACTGATTGTCTAATTAACGCAGAGCATAAACCGCTGGGACTACATACTTGATATTTTGACAACTGATACTATTTATATTACCAACGTACGTATTATGTCAACGAGCGAAGGTAGTAGCCACGATCAAACCAGCAAGGCGGTACTACCCTCTCACTGCAAACCAATCTAAAGTGACAGCATTCGTATTTCATTAATGACTGGAGGCTCAATGAAGCACATTTTCATGTGGGAGAGCCACGCTTCGGCATGAATAGACCGGCTCGACCGGAGACATACCACGAGCTCACCGAAAACTGGTGTGTAATAGCGCTTGCGCTGTGGTTCACAGAGTGAATGAGGATACCGGAAGCCCATACCCTAACCCCTCCCCCCCTCCCGTTCCCCCAAACGCACTTGTGATGCCTCTGGTGTTGCGGGTGTCCATGGG
Source organism: Spilarctia lutea (assembly GCA_916048165.1). Taxonomy (NCBI): domain Eukaryota; kingdom Metazoa; phylum Arthropoda; class Insecta; order Lepidoptera; family Erebidae; genus Spilarctia; species Spilarctia lutea. Next base: position 583,420 of record OU696494.1, read on the forward strand.
CGGCGGTAATCGCTTACCATCAGGCAATACGTCAGCTCGTTTGCCCCCTATATAATAAAAAAAGAAGGAAAACTTGAAATAAATCCTATGTCTGGCCAGTAGAACCTCTTTTCTTCAAAGACCCTGAAACATCGTAAGACAGTGAAATATTTAAGATTGATGTATTTCTGTAAAGTAATTTTTCAGCCATATTTCTTTTTTTGGTTTGGAAATCATCAGACCTCAATTAGCAATAAATTTTTCAGCTACTTCACTGTAAATTGATAGAAAAACTCATAACTTCTAAGAATCTACACTAAACATTTTCTTAATTAAACAAAATGGTGGGCTATTAAGCAGTGCGATAAATGTTATTACCAATAGAGACTTTCTCGTTCGTTAAAAGCGTAATTAGGTTTTCATTTATGTAGCTAATATAATATGAAACTTTAAGTCTATTATAATGTTTTCTTTCAAAAACAGGGAACTGGTCCCATGCTAGACAGGATAGACTGTGTGGGAACCAAACCACTGATAAATATACCTGTGGCGACTTCCACATATAACACAACAATAACCTACTACAGCCATACCATCTACCGAAGATACACTGAACTACGAAGTAACGCACTACACGGAGTAACTACGAATCCTGAATCGCGCAATAAATAGTTCTCGTGCCGATTATCATATATACAACATCCCAACATCAACTGTTGGGCAGTGGCCCGCCAGGCATTATCAATTCGCCTGGTAGGAGGATCCCCCCTTTGTGTTGGAGGGACATGATACCCGTTCCTCCACATGCCTGTAGAAGGCACAGATTAAACGATTGTGATCGTCACATAAATATTTAACGTTTGTCCTAGGTGGAATCGAACCCATTAACAGCAGACAGGATCACTAACCATTAAGCTAATAGGAAAGTCAGTTTTCGTAATTTATGTGTATGGATTGAAAAGGGCATTCTTCGATGATTTGGAAATGTAGTAAGAATTAAATCGGACCATTTCTTTCTGAGATTAGCGCGTTCAACTCTACAAACTATAGATGTATATATATGTTGTGCAATTTTTGAACAAACATTCAACCCAAGTCGAATTATTGGCCTCTAACATACATATTTACAATTGTCAATTGTATTAGCAACGTGTTTAGATTGTGAATTAAAACAAATTAAGTCATGTGGTCAAAACAAAATATTATCTAATAATACAAGAGCAAAGAAATGTTAGCGATGGTAGAAAGAGAAACACTTGCATCTTGGCTAAAGCCCAAGCTTAGCTGACAAACATTTAATGTCAATAAAATCAAAACTCCGAAGGGTATCTTCTTCCATCCATCCAAAATATGTTTACTGCGATTATGCCCGCGTGTATATCCTTCCTCAAGAATCAGAGTATCTCCATGCTAAATTTCATTGAAATCGGTACAGCGGTTTACAAGTAAAAGCAAAACAAACATCCGTTTGTTTCGACCATGACCTTGACAGACAGGATGCTTTCGAATTCATGATATTAGTACGGATTTACGTATTTATTCTATGGCCCTGCAATAGGTTTACACACACAGATCATCAGGCACATTACTTTAACAGAATTATGCCTATCAGGGCAAGTAACTTTATCACTATTTTGTTTCGAATTTTAAGCCCAACCTTATCGTTTTACCCACTCGTGGGAACCAGGAAGCACTTTGCCGACCATCTTGTAACAGGAAGACAGAGCTGAACCATTATGTATAGCACTCGAATCAAACAATAGCTGTCGGGTGAACGGCCGCAGATGTGACAATGACATTTTTCACGGACAGCGGCGCACTGATCGCAGATGCGTACAGCCTCCAAGTTCACAAAAGAAAATATTAAAACGATTTATCTCGAGAGTGATCGGCCGCTATGCCTTGTCGTGCAACAAGAGCGTGACATATCAACAGTTACCGTAGACAACGACAGTCGGAGTACAGCGCCATCTGTTATCTAAATCGTTGAATCTATCTTTTGCTTTTTAGCAGTAAAGTAATTTTTAAAATTGTTTTATTTTAATTTCATTATTTATTTTAAAAGTGAATAAATATCTAAACATTATGTGAATATTTTAAGCATCTACGTGTTGCCGTTAACAATATCGAACAAAAACGAGCAAAAAACTCACGTTTGTTGTTGTAAAGAAGCTCCCTTCTTTAAAGATTTATTTTGTTGTTTTTAAGTATTTTAAAATAATGGAAAATACTAACAAACAGAAATACATCATCTCTATAAATTTCAACTGTATAACTATCACGATTCAGCTACAGCCTGGTGACAGACGGACAGCGAAGTCTTTAGTAATAAGGTCACGTTTTATCCTTTCGGTACGGAACCCTAAAATAAACATATATAGTTTAATCCTTACTAGCTGAGGCCCTCATGTTACATGTTGTAAAGGTACAACATTTACAAATAAAGCTTCCTCATGAATTACACTATCTATTACAGAAAACTGCATTGATATCCATTAATTAGTTTAGGAGATCTAAGTGAACAAACAACGACTTCAGTTTATGCTATGTAATGCTAGTTTAACTGCCTGAGTAGTGATAGCATATACGATTGTTGTGCTTGAGGTCTCGGGATCGATTCCCGGTTTGGACCAAATGTTTGTATATACAGATATGTATTTAAAAAAAATGTATATTTAAATCAGTACCCATAACACAAGCTCTTCTTAGCTTGGGACTAGATGGCGTTGTGTTAGATTTCTGGATGTAATTTATCTATCGCCCAGGTGAAAACAAAATTGTGAAACACCTCCGTTTTGTAAGTAGGTTAAAAGCGTTCGTATTAAGCGAACATAATCAGAATGGAGCAAAACTAAATTTAAAACAATCGATGTTATTTGATGCAGGAAGAGGAATTGTCCGGTTCATTGGCTACAAACAGTTGAAAACTTTCTTTTGCACTCGGTTGCGTTTCGTGTTGATTAAACTTGGGGATTGACATACATGGGCAAAATAAGACTGCCTCGACTGTCGATTAAGAGGTCTTGTGTTGTAATAAGTATTTCTTAAAAAAAATCGTTATTAGAAAGAATAGCAATCGTTATTAAAAAGTCAGTGCTCTCAAATATAACTAGTTCATCCTTCGAGTTTAGTTCGCCATCAGGGTTGCGGAGGTCCGACGCCAGTCGCTCCGTAGCAAAATTGATAGTCAGGTAAGACCGCTTGAACTAGTAGCCGACACCAAACAATCTTGAGATTACAAAAGGCTAGGAAAATTATATGTTAAGCAAAACGTGATTGTCTTCTACCCTGGGTATACAGCCCCGAAATTTACTGCACTCAATATAAGGTTTAATGAAGGTATTTGAACAAACATACCTACAACAGTTCTCGAGGTAGCCTTCTCAAGATTCTTGTACAGTTGTGGCGGCTCAATCGGGTCGATATTATACTCTCATTGAAGACCAAGCTAAAATGACAGTATTCGTGTTTTTTTTTATTATATAGGGGGCAAACGAGCATACGTATCGCCTGACGGTAAGCGATTACCGCCGCCCATGGACACCCGCAACACCGGAGGCGTCACAAGTGCGTTGCCGACCTTTTAGAAAGGAGTACGCTCTTTTCTTGACGGTTTGAAGGTCGTATTAGTCCGGGAACACCGCAGGCGACAGCTCATTCCACAGTTTTGTTGTGCGTGGCAGAAAATTTCGAGAAAATCGCACAGTTGTGGACTGCCAACTATCTAGATGATGGGGATGAAATTGTTTCGTTGATGAGTGCGAGACCGGAGGCCCAATGATGCGGAAGCAATTCAATGTGTAGTCCACCATGCTGCATTGTTGCATTATCTGTATTTGAAATAATTATGGTGGCCATGACTCTTGGATTCTACTCATGTTTTCCATCAGGCAGAGTTAAATCACTTTGGCAGGCTCATACATAAATAAATCAACAGTAAATACGTGTGCACATAAGTGTTGTACAAAATAGAACATGAAATAATAACGTAACATTCAATGGAGCGGGGTTTCTCGGCTCGCTGCGCAGGCGCACCCCTCGTGACGTCACTGTGCCGCACTTCGCTCTTTGTCTGCCACTGACATTGTTTTATACCAATTGGAATACCAGGAGGGATGCTTGTTTGACCTGTATGTATATTTGTACGTTTGTACCTAATAAAATAATGTTTCATTTTAGATTGTGAAATTAGAAATGATAGTTACGCAGATCTTCTGTACGAATGAATTCTAATGAATCGTTTTAAACTTCATTCTTAATTTTATTTCTTTACTAGCTGAACCCCGCGGTGCTACCCACGGGATGACAATAACCGCGGGTAAGCTAGTATCTTTATAAATTGTAGCCTATGTGTATAAACAATATTATAGTATTGTGAAGTTTCATCAAAATCCATTCAGTAGTTTTTGCGTGAAAGAGCAACAAACATACTACCTTACGTACTCACAAACTTTCGCGTTTATAATGTTAGTAGGATACGAATCATACAATTATTCTAGAGTTTGATAACCCGTTTATCGAGAAACTCTATAAGCTATTTAACATAACGCTACCATTAAGCTGCCTCGGTGGCGTAGTGGTAGCGTATGCGACTGCTAAGCTTGAGGTCTCGGGTTCGATTCCCGGGTCGGACCAAATGTTTCTATGATCTGCAAATATTTGTTTCGGAGTTTTGGTGTTTTCTATGTATAATATGTATGTATTTACAAAAAAAAGTATATAAGTATTTATATCAGTTGTCTAGTACCCATAAAACAAGCTCTGCTTAGCTTGGGACTAGATGACGTTGTGTGTTAGATGTCCGGAATATTTATTTATATTTATTTATTTATTTATTAATAGGAGCTGAGTGTTGATGACAAAATACTACAGAAACGGGGAAAAACTAGTCCTTTTTTGAGATACAAAGTACAATCGGCTCGTGTTACGTAAGTTACCTACATCGAACCCCAATAATGAGTTAATTAGTAATCTTGTTTCCGTTCCTCTGCGGACGCAGCATCTCTAAAGACCTGACATCTTTTAATCAAGATTCAATATATATTAAGCTGTGTCAGGCAATCGTGTCTGAGAGTTGCCTCGTCAACTTAATAAATGCCACCATTTTCGTAGTTCGTAGTTAGAACACTGGCAACATTAACACGCCTTTTTGGGGATATGGTACAAGACACTTCAAAGTGAACCTTAGCAGAACCCATGGTTCGGTAACTGTAAAATGGGACGGGACCTGTTAATCACTGCCTTTAGACTTCGATCTGGACACATTTCACTCAATAAATTCGCATTTCTTATGAAAAAAGTTCCGTCTCCTTTGTGTACAGAGTGTGGAATTGTAGAGGATGTTTTGCATATTATAGTGGAGTGTGTACGAAACGAGGACGTTAGGTACAGTGTAATGTTGTATGATGTTCCCAATCTAAAAGAAGTAGGGAGATGCAATTCCGTTCTATCATATCCGCTATCTACAGCAGCTACATTACTATATAGAATCGTTAACAAAGGTATGCGAAGAAGAGCCTGTGTCAACAATTGTATATAGACTTAGATTTTATTTAGATTAGATGAAACATATGATTGTGAACTGGCCCAATGGAGTGGCATTACCATGTTGGTTGTAACTCCTTAAATAGAGATATAAAAAACCGCCTTTTTGTGGTTGGCAATTATAGACAGATATATTTTGAATTTTGACCCTCGCAACCTCGTTTACGTCTACTATTGCCCGTGGCGTAATAAAGTTCCTACGTTTTTTAAACATTCTTCATTGGGCCTCCGCTCCTATTGGTCTTAGCGTGATGATATATAGCCTTCCTCGATAAATGGACTATCCAACACTGAAAAAAATTTTTCAAATCGGACCAGCGGTTCCTGAGATTATCACGTTCCAATAAACAAACAAACTCTTCATCTTTATAATATTAGTATAGATGGTACGAAAATCTTCCTATGCGAGTTCGTCTCACACTTGCTCGATTTTTATAATGTATGGCAGGCTCGTAACTAAATAATAATAATAATAAATAATATGGACATCTAACACATAACGCCATCTAGTCCCAAGCTAGGGAGCTTGTGTTATGGGCACTAGACAACTAATATAAATACTTATATACTTTTTTTTGTTGTAAATACATGTATATTTCACATAGAAAACACCCAAACTACGAAACAAATATTTGCAGATCATACAAACATTTGGTTCGACCGGGGAATCGGACCCGAGACCTCAAGCTTAGCAGTCACATACGCTACCACTACGCCACTGAGGCAGTCAAAATAATAAAAATATAAGTGATACAAATCAAATTACTTGTTGAAGACACTTCTTTGGTTTCGTAGCCATCACAGAAATCAAACTATATTTGGAGGACTGTAGTTACTTCTATTTCGTGTATTTTTTGTCTATTTCGTGATACCAGTGTCGCTTTATCTAAAAGCCGTCTCTCACTAGACCGGTTAACTAGTTATATGGTGAAGTTGCAGTGCAGTGGTGTGTCCGGCATGTCGAGAGAACTCGCCAGAACTAGTGACCCACTTGAAGTTGTGTCACTGGGTGAAAGCAAGTACGCCTATGTCTCTAAATGTTTCATATCAATAAGTTTATGTAAGCAGCTTCGAGTTATTCATATGAAACATCTAATTGTAACATCTGCCTCGGTGTGGTAGCGTATCCGACAGCTATGCTTGAGGTCTCGGGTCCGATTCCCGGGTCGTACCGAATGTTTGTATGATCTGCAAATATTTGTTTCGGAATTTGGGTGTTTTCTGGAATATGTATGTATTTACAAAAAAAAGTATATATATCAGTTGTCTAGTACACATAACACAAGCTCTGCTTGGCTTGGGACTAGATGGCGTTGTGTGTTATATGTTCGAAATATTTATTTATTTATCTGTTGGCGTCACCACAGCGTATATGTAATGTGGCGACAATTATCAAAAACTATTTTCTTTCCATTTATTATTTGTAATCTTTTTGCTTTGTACCTTTGGTAATCTATACAAATGAATAAAATTGAACTGTCTGTATATAATTTTAAATTAACAACTTTTCAACAAATGCATATGAAAGTAAACAGTACTTACATAAATATCTATTTTAAAACTTTTTCTCTCTCTCTATTTACAAAAATAAATCCAAATAAAGTGTTAAAAATGTATTAGATTCATAATCAACAAAACTCTCGAATAAAACCGCAGGACGCAGGTAATATATAAGAAACAATCTCCATTCAATAAAATCTTATGAAATTGGTTTCCTCGCTTCAAACTGAGTTTCTTAGAAATAAGTTGAAACAATTTACAAAGTGATAGTACCACTAATTAAAACTAGTCACCCCTCACTCGGAGGGTGGCTGATTGGAGGACCTTCGAGGTCAGAGGGACCTTGTTATTTACAGCCGTTAGTGTCGGGGGTCAATTAATTTGTTCGAGGGTCGTTACTAAAGACGTATCTTCCTAATGCTGGGGCCACACTAAGGTTTAACGTCAATGCCCATTATCTCGATAATTATTGCGATAATTTTTACCGCATTAAAATGGGTGGCTACACTTCAACGGTCAACATGAATGCTCATTATTGGCGATAAAAACGGCATTGAATTTACTTTAATTCAAGCAAGATGGACGTCGACAGAGCTCTATATCTCATGAGTGTAAATTTATATTATTTGACTTTATTGAATCATTACCGAATAAAAAGAAAACGGAAACAAAGAAAAACGAGAAGGTGGATGATTACTCCACTAGGACGCCATAGTACGTATTTCCAGTCAAAATCGTGCGATTTTGAGGCAAATCCGTCGTAAAAAAACAAATACGTCCGCTCCCGTTGCGCTCTTGATGCACACTGACAATACGTAATGTGGCCGCTTCATCGCATCAATTCTCGCGTTAATCTCTTTGATGTACCGCCACTTGAGCTATCGCCTAACTCCAAATGGCATTGTTAATGCCATTGTCAAATTATCCCGTTAAGTTGTGGCTACACCTATGGTGAACGTCCATTATCGCGATAATTAATGGCATTTCTCATTAGTGTGGCCCCAGCATAAGGAGATAAATGCTGAGATTTTGGAACGAAGTTCCTTATCGCGCGTTGCGAAAGGGGGCTAGACGGAAAAAATTAAGACGAAAAGTTGTAACGACACTTTTTGTTCAGACTAAAGTTGTAACGACACTTTTTGCTATAGTAAGCTATTGTAAGCCGTGCGGCGTGCGCATGTTTCTCTGTCTGTCTCTCTCTCCCTCTTTCTCTCTTATAGAAAGCAAGCCAGATATTTTCGTTTCGTCTTTCTATTTCGAACTTCGTTCCATCCGGGTGTCCCTTAACACCTCTCAACTAAATAAAATTGTACTATCTGTTTGTAATTTAATATGAACAACTCTTCCCTAAATGCTTAAGAAAGTATACACGGTATTTACACAAGAAATGAGTTTTAAATTTTTTTGTTCCTTTACCAGACAATCTCTGGATCGACTCGACCGATTTCGACAATATTATCACTGGTAGATAGCTGATGATATATGCAGTAGCTTAGGCTACATTTTTAGGGTTCCGTACCTCGGAAGGAAAATTGGATCCCTTATAGGATCACTTTGTTGTGCGTCTGTCTGTCTGTCAAGACCCTTTTTCTCAGGAACGCGTGGAGCTATCAAGCTGAAATTTATATCAAATACTCAGGTCTACTGTCCCTTAGAGCTGAGAAAAAGATCAAACTTCTAAACCAACGCAATCAAAGATACAGACGTTTATGCTGCAAATTTTCTACACTCGCAAGGGAATCAAAATCTACAGAGTACTTTCAGGTGAATTTAGAAACTTGAAATTTGACACGAAGCAACTTCTTATAGCACAAATAAAGGAAAAATTGCGAATAGTATAAATTTTTAATTCCTATACCTACAAGTTTGTACGAAACCCTCGGTACGCGAGTTCAACTCGCACTTGTCCAGTTTTTTTTAGTTTAGCTTTGCCCCGCGGCTTTACTCGCGTTTGTTGCTGTTAAGTTACAACAATAACTATAGGTAACGAAGTCACGAGGCTCAGTTGATTAAATTATAAAGCTGAAGAGTTTGTGTGAACACACTATTCTCGAACAATTATTTGAGTTTTCGACTTCGTTCGAAAGACCTTGAAATTCTCGAATTTCCTTTACTATAAAATGCATTTAGTACATAAATAAACCTTCCTCTTGAATCACTCTATCCAATGCTGAAATCTGCATTAAAATCAGTTGAGTAGTATAAAAGATCTTAGCAAACAGACAGCGGAAGCGAGTTTATTCTATATTATAAAGATCTAACAATTTGAATGAAAGTTTTTTTCAATTTTGAACTATAAATAATTGGCTAATGTTTCACATGCTGTCACAGCGCTGTCGTGTTTTAAATACGGATCAAGGTTGTCATTAATCGCGCATCAAAATGATGTCTACGATAAAATGTGCTCATCAGTGGTCCACAGGGGACACTTGGCTTATATCCAACACTTCGGTAATTCATGACATATAATTACATTATCTGAGCCCCGCGTTTAGCACTGGTAAGCAATGCTTGTCTAAAAAAAGTAACCTAATTAATAGTGAAAGTACCGTCAAAATTTGTCTAGCCGTTTCAGAGATTCCCCATCATCTATTCTAGATGGTTGGCAGTCCAACAACTTTCTGCCGCGCACAGTAAAACTGTGGAATGAGCTGTCGCCTGCGGTGTACCCGGACCAATACGACCTTCAAACCTTCAAGAAAAGAGCGTACTCCTTCCTAAAAACGCCTCTGGTGTTGCAATTACCGCCGCCCATGGTCATCCGCAACACAAGTGCGTTGCCGGCCTTTGGGGGAATCGGAAGGGGATGGGGGGAGGGGTTAGGATATGGGCCTCTGATATCCTCACTCACTTGATGAAACACAGCGCAGGCGCTGTTTTACACCGGTTTTCTGTCAGGCCGTGGTATCACTCCGTTCCAGCCGGCCCACGCATACCGATGCGTGGCTCTCCCACAACAAATTGAAATGGGATCACACGGGAAGCACAAACTTTGAAAAAAAAGTATCACCGTTGTGCCGGTCGGAATCAGGGGTGTAAGGTTTTTTTCGTTACGCAATTTTCATGATTCGGTCTCCAAGCTCAAGGCCCGCGATAGAAGCTATGTAATAGCTTAAAAACAAAAGAATCATCAATCAACAAACATATTATAAAAAAACAGTCGAATTGAGAACCTCCTCCTTTTTTGAAGTTAGTTAAAAAGAGACGAAGACGAAATTGCGTGACTCATTTAGTTTGTAATATTACATTAAATACGAATGAAAAACTATAAATAAAATCGAGTATAATGCAATGTCGACGTCACAGGTAGGTATAACACACACGAGCTGTACAAACAGACAGTTTTGACATTTAATGAAAAACAAACTTTTTTGAGTTGACGTCGGTTGTCGTGTTTATGCTAATGAGTTTTATAAATTATGTAAAATTCATTCTGTCTATAAATAACAATATTTAGTGAAATTTGCTTTAAATTTTCTGAATATTAATACGTGAATAGAAAAATACCAGTATCCAGTTTTAGTACTTACACTGTTTTAGATCTACGCTCATTCACGCAAAGATCACGCAAAGAAAGAAAAAGTATTTATTTTAACGACATTGCAACACAAGAGATTATTAAATGAAATGGTACATATTACAGTATTGAAACATTAACTTGAAGCATAGTTAATAATTTAACATAACAGTAATCAATGTAATTACAATTTATATATATCTTTACACATATACTGATGCAAAGTTGCGTCGCAGTGCACATTAAAAACAGATGCTGCTCAGCCTATTGCTGCATCATTTACGATACAGCGCTGATTTTCAGCAACACCTTGATGGTGATACGTGTGTCCAGAATAGTAGAACTAAAATGAAGACGCTGCTGTGTATCTATGTATTTGTCACATATAAAACAACGCCATCTGGTCACAAACTAAGTAGAGATTATTAAGATTATTAAGAAGATTAAGAGATGTATTAAGGAAGTATTAAGCCATGACACGATAAACTCTAGGGTTTGTTTTGTGTTACATAGAGATTCGGTATCGTATATCGCATATTTACAATGTTTTACACAATCTGTAAGCGATACATGCCTCCTAAATGACTAATAATACATCTAAAAATGATTAAAACTGTGGTTTAAGTAAAATACCTTAAATTTAATGTTATTCTGTGTTACTATACAAATGATATAAATACATATATACTTTTCTTTTTTAAATACAAACATGCTACATAAAAAAAACCTAAATTTCGTAACAAATATTGTATTGATCATACAAACATTTGGTCCGACCCAGGCATGGAACTCGAGACCAAGTAAAGCAGTCTCATACGCTACAACTGCACCACCGAAGCAGTCAGTAGCCTAAATACAGTATTGTTAATATAAATGAAATGTTGTTAACCTCCCTTTTTAACCGACTTTAAAAAGGTTTATTAAAAGAGTAGGTACTTTAAAGAGTTTCTTGCTGGTTCTTCTCCATGTTAATGACATTTCGGAACCGCACAATCATTGATGCAACCTTCCGAAAGTGTCTGAAAAACACTAGTTGAAATATTTTTTTTTTTGAAATCATATTTTCACATCAGATTTTTAGAAAAAAAAATGCAAAGCAGGTATGTGACTACTAAGAACTAAGAACGAATAATAATAATAAACTTTATGTCTCTCACAAGGAAGGTACAGTTTAGCTACAGTTAATCTAATTAAAATTAAAAAGATTCTAAATATTCCTTGGTGAGAGCGGGAGTCCGTACTAGGTTCAGGCCTGTGTCACAGATCTCCAGGCCCCGTAATATAGATTTTTAAGGCATTTACAGTATTAGGACTAAGTCCTATGTCGAGTAAATCTACTGGCTAAGAAACGTATAAAAGTATAAATATATATCTTGTATAACAACTACCTGAAGAGCTTTGGTGTTAAAAATATTTTTGCATCAATCAATAATCGAATGGCAGTCGCAATTTCGGCCATTGGACATCAACTTATTTTACCTCAAAAATATATCAACATTTATGAAACTTTTAAAAATATCTAGACACCGATAAACATGAGAAATAGCGCCACAATTTGACACGCGATAGTGGGACGGAAGAGGCTTCCACCGCCTCTACGTCCGATAGTGTTGCGACACTGCTCGCCGTCCCGGGAGCGCGGGAAATTGGTTCACTTTACTTTATCTGTGCACCGAAATGAATTGCGTTTAAGATAAAATTTAAAGATGGGGTCGCTTGAATTTGAGTAAGCGAGTAGAGTATTTTAAATTTTATTTGGGTTTTATTGTAAGATAATTGATGTTATTTGCGTATTGACTATTAGTGTATTTGTATAATTTTCCCGGGCCCGGAAATGATGGTGCTCCTTGGGGGAGATCTTTGTTCAGCAGGATGGCGATAGGTTTACTATCATCTATACTAATCTATACTTATATTATAAAGCTGAGGAGTTTGTTTGTTTATTTGTTTGAAAGCGCTATGGCTGAATTTGAAAAATCTTTCAGTATTGGATAGTCCATTTATCGAGGAAGGCTATAAATCATCACGCTAAGACAAATAGGAGCGGAGCCCCAATAAAGAATGTTACAAAAACGTGGCAAAATTATTACGCTACGATATATATGAGACGTAAACGAGGTTGCGTGTGTGTGTGTATATATCCGCTAGTATTTTATATATTGGAGCTGTGCGATCGGTACAAATGGTTATAAAACTCTTTCTACGAACCACTAAAGTACTTCGTAAGCATTATTCCCAACGTCTATTTTCTTAAACGGCGCGACAATTTTACAACTAAGAAGTTAACTAGCTGTATGTGAAAAAAAATCTTTTAAAATATTTTTTATGTAAAAACCCAAATCTTAATTACATTACCGTGGGAGAGCCACGCTTAGGCATGCATGAGACGGCTCGACCGCAGTTATACCACGGCCACACAGAAAACCGGTGTGAAACAGCGCCTGCGCTGTGTTTCAACGTGTAAGTGAGGACACCGGAGGTCCATACCCCAACCCCACCCCCATCCTTCTCCCCACCCACTAAAGGCCGGCACCCCACTTGTGACGCATCTGGTGTTGCGGATGTCCATGGGCGGCGGTAATCGCTTACCATCCGGCGATACATCTGCTCGTTTGCCCCTTATTACATAAAAAAAATCGACATCGAAAAATGTAAGAAAATAAGTAAAATCCATTTGAGAGGCGCAGGCGAAGCTGCTAGGGTCAGTTACAAACATATATTTTCACAAACAATCATCTATTTATCTCTACGAATAGGACCAAATAGAATTGTATTATATAAACTAGGTCGGTGGTTCATTCTCTTGAGTCGTACATAACGTGTTTACGTCAAAATAATACAATTTACATTCACAATAGATCCTTATACAAAACACTCCGCTTTGTCTACTGAGGGTACCTACAGTCAGAAATTTAATTAATAGTGTCAGTTGACAGACGTGTAGGTATCTTAACGACTTCGCTGACCGAGTAGTAGGTAGTGTTGTATATTATATGCTATTTATGGTTATAATATTTTAGCTTTTGAAGTTATACTTCTTTTGGCGCCATGGAGAAAAATGATGAGATTGAATTTTTACTTAGCGCGCGCACACCGACACCTGAATTGTACATCGTGAAGTTAGTTTTAGGTGGCATTAAAATCGATAACTATGTTCAAGTTGTATATTCGAGTATTTTTATATTTAGAACACGTGTTTCGTAACAGTCTAATTAAACAGAGTGAATAAATAAATATTATTTATTTAAACAAAATCTTTTTGATTAATTTTAATATTTATCGTTAATCACTACTGAATTTTAGTTTTATTTTTCCATGCGCCAAGAAGTATAACTTCTAACGCGTGTACATAAGTGCACACACTCATACTTTTTTTGTATTTTAAAACGCTGTTGAGGAAGAAAAGTTATTTAGACATGTACTCATTGTATGCACATCATGAATAGGACACATATAATTCTAGAAAAATATTAAACATAAATAAATATTTCGGACATCTAACACCAAACGCCGTCTAGTCCCAAGCTAAGCAGAGCTTGTGTTATGGGTACTAGACAACTGATATAAATACTTATATATGTTTTTTTGTAAATACATACATATTATAGTCAGGCAGTCAAGTGATGAAAAGTTGATTATTACGTTAACTTTGTGGTCGGGTTACTAATCCAGGCAGCTAAGCTGTGGGTCATCGGTTTGCTTTCCGTATGTCAAAAATAACGATCCTTTACGTATCTGTAATTAACCAATACTGTGCGGTGTCGAGTTCGATTCCCGGGTCGCACCAAATGTTGTTCGGAGTTAGGGTGTTTTATATGTATGTATTTATATCAGTCGCTTAGTACTAATTCAACAATTTTTGCTTAGGTTAGGACTAGATGGTGTTATATGGTAGATATTCGAAATATTTAAAAATATATTAATATTATTTGGTAATATGTATGTAAAGAAGTAACCCATAACTCGTTCTAAAAGTGTTAAAATTTTCGTTATTTTTGTCTTCTATTTCGAGATCCCGTATTTAAAGGAAGTATCTATATTAAGCTACGAGCACTTGTTGTGTAATACCGGAGTAAATCCCGGACACAGTCGTCCCATCTCGCCGACAACTCATTATACGAGAGACGGTTCCTAACGGATAGAAATCTCGCTACATTTACTCAGAATTATTATATTTATGTATGTTTCAAATACGTTTTTGTATATATATATAAAACTAGTTGTTTGTCGTCTGTTGCGATTGCGTTTGCGATTTTAACACACTTACTTTGTATACATATGTATGTATAATGTATAATCACTTTAATGACCAGGAAGGGATAGACCTACCGGGGGAGAGCCACACTTTTGGATAAACAGACCGGCTCGACCGGAGTAATACCACGGCCTCACAGAAAACCGGTGTGAAATAACGCTTGCTGTTGTTCACCGAGTGAGTGAGGATACTGGAGGCCTATAATCCATCCCCTGCCCCCATCCCTCAAAGGCCAGCAACGCACTTGTGACGCTTCTGGTTTTGCGGGTGTCCAAAGGCGGCGGTAATCGCTTACCATCAGGCAATATGTCGGTTCGTTAGCCCACTATTCCGTAATAAAAATACTTTCATATGCATTTCGTAGAAAACTGTTAATCTGAAAGTATTGACAGACGCAATATTATTTATTTGTTTAGATAAACATCATACATATAATATTATAATGCCCGGTTCCTATATTTAACGAATCGCCATTGTGTAATATTTTTTTACAACCGACTACGAGTCGTAAATTCCGTTCCTCAATTTATTTTTGATAGGAACGATTTTATCTTACGCCCCGTATAATATACTACTATTCGTACCTAGAACGAATCGTTTTTCAAATATAGGAACTGGGCATAAATGTGAATGTAAATTTGTTTGTTAGGCTTTCACGCGAAAACTACTTAACAACTAAATAGATGGCACATCATGAAACTTTGTACACATATTCTTATACTTTTTATTAAATACAAGTGAGGTCGCAGGCAAAACCTAGTTTTATATAAATATAGGTAATACCCATTATATGTTACCAGATACATACAAATTGTACATAAGTAACTAGAGAAAATAGCGAACATACTTCCTAAAGCCTAAATTTTCTACAAGATTTGTATCAGTATATCCCCAATTAGGCATTTAGATCTTAGAGCAGAATAAAGAAAGAAGAAATATCTGTCTGTCTAAGTAATAGGTACAACTCCCAACATAAATACAAATCTCTTTAAGCTAAGAGCTGCGTCATACCGTCTGTGATGCCATAGTGATGGGACGGATATCCGCACTCGGATATCCGCTCTCCGAGTGCAGATATTAATCGACTTTTTATAACTCAAGTTTTACTGAATAATTAATATTTTTTCAGTAATTATGTGACAACTAAATCATTTATTCTGTGTCTAGATGTAATTTATTTATAAGCTGACCCACGCAACCTCATTTGCGTCTTATATTATCCGTGGCGTGAAAATTTTCCCCCGTTTTTGAAACATTCTCCATTGGCTCCACTCCTATTAGTAGTAGCGTGATGATATACAGCCTATAGCCTTCCTCGATAAATGGACTATCCAGCACCGAAAGAATTTTTCAAATCGGACCAGTAGTTCCTGAGATTAGCCGGAACAAACAGACAGACAGACAGACAAAAATTTTAAAAATATATATTTTGGTATGTGTACCGTTTATACATTCATATGCATGTAGTAGAAAGCGGTTATTTTAATATTACAAACAGACACTCAAATTTTATTTATTTGTATAGATATGTATGTATGGCGGTGTTTCCCGCCCGTGCCTCCGTACGAACGTACGTAGAGCACGTAAAACCGTCGATCCCGGTTCTCATGAACACCTATAACAATCGTTATTGGGAAGTCAGTGCCCTCAAATATACTGACAACTAGTTCAACAGTCGTATTTAGTCCACCCTTAAGGTTGCGGAAGTCCGATGCCAGTCGCTCCGTTGATTAACTGATATTCAGGTAAAACCAGTTGAACTAGTAGCCGACCCCAAATAACGTTGGGAATAATAAAGGCTAGGGATGATCTATAGATACAAGCATTGCCTAGTTTGGTAACAGACGACCGTATGTAAGATGTGTGGAGCGAATATTTTCACAAACTAATGAAACTGAAGTGTCTGTTTATAATTTGAAATTAACAACATTTCACTAAATGCTTGTACTTATAAAAGCATTTTTTAAATGTCTATCTGTCTGTGTGTTACGGCTTATTTCTGGAACGGCTAGACTGAATTTGACAGGACTTTTATTGTCAGATAGCTGATTATATAAGAAATAATTATGGCCACCTCTTTTAGACCAGCTTCGCTCCGGGGCGTTACCCGTGGCTGTTGTTGTACCGCGGGTAAGCCTTCGATGCTCAACTAGGATATAACACAGTAAAGACATGATACGCAGACTTAATGGTCGATGGATTCATAAAGTGTCAAAATGACTGCCACCAACCGAGAAACAGAGCGTACCTCACTGATGAGTGAGATACGCTGAGGTACTAATGAGTCCAAAACCAATGAAAGATTTATGTAAGACCGGTTGTCTATGAGCCCGTGATATCATTCTGGTCGAGCCGGCCCATTTATGCCTAAGCATGACTGTTCCACATCGTATACTTTTATATATACCTTGAACAGTAAGATAAAGAGATCTACTGTCCTACTAAACTCTCCAAGTCAATATTAGCAAACGAATTCAAGGCCCGTTTCAGCTGACCGGCTTTAATATATATCTGGAGCGTCTAGTTAAAGTACGAATTTATGGGTCATTAGTTCTGTTATACTTTTTAAAGTTATATCTTATGTAAACAGACTGGTGTAAACATACTTACATATATTACTGAATTTATACATCAACATCTTATGAGCGTGTTGTTGGTACCTACTTCGAACAGTAAGACATGGTTAAAAAGACATATTTTCCTATAACGACTGCCATCAAATGTTTACAACCCAAATCATCGTCATCAGGCCGTTAGCCCGGTTTGTTGATTTTTGCATCTAGTCGCTACCCTCCTACGCAAGGCGTCCCGCCCTCTGGCCAGAGGGCGTCCCACACTACGTTTTCGAAGACGCGGTCTCCATTCCAAGACACGCTTACTCCAGCGGTTGTCTGTTCTGCGACATATGTGACCAGCCCATTACCACTTCATCCTACCAACTTTCAGAGCTATGTCGGTCACTTTGGTTCTCGATAGATTACTTCGTTACGAATTTTGTCCTTCAGAGAGACTCCTAGCATAGCTCTTTCCATGGCACGCTGAGCGACTTTGAGTTTCTGGAATAATTCAAGGCCAACCCACATACAAGGCAAAAAAACGTCATTCTGGAGTGTTTCATTACTATTGGCGTTGTGTGTTAGATGTCTGAAATGGACACAGGCCTCACTGAAAGAAAAGTGAAGTATTTAAATTGTAGTGGCAAATTAAAAAAAATATACACTCTCGTTAAATCAGTATAGATGGATCAAAGTCAGTTATGCTTTTTTGAATAATTCATAATATAACCGTTCTAAAAACATATGTGACGTAAATTGAATCTATCTTACTGAATCAACAGTAAGATGGATTTAATTTAGATCTAAAGTCCAGCTACCCATATCAACTGATCCCACTATTCTTTCATTTCATCCAATACCCAAAGGAAGCATGTTTTAGTTGAAGAAAATAAGTTCGACACAAAAAATATAAACAACATGATTTAAGTACACGAAACTGCCCGAGTTTTCGCCAGAGGCCGGCCTCAGAATCGTCTCTTGGGACAGATATCTACATAATATGAAAATATTTGTAATAAAATATGGAAACTGGGTTGTATTTACGAGTATTTATGACTTTCAGTAAACTGTATGACACTTAAAGATTCATTTACATCATTTATTTATAGCTATAAACATTTCAGAAGTGGTTCAACAATTGCGTCATGATTCTGTTGGACATATTTTACATTTTAAAGTGTATGAAACGAATCCAATAGTATGTTTCTAGTATTAAGGCTTTGTAATTTGGCGGAACTTCAAGTATCACGTATTTATCAATACTTAACAAGGCTAAAAACGGAAAGACAAGAAACAAATTAACAGTAGAGATTTTTAATAAAGGATTGTGTGACTTTTAATCGATTTACAGTTAACAAGTAGTTCGGTGTAATATCATAAGATTCTCTTGTCTACCTTCGATTGGTGATGTGTACGACACTAGAAATATATATGTACTTAAAAAAGTATACGGAATAAAATGAGGGAATATAATATAAAAATATATCTTTACATAGATATTTATTATTTACCTCATCATTATCAACTACCTTTCATAGAGATTTTGGCCGAATACATCACATTAGACGGATAATATATCTATACTAATATTATAAAAGGAAGACTATAGGCTATATATCATCACGCTAATACTAACAGAAGCGGAGCACCAATGAAGAATGTTTCAAAAATAGGGGAAAATTATTACGCTACGGGCAATAGAAGACGCAAGCAAGGTTGCGTGGGTCAGCTAGTATATAAATATATTGAATGAGGAGAACTTATACATTCGCCTTGAAGGAATCGTGATTGAATGAATATAATACTTCAGCTTTAGAATAGTAGATCATTCCTTATAATTAAAGTACAAACATATAAATATCATTCAATTCACAACTTACTCAACATACAAATTGGTTGATGTAACTTATTTCGTTTTCAATGATCCGCTCCGCTCCAGTGGTTCAGCGAGAGGCTGCCCGCAAACACTCCTCGCGTTAGAAATTGATTCAAGAGAAAGTTTTGCGGCTGAACAAAAAACCGTCCAATAATGATATTGGTTTGAGAAAACGTAATAACATTGATTATTGTCATTTAACAAAGCGATAGAATTAACTGTGGCGATGAAAGTGGGGTCCGGTAACAGGCCTCGAATATAATTACTATTACGCTTCCAGTCGTGGCTATGATGATGATGTTGTCCAAGCCGATAATGGCCACGGCGGCCAGTCTTAACGGAGACCAGCCAACTACGCAGGAGATATTATAGTAGACTAGTGTGTGCGCAGACACAGGCGCAGTCTCTGTTCCCTCTCTTTCACAATTCGATGTGACGGTTAACCGACACGACAATAACCACGGGCAACGCCACGAGGCAAAGCTAGTATCTTTATAAATTGTAGCCTATGTGGTATTCTGATGTATAAGCTATATTATTGTAAAGTTTCATCCAAATCCATTCAGTGGTTTTAGCGTGAAAGAGCTACAATCATCCTCACATACTTACTCACAAAATTTAGCGCTTATGATATTAGTAGGATAGTAAAATGTATATATGTTTGTATGTATGTAAAATTAAAAAGATCACGCAAAATGTAATACCAAGTTTGTGAACCTATTACACTCGACGCGGTAAGATAATCGCTTTAACCACCAAAGCATCACTCATAGCAAACATGTGTTGTACCTTCAACCATTTTCATCGCTCTAATATTATAACTGCGAATAACGCCTTAAAGCGAAGCTAATCTAAAAAAAGTAACCTAAGTTACTCCATATATTATCAACTATCTGCCAGTGAAAGTTCCAATCAAAATCAGTCCAGCCGATCCAGAATCTACCCGGAATTAACAGATACTGACAAAATGTATGTAAGTACCGTATTTAAACGTACTTTCATAACATTTGTATTTAGTGAAAAGTTGTTAATTAAAATTGACAAACAGACACTTCAATTTTACTTATTTGTATAAATGCACCGAGCGAGACACTTCTGCAGGTAACCGCTGGGACATAAAATAAAAATGCAGCTGATTAATAGAACAGGGTTCCAGCTTTTGTGTAACAAATATACAGGTCAACTGTGAGCTACTCCGAATGGGAATGAACCCGCGGTTGGTTCGCGAATAAATTGCGATACTTTCGTATTCAAATAGGAGGTAGTGATGGGAAAAGTTTGGGAAGTCGGATATTTTGTGCGAATGATATCCGCAGTTATATGAGTTTTGTTTTGTTTTTGTAAATGGAGTTAGGGGTGAGTCTAATGTTATGTATGTGAGTTGTTCATGTGAATTAGTATAAATACTCTGCCGTATAATCCAATGATCTGTAATATATATTAAGTTTGTTAGTTCTGGAGTGTGAATAAAATAATAACGAATTGTTTTTTGTTTTTGTTTCAGGTAAGACTAGTACTATATTAAAGAAGTGAAAGACACCCAGCTGATGGAATTTACAACGTGACAAGACGATCCTTTGTGAGTTTAATATAAAATATCGCTTAAACAAGAAATGGATTTTGATAAAATTTAAATAGCCCATATCACTCGGACCATTATTAGGAATCTATTGACACACAAACATACATAAATTGACTGACTGCTAGTTTTAGAGTATGCGACTGTTTTGTGGTTGAGGTTTTGAGTTCGATACCCAGGTCTCACAGGCACCTCATTAATTGAAATCGATGTAGTAGATGAGCTGCCACGGTGGAATATACAAATATACAAATCCTGTTAAAATATTACACTTCCTTTGGGCTGCACCGTAGCCGGGGAAACGAATACCATTTACAATAAAGTTATATGTCAATATTCTAAAATAAACACTCATAATATAGATTAATTATTTTTAGAAAAATAATGCCTTGTTCAGTACTGATTGGTACCCTTCCGTAATCACACAACATGATAATCAAAGTATACAGGATAATATTATTTTTTAGACAATTAGACCCAAACAGATACAATAATAAATGGTTTTACTACACTTTTAAAGCGATAGAGCGAGAATATTTCTTTTAAAAACAGTATCTCGTGAGTCGAAAATTAACGAGTTTGCCATCGTTAATTTTCGTTATTCGACGAGAGACGACGAGACGACACATTCTAACAATAGGGTTGTAGTAAGAGGTGTTGTTTCTGAAAATGTTTAGTGAGAAAGTTCTCGGTGATCTGGTATAATATCGAGTGTTAGGGAAAGCTATATCTTCTGAGGGCTAATCCAGTTAGAAAAGGCCGAACTCATCTGCTCCAAAAAAGATTTATTCACAAAAGTGTTCATATTATTTATTTCTCGTGTTATGTAGCTACTCGAGATGACAATTCCGACCACTATATAATTTATTTTCACTTTTTTTTAAATGTGTGTTTTACTGACATGCCTAAAATATGAACCTAAACATCACGCATAAACAAATAGGACAAGACATAGACGAAATTGCGTGGATCGGTTAGTATAAAAGCATTTTTAACAGCGGTTGGCCGAGTGGTGTCAGCGGTCGCCATGCCGCTTGCTACTGCGCCAAGTGTCGTGGGTTCAAATTCCACGCGGTACCTACAACACTTTGTGTGATCCACGAATTGTTGTCCCGAGTCTGGATGTTCTTTGTGTCCGTTTCATGTATGTTTGTAAAGTCCCCCACGACACAGGATGTTTATTCCTAATGTGGGAGTTGTCTTTTTAAACAAAAGAAAAAAAAAAAAAAAAGTTCGATAAAAATAGTACTAATGTCGCTCTGTCAAATGTAGGAGTAGGCGTTGTGCGTAATTAGACAATATATTATTATTTAAGCTATCGAGAGAGCATTCAAACAGATTAGGTACATCATTCATAGTTATACCACTGGTGAAGCGACATTAATAGTAATATATTACCAAAGACTTTTATCTGCGTTTAAAACTCAAACACCGCTGAAATGCTAACACTGAATTATCCGCCAAAACGAAATATATAAATCGTAATGAAAGCTCTTGTAAACACCTTAGTTTAACGGGCTTAATGTTATTGAATCTAGTAGACATAAAACTGTCTGTCTTATCGTGTGGTAATTTTTTGAGGTTTCTCATACTCACGATGGAATAATTCGTTCATAACATTGTTTTATTTGTGTGAATTAATAATTTTCCTTCTTTTTTTTGCAACATTTTTAGTGTCGTAATGGGTAAATAATAATTATAAATAACTATATACAAAAGTTTTAATAATATTCACATTTTGTAATCAATTTTGTGGCGACTGCCATATATAACACAACAATAACCTACTACTACTAGCACCATCTACCGAAGATACACTGAACTACGGAGCAACGTACAACACGAATAAACTACCAGTCCTGAATCGCGCAGTAAAAGTTCTCGCGCCGATTATCATATATACAACGTCAACTGTTGGGCACTGGCATGATCATCTCGCCTGGCCTGGCCTCCTCCCTTTGTGTTGGAGGGACATGATACCCGTTCCTCCACAAATTTCAATAGCATTTCTTTACTTTTAGGTGTGATTGAGTTAACACATAAATGTATAGATATATGTAGTGACAGTTCCAGAAATAAACTATGAACATAAACCTTACATTCTGTTAGTTAACATAAAAGTATCTCAATGTTAAAAGGTGCACAATTTCAAACAAGCGTATCACATTAAGCGATTCTATATAAAGAAACTGAATACCTAACATTTTATGTCATTGTATTAACACGTGCAAAGTGAGATTTGCAACCGTCGCGAAGTTATGCGCTCGTATTCAACTTAGATGTGAGAGGAAATTTATAACATTTATATATTTTTAACATGTGTCTCACGAACGTTTGATCCCAAACTAGATAAAACCTGTATTATGGTAACTTGACCTCTTAAAAAATATATACATTTGAAAAAGGTATATAAAATGAGGCGTCCATAGTCTAGTTGCACTCTGTGTTTAAAAACAAATTACCGAGGGTAAGCAATGACGGCGCGGTCAGTACCTGGATGGGTGACCGCTGGTGGCATGTAACCATTAGCGTCTCCGTGATTCGGAGGTAACGTTAAGCAGTCGTTAAGCTTAGTTGGAGGCCTTTGGGCGGCTTAAAAACATTCAACGGCAAGATTATGTAGCCACGACGTTGTCATGCTAGTCCCCAACCCACACTTGGCAAGCGTAGGGACGTATGGCCTTAACCCTCTCCTGAGAGGAGAACCGAGCCCAGCAATAGAACGTTATGAGTTGTTGTAGTACTGGCTCACTTCAAGCTGAATTGTGTTGCGTTTAGTTAGTTCACAAACCAAATTGGTTACAGTCTAATGCTCTTCCATAACTTTTTTTTAAATAAGGAACTGCCAAAGTGTCTTTACTGTATCCGATGACAGCACGAGTAGAAACCCAGGGTAGAGGTCGCAACACTCATTGCGATTGCAGATAATGTACCATGATGACCTACAACATAGCAAACCTATAGAGACTCTTCTGCATCATTGGGCCTCCAGTCTGTAAGAAATATAGTGTTATCGAAGATCATCCTATTCCATCCTAACATCCATTCCACCATCGTCCTACGCGACAGAAATTTCATACCCATCATCTAGATGGTTAGCAGTCCATAACTGTGCGGTTTTCCCAAAACTTTCTGCCGCGCACAACAAAACTGTGGAATGAGCTGTCGCCTGCGGTGTTCCCGGACCAATACGACCTTCAAACCTTCAAGAAAAGAGCGTACTCCTTCCTTAAAGGCAGGCAACGCACTTGTAACGCCTCTGGTGTTGCGGGTGTCCATGGGCGGCGGTAATCGCTTACCACCAGGCGATACGTCTGCTCGTTTGCCCCATATATAATAAAAAAAAAACATCGGAATGTTTGTCTGAGTCTGTAAAAAACGAGTAAGGAGTTACGGAAGCGTATTCACTTGCCTAACTCTAATTATAGATGCAACTAGGACTGGAATACAGGATAAGCGATTCTGATTGCTTAGCTAGATATGTCGTGTATTCAATTGCCACCCAGGAATTAATTCTGTTCTGAGCCTGAGTTTAGATAATTTATCTAAAGCTAATGACCTGGCCCGACTTCGCACGGAATTCTTTGTATTACTCGGATTTCCTCTAATATACTATGAATATTTAATACACAGAAACGTTCCTCTGGAATCACTTTATCTATTACTGTAAATTACATTAAATTTCGTTAAGTAGATCATAAGAGATATAGACAGACAGTGGATGTGACTTTCATCATCATCATCATGTCAGCCGAAAGATGTCCACTGCTGGACATAGGCCTCCCCCAAGGCTTCTCACAACAACCGGTCCCGTGCTACTCGCATCCAACAGTCTCCTGCGACCTTAACCTGGTCGTCGGACCATCTTGCAGGGGGACTACCTACGCTCCGTTTTCCAGTACGTGTTCGCCACTCCATAACTTTTTTGCCCCATCGTCCCTCTTGTCTGAAGACAAATATGTATTTAGACTGCAAAATTGTATCGTATAAATGCGTTTCTATCGACCCTTTCGTAGATAAAAATCGTGAATATATATGCACGATGTGTATTTCTCTAAATGTCTAAGCAAAATAGATATACAAGTTTCCATAATCTATATTTAACGCGTCAAGGTCACGCAAATCAAACCCAGTTTTTCATTAAAATATCATTCATCGTGTTCTCAAGCACTTTCATTCGTCATAACCATAAATATTATACTCTGTGGTCCATCAAAAAATTATTACATAGCTGTCCTCTTTTAACTTACGCAATATACGTAAGTGTGACCAAGAAGGATTGTGTTTCGAGATACATTCGCGACATTATAGTCTTCTCAGTCTGGTATATGTGATCGTGTAGCGCGTGAGTGAGATGGCAGACACGTGCGCTAGAGTTTATTATTAGATCGCAAAGATCAATGATCTATAAAATTGATGTAGTTTTATGATAGCGATGTGATGTTGGTTGCGGATATCGTGTGAGTTTTGTGCAATATTCGGATATGTTGTTTTTCTTGTATTTAACTTTAAATTCCTTTAGTACCTTAAAGTTGTAAATAACCCGACGGCGTTTTTTTAAGTTTTATAATTTAGATAAAATTTGGTTAAGAAGCACTAGCATTTACCCAGTGGCTTCGCTTAGAGTATAGATGTTGTCTATGTAAGTATTTAGTTTTCCCTTCAATACGTCGTATTGGATTCTTAAAGAATTACAGCCCTGAAATTCTTATAAATAAATAAATATAAATAAATATTTCGGACAATTTATTAACATACAACGCCGTCTAGTCCCACGCTAAGCAGAGCTTGTGTTATGGGTACTAGACAACTGATATAAATACTTATATACTTTTTTTTTGTAAATACATACATATTATACATAGAAAACACCCAAACTCCGTAACAAATATTTGCAGATCATACAAACATTTGGTCCGACCCGGGAATCGAACTCGAGACCTCAAGCACAGCAGTCGCTTACGCTACCACTCGCGCCACCGAGGCAGTTATTTCGAGATGGTGGCATTCGAAACGGGAAATTCATTAGTTCTTCTAAAGACATCTAGGCAGTGGAAGAAAGTAATAAAAAATACGTAACATACAACAATTTTACAACAGCGTCAAAGATGAAGATGTGTCAGATAAAATCCTGACACTGGTTTTCAATTAAGCCCACTTTACAGATAGATAATTGTGGTGTGGTATTAGTGGCAGTGGTAATGTATGCGACTGCTGTGCTTGACGTCTCGGGTTCGATTCCCGGATCGTACCAAATATTTGTGTGATCTTTTTTTTTTTTTATTGAATAATGGGCAAACGAGCAGACGTATCACCTGATGGTAAGCGATTACCGCCGCCCATGGACACCCGCAACACCAAAGGCGTCACAAGTGCGTTTCCGACCTTTGGGGGATGGGAAAGGGGATGGGGGAGGGGTTGGGGTATGGGCCTCCGGTATCCTCACTCACTCGGTGAAACACAGCGCAAACGCTATTTCACACCGGTTTTCTTTGTTGTGTTCTGTGTGAAATTTGGGTGTTTTCTATGAATAATATATATGTTTTGTCAAAAAAAGTATAAATGTATTTATATCAGTTGTTAAGAACCTATATTACAAGCTTTGCGGAGTTTGAGACTAGATGGTGTGGTATGTAGATGTAGGTATTCGAAAAATAATATATCTATATATAAATGGAGCAGCAGCAGCTTGATAAACTTGAGCGCCTTCAAAACTTCTGTATTAGATTTATATTTGGTTTGCGCAAATATGATCATGTGTCTGAATTTCGCAGATTGCTCAAGTGGCTCCCAGTTCGACTCATATACTTTCTATACTTTATAGTATTTTATTCAATCCCTTAACTCCACCTTAAAGGAACGTTTTGTATTTCTCGGTATCACACATCTGAGATCCTTAAGGTCGTCGGAATCCTTGGAGCTTATGGTACCTAGCCACGCTAATATTCTATGACAAATCTTTTACGGTACAGGCTGTCAGATTATGGGACTCTGGGATATCTATTCGACGTGCCCAAACACTGACGGCGTTTAAGAATATGGTTTTAAAGTTCACTACTTAGATTCAAAAGTACTCTTTCTTTACTGTCAGTGGCTATACATGACTAAATGCTTTTTTATATATTGTATATATTTGTATTTTGTAAATATATATGCATGTGTGTATATATGTATGTTTATGTATATATTTTATTATTAAACACTACCATAGCTTTAAAACACCTACACTACTTCCTCCGGTCAATATTTCTATCCAAAGATTGGCTGGAAGAGATTGCTTTTGGCAATAATGGCAAATGATGGCATTGGCAATTGATTTTAGCCGCCCATTGTACAGATCTTCTCGAATTTTAAGTGAAATAATTTGTAATTGGTGTACAATAAAGTAAATTCTATTCTATAAATACACTCAATTATTTTGCATTTGGGGTAACCAAATAGGTACACTTAAATATTTTGCACTTGAGGTCAGCAGATCTCTGTAACTACACTAGTTCCGTATGATTCAGACCGTCTTAACTTCATATACATAGGAATAAATTATCGAAAGTATCACGACAACTTCATGAAACTTTCTTAAAATGAAAAATAGTTGGAGCAGTTGCCGACAATTAGATTATATATAGATATTGCTTGTTTATTATTTTATTATCTTTAGTAAACAATAATTTTATAACACACTAGCAGACTCTCGCAACCTCACTTACGTTTACTATTGCCCGTAGCGTAATAATTTTCCCCCGTTTTTTTAAACATTCTTCATAGGGGCTCCGCTGCTATTAGTCTTAGCGTGATGATATACAGCCCCTTCTTGTATAAATGGACTATCCAACACTGAAAGAATTTCAAATCAGACCAGCGCAGCGGTTCCTGAACAAACAAACAAACTCTTCAGCTTTATAATATTAGTATAGATTAAACATAAGAAATGTTTGTATATTGCCTTTACTCAAGTTGTGTATACTAAATTTGGATTACTGTCTAGATTTATGACAATATGTACCTGTCTACTGAGATAACATGTACTGGCAGTGATCTGTAAGCGTTCCTTTCATAAATTAATTACTCGTTTGAAGGTATTAGATATCCGCAATTATCCGCGCGTGTCCCATCCCTAGCGTTCCAGCAAGCGCCGCTAGACGGATGTAGCGACGGAAATAAAGTGCGGCTTCGAGTCCAGATACCAAACGTACCTACATATAATACAGACAGTAATTATAAAAACTAAATCAGTAATGGTAGGATCTAGAAATTATTTCTAAATTGTGTTGGTTCGTCAAGAGGTTGAATGTCTATCTTAATTCATTATATGGTGCCTGCTCTGCTTGTTCGCACCGTGATGTTATGTTTTATATCTATACATCTATACGTACATACAATAAATAAAATTGGAGTGTCTGTTTGTAATATTAAAATAACCGCTTTCTACTACATGCATATGAATGTATATACGGTACACATACCAAAATATATATTTTTAAAATTTTTGTCTGTCTGTTTGTTTGTACCGGCTAATCTTTGGAACGGCTGGACCGATTTAGACGGGACTTTCACTGGTAGGTAGCTGATGGTACAAGGAGTAACTTAGGCTTACATTTTTCAAACTAGCTTCGCCCCGCGATGTTACCCACGATACGACAATAACCGCGGATAACACCGCGGGGTTCAGCTAGTCCTATATATATCCCATATGCTATAAATATAACAAACCTATGAATTTATTGGCAATTACAAGTAGAACTGAATAAATCTTCCAATTCATTTCACTTTAAATGCTGTGGAGGTCCGATGGCAGTCCGAATAAACTGATATTCAAGTAAAAAAGAATAACTGACATCTAACACACAACGCCATCTAGTCCCAAGCTAAGCAGAGCTTGTGTTATGGGTACTAGACAACTGATATAAATACATATATACTTTTTTTTTGTAAATAACATATTATACATAGAAAACACCCAAACTCCGAACAAATATTTGCAGATCATACAAACATTTGGTCCGACCCGGGAATCGAACCCGAGACCTCAGGCTTAGCAGTTGCATACGCTACTACTACACCACCAAGGCAGTCAAACTAAGCAGAGCTTGTGTTATGGATACTAGACAACTGATATAAATATACTTTTATACATGTTCCATGAGTTATTATAGTACCTAACTGTACCTACTGCCGGTAAAAGTGTTATCTCCTCAATATATATATTTGAAGTTGCATTGTTAACGCTAAGTGCAATATGCAATCACTCATGAAAACTATGGCAGATATGAACTTGATGTTTAACAACCGTATGGCGGAATTCGAATCCAGGGACCGGTTGCACAAGGATACCAGCAAGGATACCAACATATCGGCAACACTTCAGGAGGACTTCGCATCATTTAAAAAGTTTGTACTACAGGCACTAAGTGATCTTCAGAAACAAGTGCAAATGTTGGCTCACACTACTGACAACATGGAGATGCGGAGTAGACGTAAGATGTTGCTGATACATGGTATTGCTGAGGACAAGAGTGAGGACACTACACTGTTGGCTGTAAAAACTATAAATAAAGACCTTTGTATTAGCAGTTTCACCATAGCTGATATCAAAAGAAGCCACAGAATGGGACGAACCGCATCAGTGAGTAAGCCTAGGCCAATTATAATCAAATTTAACCAGACTACTACCCGTGATTCAGTATGGTTTGCAAAAACTAAATTGAAGGGCACCGGCATTACCATATCAGAGTTTTTAACTAAATCACGGCATAATGTGTTTATGTCTGCACGTGAAAGATTCGGTGTAAATAAGTGCTGGACGCGGGAAGGTTACATCCATGTTATGGGGCCTGGCGACAGGCGGCATCGGGTCACGTCATTGATTGAGCTTGGCGCTATTTACGAAGACACAGTGAAGCCGGTTGCAGTCTCTAAGACAGCAGCGCCAAGATCCAAGCGCACAGTGAAAAAGTAGGGACATGTGTTTTTTTGAATTTGTAGTGTAACTTCAGTAAAATTTAACTTATCTCATTCACTGTTTGTACTTATTTAACGGCGTGCATATACAAAGTATTTATGCCCAGTGGTCACATAAATTTTATTTCTTATACTGTTTACCTTAATGTATTTCACTTCTTGCATAATTAACATACCACATTAGTTGTAATTACCCTGCTTTTCAATTATTTCATGTAAAGATACGAACTCAATATCAACAATCTACATGTCTTCTTCTTCTTCTTTTTTGATGAATGGCAACCAGCCGGATCACTAGGACTAGCTATTTCTGCCAATGTCAAGTATTTATCGTCTTCAATTATCAAGTCTTCGAGTCTTCAAGTCGTCGTCGTGATGAAATTAATGATAAAAAATATATAAAATGTGGATGACATGAAATGGGGACCGTCTTCCGAAAAAACAAAAAACGATCCAATCTACATGTCATACGTCATTTAATTGAGCTGTCATTGATTGCGTTCCAATTTACTTTCTTTTTTGGGTTGCGCTTAATCTTTTCGATTTGGGAACTAGCCTTTTTCGCACTGAAATAAATTTCTGTGAAATCTGTATATGCATGCTGTTACGTTATTATTTTGTTGTTTTCTGCTTTTTTTTCTGTTTTTTTTTGTTCCTTTTTTATACTTTATTTTAAAACCAATAGATACACAACCGGCAGACGGGTAAATTATTATACGACACAGAATTTTAAAATAGCTCACTTACATCGAAAATTTATATTTGTTTTATTCTTATTATACATTTATATTTATATTTTTGTTCATCTATTAACACTATACGCTATACAGAAGTTAATATATTTATCTGATTGTTTTTATATATACATATATATTTCATTTTAATTGCTTTATTTATATTTTTTAACCTTCTTTCAAACACCAGCAATGATTACGGATAACAGTGACACTGATGACTATTATTCGGCTACCGGAAGCGACGTCAGTTTTGTGAGTATTCCTTCTCTATCAGATACAGTCTCGGCTCAGTTCTCCGATGTGGCCAGGAACTTCAATGTTATTCACTTAAACGCCCAAAGCATTCCGGCACACTTCAACGATATGCTAACTAGCTTTGACTGTACGAACCTGCACGCCATCCTTATATCGGAATCTTGGCTCAAACCATGCCTATCTACCATAACATACTCGTTGCCCGGCTTTCAGTTGGTACGTAATGATCGTGTGTGTGGACGAGGGGGTGGTGTTGCCATATATATCCGGACTCACATTCCTTTTTCTGTTGTGAGTATGTCATCTCAACCACCTGCCACAAATACAGGGGAACATATTTTCTTAGAAATTGAACTTCAACACTCAAAAGTGCTTCTTGGCGTCTATTATAGCCCTTCATTACGAGTAGATTATTTCTCCTCGCTTGAAATAATCTTAGAAAACTTAACACCTTCGTACAGTCATACTATAGTCATGGGTGACTTTAACACCTGTTTACTTAAGAAAGATTCTCGATCGTCCTCCCTCCGCTCTGTTTTGGAATCCAATAACCTATCCATTCTTCCTCTCGATCCCACCCATAATATGCCAAACCGCAACTCTTCTCTCCTTGACCTCATCATTGTGTCTTCTGCGGAGCACGTGGCTAAACATGGCCAGTGCGCTGCTGATTCCTTTTCCTACCACGATCTTCTCTATTTATCTTATCAAATTCGTACTCCTAAACCAAAATCCAAAACACTCGCGTGCCGCAACTATCGTGGTATGAGTATCGAAGATCTTCGCAGAGATGCCGCCAATATTGATTGGAACATGTTGTTCAATTCGCAATGTATTGATGATAAAATTTCTCACTTCTCAGCAGAGTTAATTACCTTATACGACAAACATGCACCTGTTCGTGTAATCAAAGTGAAACATCTGCCAGCGCCTTGGTTAAATGAAGAAATTAAGAAATTGCAGAGAAGGAAACAAAAGGTACACTCCAAATACAAGCGGGAACCCAGTACCTCGAACTGGGATAAATTTGTCCATATCAGAAATCACTGCAATAAGGTGTGTAGGAATGCTCAACGCCGGCACATTCATAAATCTATTGAAAATGGTGATCCAGAAAGGGTCTGGAAATTTCTTAAGTCATTAGGGGTCGGTAAATCACGCTCAAATTCTGTTTCAAATAATATTGACATCGATTCCTTAAATACTCATTTTTCTGCTTCCTCTAATTTTGGAGGGACTACTAAAATTAATACGCTAAATTATCTTTCAGCTCTACCGACTCCTAATTATCCTTCGTTTGTTTTTAGTCAATTTTCTGCCTGTGATGTCAAGAAGTGCGTAGTGTCCATTACCTCTAACGCGGCAGGAACGGATGCCATTAGCCGTAATATGATACTCCCTATCCTCGATGAAATCCTACCTGTGATTTGCCATATATTTAATTATTCCGTATCCAATAGTGTTTTTCCATCTGCGTGGAAAATGGCTCAAATCATTCCTCTCCCCAAAAAATCTAATCCTTCGTCTCTTTCAGACTATCGTCCAATATCCATTCTCCCCTTCTTCTCTAAAGTCCTTGAACGTCTTATTCACATGCAGCTAAGCTCATTTCTCTCAAAAAATTGTCTCCTGAATCCACTCCAATCAGGTTTTCGTTCCGGTCATAGCACCACTACCGCACTCATTCATATTACGGAGGATATCCGATTCAACATGGAGGAAGGAAAGTTAACGGTCCTTACCTTACTCGATTTCAGCAACGCATTTAATACCGTTGACTTTGATATATTACTTGGAATATTGCGCTCTCTTGGCATATCTCCATCAGCAATTGACTGGTTTCATAGCTACCTGTATGGTCGTCAGCAGCGTACCTGTATTGAAAATAATCACTCCTCTTGGTGTACTACATCTGCAGGCGTACCTCAGGGCGGCGTGCTATCCCCATTACTCTTCGCAGTTTTTATTAACTCCATCACTGATCGATTACTTTCTTCCTACCACCTTTATGCAGATGATCTACAAATATACACCAAAGCATCTCCTGCTAAAATATCTGAAGCTGCTGATGATATAAACAAAGATCTGATTCAAATATGCACTTGGAGTAAGGAGTATGGATTAAGACTCAATCCAAGCAAAACTCAGGTAATTATAATAGGTAGTCGTAGGATGAACTCCGCTATAAATTGGCAGCAATTACCTGCCATATCTTGTGATGGGTCAAATATTCCATATAGTGACAAGATTAAAAACCTTGGGATCTATATGGATAAATACATGTCCTGGGCCCCCCAAATTAGTGAAGTTAGTCGTAAATTGTTTGCTACAACGGGATCACTGCGAAGACTTCGTAATTTTCTTCCTGCCAACACGAAAATCGCCCTAGCTCAATCCCTTCTCCTTCCTATCCTTGACTATGGTGACGTTAGCTATCTGGATCTCACTGAAGAACAACTGAGCAAACTTGAGCGCCTCCAAAATGTCTGCATTAGGTTCATATTTGGTTTACGTAAATATGATCACATCTCCGAATATCGCGTTAAGCTCAAATGGTTACCTATCCGCCTTCGCCGGAATGTTCACATTCTCTCCATTTTATACAGTACTCTGTTTCTTCCGCATACGCCTCCCTATCTCAAACAACGCTTTGAGTTTCTACACAGTTCACATTGCAGGCTCTTGAGATCATCGGAGAATCTGAAACTGAAAATGCTCAGCCATTCCACACAATTTGCTGATAAGTCATTCTCGGTGCAAGCAGTTAGACTGTGGAACAACTTGCCTGAGGCAATTAGACAGGCTCAATCTTTGCAAGTTTTTAAGAAGCAAGTCACAGATTACTACTTGACAATGTAAAGGCTTCTGGGGGGGTATTGATTGCTGATGGTGAGAGGTGTGTAGTGTATTCATTGTTTTCTATGTGTAAAATGTATGTATTTGCGGGAAAAGTATATAAGTATTATATCAGTTGCCTAATACCCATGAGACAGGCTCTGCTTGGCTTGGGATTAGATGGCGTTGTGTGTTAAATGTCCAAATGTTATATATTAGGTATTATATTATAAATTATTCATGACATTTATATGTATTTTATACATATATATGTATGTTATCATATTTGTATGTATGTATTTGTGTTATATACATATATTAAATTTATCTATTGATTATTTATCAGATTATTTTAAACTTACATACACTTTGGAGACTACCCAAAATCCAATCACACAATATCCGTTTAAAGGTTGTCTGGAAGAGATCGCCGTGAGTGATAAGACCGCCTATTGTTATCACCCATTTTAGTTTTTTCCTGTAGTTATGTCTGTAAATTTTTGTTTCTTTGTGGAGTTCAATAAAGCTGTATAAATAAATAAATAAATAAATAAATAAAAAATAAATACTTATATACTTTTTTTGTTGTAAATACATACATATTATACATAGAAAACCCAAACCCCGAAACAAATATTTGCAGATCATACAAAAAATCCGAACCTTGAATCGAACCCTCACCAATCGAGACGTCAAGCAGAGCAGTCGTTTACGCTACCACTGCGCCACAGAGGCAGTCAAAAATCAGAGTAGTGTCATATACACATACTTATATATGTTAGATTAGTTCTTGTGTGGCTCCGCCAGCATATATGAGTACCGTGGGAGAGCCACGCTTCGGCATGCATGGGCCTGCTCGACCGGGGTAATACCACGGCCTCACAAAAAACCGGTGTGAAACAGCGCCTGCGCTGTGTTTCACCGAGTGAGTGAGGATAATGGAGACCCTTTTTTTTTCTTTTTTACGTCTGGAAACCCCCTCGGGCCGTCACCCCGTCGTCGGAATCGAACCGACTAAAACCACACGGTGTCCACTCTGCGCCTGAGAAGGGAGGGGTCCGGGAACTGCACGGTTGGCCGAGTGGTTTCAGCGGTCGCCATGCCGCTTGCTACTGCGCCAAGTGTCTTGGGTTCAAATCCCACGCGGTACAACACTTTGTGTGATCCACGAATTGTTGTCCCGAGTCTGGATGTTCTTTGTGTCCGTTTCATGTATGTTTGTAAAGTCCCCCACGACACAGGATGTTTATTCCTAATGTGGGGGTTGTCTTTTTTAAAGAGAAAGAGAAAAAAAAACTGCAGTTATTAATACGACCGGACCAGGATACCGGAGGTTCTACTCCAACCCCTTTTTTTTTTTTTTTTTTACGTGTGGAAACCCCCTCGGGCCGTCACCCCGCCGGGGTTTGCGGCGGGGCGGTGTGTCGGAATCGAACCGACTAAAACCACACGGTGCGCCAACTCTGCGCCTGAGAAGGGCCTGCCCGCACAGAAGCGGGCACCCTCTGATGGTAAGAACTCTCAATTTAGGCGACGCACGGCACACGCGTACGTCGCCCCTTCGCGGCTTGCCACTGAAGCGGATGGACGGGAAAACCCATCCCGTCCATCCGCGGCCACACTCAGGGCGGCATGAGGCGCAGATGGGCGCGCCTCCGCCGCCCGGTTCGCCGGCGGCGGATCGGGTCCGAGTGGATATCTTCCTCTCGGGCCTTCTCCGCCGCCTCCTTCTGCGAAATTACGCCTTCGCAGAAGGATGCGACCGCGGTAAAACTGCAATCGCTACCGGCCATGGAGCGTATGATGGCCGGTAGCGAGAGATCTCCTCCGATTTCTGCAGTGAGGGCCCGGCGCTGATCCGCCCAAGCGGGGCAGATCTCCAGCGTATGCGAGTTTGGAGTTTGTTGTAAGTTTGCGAGGACGCCCGAGTCCTCACTGCAGTCGCAGTGGTGGCAGGCGGGACTCAATTCCCTCCTAGCGACCGAGTGCAGGTACTTTCCGAAGCAACCGTGCCCGGAAAGCACCTGCGTCAGCCGGAAGGAAAGGGTCCCGTGCTGCCGCCCTGCCCACTCGAGGATGACCGGCTGGAGCGCCTCCACGGTGGCAAAGCCAGCGCGTGGAGCCTCCAGCCGGGACGACCAACGAGCCATCGTGGCTCGGCGAGCGGCTTCACGCCATTCGCGTACCTCTTCGGGCGGAGGACGATACCCGTTCTCCGCCCGATATTCAGCCGCTCGCCGATAAACTTCGCCGAGCACTTCCGCCTCCAAATCCCACGGGGGTGTTCCGGCCAAGGCGCACGCCGCCTCCGTCGACACGGTGCGGTATCCGCGTATGGCCCTGACCGCCAATACCCTCTGAGGCCGCCAGAGGCGTGCCTTATTCTGGGCGGTCAGAACCGGGACCCACACCGGTGACCCGTAAAGGGCCATCGACCGGACCACCCCCGTGTAGAGGTGTCTTGTTTCGACGCTGGCTCCACCCAGATTGGGCAAGAGTCGCCCAAGGGCGGAGGCAGCGCCGACCAGCTTTGGGGCAAGCTGTCGGAAGTGCTCGTCGAAGAGCCACCTATCGTCGAGGATCAGGCCCAGATACCTCATCTGGGCCCGAACCGGTACGAGGACCGAGTTGACTTCGATGGAGGCGCCGGGGGGTGGACCACGACGGGGCCCATGAAATAATAGGGCCTCCGTCTTATCCAGGGCCACCCGCAAGCCCAGCGCCTCGATGCGCCCGACCACCAGAGAAACACTCCTGGTGGCCAGGCGCGCCGCCTCTTGGAAATTGGCCCCCCGAGCTGTGACCAATGTGTCATCGGCGTAACAAATTACGCCCAGCCCGGGGGACAGACGACTCCGAAGGACCCAGTCGTACCCCACGTTCCACAGGAGTGGTCCGAGGACAGACCCCTGTGGAACGCCGCACGACATGGGTCGCCGTCTCAAGACGCCATCTCGGTCCTCGTACACGACGGTACGCTAAATAGTCTGCCACCAGCCGCCTCAGGTACTCTGGCACCCCGTGGTAGTGGAGTGCTTCCCTGATGCAGCTGAATGGCAGACTATTGAAGGCGTTGGCGATGTCCAAGGACACCGCCAACACCACGCCGCCACA
This sequence comes from Spilarctia lutea, assembly GCA_916048165.1. Classification (NCBI taxonomy): domain Eukaryota; kingdom Metazoa; phylum Arthropoda; class Insecta; order Lepidoptera; family Erebidae; genus Spilarctia; species Spilarctia lutea. The sequence continues at coordinate 620,124 of OU696494.1, forward strand.
GCCAACCGCCTCTTCGGTCACGGCCCTAAGGCGCATCACGGCATCGACCGTCGAACGCCCCTCTCGAAACCCGAATTGGGCGTCCGACAGGTCGGGCCCCACCTCGCTGAGATGCTGGACGATGCGGGCAGAGAGAATCCTCTCGAACAATTTGCCCGCCTCGTCCAGCAACACGATGGGCCTATAGGCCGCGACCGAATCGGCTGGCCGTCCCGGCTTCTGCAGTAGGACCAGCTTACCGCATTTCCAGCACTCAGGGAAGCGTCCGGACGCCAGGCTGGCATCCAAAACCTCCCTGAGGCGGTCCGACATATGGTCGAGGGCTCGGGCCATCACTCGGGGTGGTACCCCGTCCGGCCCGGGGGCGGTGTTCTTGGAACGGATCTTTAGAACAGCCGCCCCTACCTCCGATTCCCTAACGGGCGGCACCTCACTCGCTCCGTCCCCGTTGTCTCTGGCCGGACCGGCCATCGACGGGGGCGTGTGCTCCGCCCGCTGCGGGAAAAGGCCCTCGACCACCTGCTGCAGGAAGCTGGGCTGGAGAGTCTCGGTAAGGGGGGGGCCCGCCGTGCGGAGCTTCTGACGCACCGCACGATATGGGCGACCCCAGGGGTCACGGTCGAGACTCCAGCATCTCCTTTCTCTTTTCCTCCTTGGCGCGGCTCTACTCCAACCCCTCCCCTATCCTTTTATCCATCTCCCAAAGGTCAGCGACGTACTTGAAACCTTACCATAACGCTTACCATAACGCTTACCATTAGGCGATACGTCTGCTCGTTTACCCAGTTTACCGATTGAAATGAAACAAACACTAATAAACCAGTTGAACTATTAACCCTCCCCCCACCCAAATAAACCTGGAAATAGATTTGACTGCACGGTTGGCCGAGTGGTTTCAGCGATCGCCATGCTGCTTGCTACTGCGCCAAGTGTCGTGGGTTCAAATCCCACGCGGTACAACACTTTGTGTGATCCACGAACTGTTGTCCCGAGTCTGGATGTTCTTTGTGTCCGTTTCATGTATGTTTGTAAAGTCCCCCACGACACAGGATGTTTATTCCTAATGTGGGAGTTGTTTTTTAAAGAAAAAAAATAGTAAAAGCTAGGCAGTAGGAAAGTTAAAAAAACATGTACACAAACTCTAAATAAACAGTACCTTTTGAACAAAACCACCGCATATAGTACACCTAGTTCATCTTTTATATCAGCGTTCTAAACAACAGGGGATTGATGTCGGCCTTTCTTAGAGCGGTACTTATCGAGAGTGGAGGCAACAATGGCTCTCGCGTCTAGCATCAATACAGACTACAGCCTCCGGACCCGAGGCGAACGCCTACTTATCGACATGGAGATGAATTCTTAGCGGAGACGTTTAAAACCTTTTCAAACTATAGTTTTTTGTTGTTTAGTTTTCGTTGTAGACGATATTTTTAACCGACTTCAAAAAAAGAGGAGGTTCTCAATTCGACTAAGCTTTTGTAACTTTCGACTCGGTGAACCGATTTTGATGATTCTTTTTTTAATTGAATGCTATTGCTTCTTGTGTGGTCCCATTTTAATTATAATAATAAATATTTCGGACATCTAACACACAACGCCATCTAGTCCCAAGCTAAGCAGAGCTTGTGTTATGGGTACTAAACAACTGATATAAATGCATATAAACTCCGAAACAAATATTAGCAGATCATACAAACATTTAACCCGGGAATCGAACCCAAGACCTCAAACACAGCAGTCGCATACACTACAACTATGCCACAGAGGCAGTCAAAATTTGGTCCACTTCTTGCAATCACGTAAACCACAACCTCAACGAATTAATGCACACATTCAAATCAGTTAAGCCGTTTCTGAGATTAGCGTGTACAAGCGTACAGACAAAAATAAAGCATTCGAATTATTTTGTATTCTATTGCGTTCATAAAGTTCCCTAAGACAACAGCGACCAGTTACGATTTTATTATATGTATTCATAGTATATCTATATGTATATATGTATATCTTCCACATAACCAATAGGATACATCAAATTATTAAAATTTAAACATTATAAAGCAACTAACATCTACTAAGCCTATTAAACAACATAATGCAAAAACAGTACAGTTTGCTTAAAAGGCAATTACATTTGCATACGCAAAGCGCTGAATCAATTGTAATGCATTTTGACATGTAACCAGTTAAGATCTCGAATGAGAAGATAGTCTATTTTCTTGTCAAAATCCTCATTGAAATGATTCAATGAATAAAACTACAGTAAAACGGCTAGCACGTTATGAAGTACAAAAAATTGCATGTTATAAATAAGCGATACATCTGTGCATGCGACGATCGTCGGTAACCACATATTCTACTCATATTTATATGTTACCATATACCTTACAGGGTTGTCACAAGACCATGATTTAAATCTGTGGTATTTATATTATCTGTGCTGTTAAACAGTTGAGTTTATCGTGAGCATAACTAATTGAAGTGTAATATATTTATATTCGTTTTACTCAGCACTTACTCGGGAGACAAAATCAAGTCAAAATAGGCAGACACCTCTTGCCGGGAAGCACCACGGATAAAATATTATGGGTCCTAAGTGAGCTAGATTTGATTTCTATAGTATGTAGGGCAGAATCGACTAAAAGCACGATAATTCACTGCACGTTCATGTATGTTTGTAAAGTCCCCTTGTTGTTTTTTTTTTCCTCGTGCGGCCTTCCCCTCGGATACCACCTCCTGGTGGCATGTCGGACTCGAACCGACTAAAACCGCACGCCATCTCGGGTACTAGGAGCCGGGGAACTCTGCCTCTAAAGTCCCCTGCGGCACAGGAATATTCCTAATGCGTTCAGCATTTTTTATTTTATAAAATAAAAGGAAATAAATATTTCCTTGGCAACCCTACGGTGCTACCACAAATATAAATCAAATATCTGGGCCTGCATTAATTGCCGAACGCAACACGTACACCGTTTGAACCAAATTATATATATTCAGATCCCTACGAAAATAACTGGAAGCTTTTCCACCACTAATTTCTTCGCTAAATCATATAAATACATGTACCGTGATTAAAATACATTAATTATACACAAATAACTTAGGAATATGTTCAGTTACTTTAGGCAATTATTTTTAAGAATGGCGTCGATAGCCGCCATTTTGTATTATTTTTTCAATTTTAAGAAACCTACATAAACGCATGTTATAAATTAACATTGTTGTGAGAAAGCAATTTATTAAACACCGACTTTAATATTAAAGAAAAATATAATTAAAAACACGCTTACAAAAGTCTATGCGCTGACAATCGAACATTTAAAAAAAACACAACTTTCACAGACAGATATTTTTTTTTCTAAATAGTTTTTTACTGTAAGTATCGTATAAGCTTTCATTTGCGTCTAGTGAAAACCTGTTATAGTCGTTCCAATACTTTATTTAACTTTTGACAGATCACGCACATAAAGTTTTGTAATAATTTTTGATACAATGTACTACAGATAATACTGTAGGTACTTTATGGGCGGGCTCCGCCTACTTAGGGATGTGTCATTCGTAATTAATGACCACAGACTATAAAAACGGTTTTGAAATAAATCGATTATCGATTATATTAATAAAACATACAATAAAATTATTGTGATTATATTTTATATCAAATCACGTAAAAAGCTTTATTATTTTGCATTAAAATGCCCTAAATGTCTCTGTTTCAATGCATAAATAATTTGCGTAATGAAAACAGTTCCATCGTACTCGTACCTAGTAATGGGATCGAATGTATTCGCCGCAAATTAATGAATCTAAAATAATTGTTTAGACTTACTATAGTTGGTTCAAATAAAAACTACCTGCGGTACCTACTTGTAATGAACAGGTACAAAATGTTGAAATTCGTAGTAATTTACGGATTAAAAATAAAACAACCAAAAGAGGTACTGTAATACTAATTTTAATTATAAAGAATCGTCTTCTTCGTATGACCAGGAATCATCATCACTTGAGTTCTCAGTAATATTGATTATCATTTCTTGGATAGATAAATTGTCGAATGCAACATCCCGATCCCAATCCGACATTATCACCTTCTTTGTTTTTTCTACAACATTCGCCCAGTTTTCTGGAGTTACTTTTTCACACGCATTTTTCAGTAAATTCAGCATTTTTCTTGCGGTGAAAGGAGGAGTTGTATTGTTCCTCGCAGCATATCCTTTAACTTGTGCCCAGATCATTTCAATTGCATTATATTGGCAGTGATATGGGGGAATTCTGAGGACGGTATGCCCATGCTCTGCTGCCATTTCATCTATGACGTATCGTTTTGGCAGCTTCTTTGTTTTTAATATCTTTACTAACTCTACTTTTAGTAGGGACTCATTCACCTCTTCGCCATTGTCACGGAGCCAGTTTATAATTTCATGTTTTTTGTTGGCCTGTGTTGGTATTTTATTAATTTGACGAGAGTGATAAGGTGCATTATCAATAAATATTATTGATGGCTCTTCGAGTGATGTAAGCATTTCTCTGAACCACTTTTCATACACGTTCGAATTCATCTCCTCATGATAATCTCCTGTTTTCTGGGATTTAAAAGCTAATAGAGCGCCTGGCACAAATCCTTTTACTGTTCCTGCATGACAAATAATCAGTCGTTCGCCTTTTCCCATTGGTACTGTAGAAGTGGAGCCAACGGTGTTGTCAGTCCAAGTTTTTGACAGCGTATGATTCGCATTGAGCCAAGTTTCATCTGTGAAAACAACATTCGACCAATCTTCTATTTTTTTTGCTTGTCTTAAAAAATCGCATCTATACAAAGCAATATCATTGCGTTCCATTAAAATTTTTCGTTTGTCATATTTTTGGAATAACATTCCAATGTCTTTCAATACCTTTGTCAGAGAAGATTTTTGACCACGGAACAAACCACTATTTCGAAGAGATTGTGTTAGTTTTTTTAATGTTGGAATCTCTTTTCTTTGGTAATAGTCGTATATATGACGACGAATAGCATCAGCGTCAAAATTGTTGCGGACATTTTTTCTTAGGTGTAGATAGCTTATTCTGTTCCATGCCACTGCTGCCGTAGCCTTCTTTTGTTATTTTTGCCACTGTTGGAGCACTAATACCTAATGCTGCTGCAACACGGTCTCTAACTTGAGTCACTGGTATAAGAGGCCCACCATTACGGCTTTCCTTTTCAAAGTATTCACGAAGTCGCAAGACAAACTCTCTTGTTTGTCCTTTGAGTACTTTCTTTTTTGGCATTTTGACAGTAACGAAGGCAGGAACGATACGCTCAACTCAACCAAACGTGAGAATTCACAAATAAATCAATACGGAGGAATATAAATACTCAACTATATTGAAGGTTACTCATTGAAATACTGTAGATTATTTTAAAATAGACATAGAGAGATTTAATAAAGATCATCAATAGTTTAACAAATACAATATTAACCACTGAATTACAACACAATACAATAATACATTTTGAAAATTCAGTTCCTTTTATATATTTTTTCATGACATAGAACCGTCATATTTGAACAACATTCTTTTAATCCATTTCTTCTTTATTTTGACAAAGGAGGTCGCACATTGAAACACATAGAAATATGAAGTACGAAATTATCTATAAAATAATGAGTTTGTTAAATCGATTAAAACTTCTTAATGCATAAAATCGATCGATGAAAGAAATCGAATAGGTAACGGGTCAGGGTATCACTATTTGATTAAGTATTAGAGCTGTCAAAAGTTAAATAAACTATTGGAACGACTATAATTTGAAATTACATACAGATGATACAGACACTTCAATCTTTTTTATAGATTACAAGCTGAACTCCGCGGTACGACAATAACCACAGACAACGCCGCAAGGCGAAGCTATATCTTTATAAATTGTAGCCTATGTGTTATTCTGATGTATAAGCTATATTATTGTAAAGTTTCATCAAAATCCATTCGAAGTTTTTGCGTGAAAGAGCAACAAACATCCATCCATTTATACTTACAAACTTCGCGTTTAAAATATTAGTGGGATTTTAAAAAGACATTAATAGGCTTATTTCTTATTTCTGCTACTTTTGTACAACCTTACATGTCTCATTGTAGGGATTATTGTATTTATTTATACCATTCAAAAATAATTTCTGCATACCATAAGCGCCTAACTGTAATCAAATCTACCATAAAACATTCAGAAATCATAAGTCCAACCGCAGCCGGCGCCATTTTGATTTAAATTTCAATTTAATATAATATCTGAAGTTTATTTTGGCTGGGACATATGATTTTAATCACTGTATGAGTTATTTTGATATGTTTACGTCAAATCTTGAAATAGTTTGGCGCGGTTTTATATTAATTATCAAATGTCTATGCTCCAGTTTGTTTTTTTATAACTTTTTTTTCTGACATGAAAGTAGTTGTCGTGTAGTTTGTCAATAACGATTTCCGTTATTGATGTCGTTTTTATAAATTTTGTGGCTCATATTACGAGAGTAAAAATGTAGACATAATTTTTTGTTGATATAAATTTTTGCTGCCTTGGTAATTTATTTTTTTTCGTGTTATTTTTGTTATTATATTGTCTAGAATCGTTATTGTCGTTTCCTGTACACTTTTAGATGGTTTCTGACTTCAAGAACCTGTCAAAAACGTTCGTATCTCATAGAGTTATCAAAAAGAAAATAGCAGCGGATAAAAAAATACTTAGAGTTTAATTTGATATGCTAAATATCATGTGTTTTTATAGATATTTCACTTTAAATAGCTTACGGAACAACTCTAACTAAAAAAAAAGTCCTTTATTGGGGGGATAGGTACTCCGATATCCTTGCTTATACGATAAAAAGTAACTGAAGAACTTAACACTGGTTGTCCCTGAGGAGCTTCCCGAGATTTCTAACCGAACTAGCTGAACCCCGCGGTACGACAATAACTGCGGGCAACGCCGCGAGGCGAAGCTAGTATCTTATAAATTATAGCCTATGTGTTATTCTGACCTGTAAGCTATATTATTGTAAAGTTTCATCAAAATCCATTCAGTAGTTTTTACGTGAAAGAGTAACAAACATTCATCCATCCATACTTACAAACTTTCGCGTTTATAATATTAGTAGGTATAGGATTATCTTCTAATTTTCATAGACCTGTAAGATATTAATGTCCATATTATGTATTCGTATATAGTAGCCACAGTGTGTGTTGGTCGTACGTCCGTCGCACCTGCGTCCAACATTGACTAACGAGCAACTAACTAAACGTCGCTAATGTCACCGCTATTTGAGTAATATCTAAACGCACTACTACTACTTTCATTAATTTTCATTTATGTAATTATACATTGGATGGTTGTCTTTAGTAAAAAGGTACCTACAGCATTATGAGACACCAAATCTACCTTTGTATTCATCTATATCTGACTGCCAAGGTAGCGCAGTGGTAGCGTATATTATTGATGTGCTTGAGGTAACGGGTTCGATCCCCGGATCGGACCAAATGTTTGTGTGATCTGCAAATATTCGTTTCGGAGGTAAGGTGTTTTATACTTATCTATAATATGTTTTTAAATCAGTTGTCTAGTACCCATAATACAAGTTCTGCTTAGTTCGGGACTAGATGGCGTTGCGTGTTAAATGTCGCAATTTTTTTTTTCTTTAGTCGCAACTTCGTCTAGTCCCAAGCTAAGCATAGCTTGTGTTATGAGTACCAGACAACTGACATAAATACATATATACTTTTTTTGTAAATACATACATATTATAAATAGAAAACACACCAAATACCAGGTAGAGGTGGCATGGAGGAGGTTCCTCTGTAGTCTATGGTATCCTTGTAACGAGAAAAACTTTAAAAAACTATAACAAGAATAATTCATGTAGTTTACATCACCGGGGCGCATTATTACAAATCTATTAACACATTCATTCAAATCAGTTTAATTATTCAGGCGTTACGGTTGAACATACAAACTGTCTATCTATGACTCTCAAAATTATTACCGTTCCTTTTGTATTCACCGTAGTCTGGTAAAAATAACAATATTTAGTTTAGTCGCGAGTACAGTCGCGTCTAGTCACATTGTCAGACTAAATAAAGGTCATGCAGTATTTAACAATGTAATGCAACAATTAGAAGACAAAGAATGACCCGAAAAGTATCCGAAACCGCTATGTTTACATGTTTGACAATTTAGGATGATTTCTGTTACAGCGTTCATTTGTCATGTCTTTAAACATTTAAGAAAAGCATTTCTACTGAACTTACATCCGCATTGAAGTAAATAACTTACTACAAATGTACTATTGGACATAAAATATAATGCGTTTACAGTTAAAGAGAGTTTTCTATGGGTTAATGTTTGTGGTACTTAGAAATTATTGGTAATAGCGCCATCTGTTATCGATGGCTCGTAAACTTTAGACGTTACAATGAGTTCATTTATTTTGAAATAGCTGAACCCCGCGGTACTACCCGCGGTACGATGATAACTGCGGGCAACGCCGCGAGGCGAAGCTATATCTTTATAAATAGTAGCCTATGTGTTATTCTGATGTATAAGCTATATTGTGGTAAAGTTTCATTCAAATCCATTCAGTAGTTTTTACGTGAAAGAGTAACAAACATCCATACATACATACATCCATACTTACAAACTTTCGCCTTTATAATAGTAGTAGGATTATTTTAACCTGAAATTTTAATAGCAATAATATTTATGTTATATTTGGGGTTAGAGTCATCTAAAATGAGTCAAATTCTTCAAAATAATCTTTATTTCTGAGGTTTTCACCCGTAGAGGTGGTATTTTCTCTTCAAACTGTAAAAACCTAACTGTTATTATCCAATTAATAATTAATTTAATGATTGACCGATCGATCACAGGCCGTCCACACACGTTCGACAAGTTGCATCTGTTGCATGATTAACGACCTGTCGTCTGACAATGTGTTGACACATGCAAATTATTTACACACGCGCGGGAAAAATTGCTCAGTACCTTTTAGTCTTCTATTTTTGTCACCGGCTGGTTAAGCCTTTAACAGGCCACAGCTGGACACAGGCCTGTCCTTAGAAAGGAAGATTTGGTCTATTATGTTGGATATCCTACTATCCGGATTGGTGATTTGCCGGATATCCGGCCAAAGAGCTATTCTTATATTGAGATATATTGCAGTACATCTATGTATCTAATATTTAAAATACTCGTGTCGCGGTGTTTGTTACCAAATTCCTCCGATATGGCTGGACCGAATTCTGTGTGCATATCGGGTAGGTCTGAGAATTAGCCAACATCTATATTTTATACCACTAAATGATAAGAGTGACCCATCCCTAATTTTTTTTTATGGCAAAGCAACTTTTCCCATTTCAGCTAATAGGAACCTATTTAAAATCCGAATTTCGGAAACGGCTCGAATGATTTTCATTAAATTTAGTAAGCAAGGGTATTTGGGGCGATAAATTGAGCTAGCTAGGATTCATTTTCTGACTGAATTCTGCATCACGAAATCAAAGTTCTCGAGATCAAAAACCATACTTTAAATCATTAACATAATCACTATGGCCAGTTCCTCCTTCATTTCAGCTCACCCATATATGTTCTGACCTGGTATATAGTAATTTCATAATGTCTATAAGATTTTAAGGCCTACCATCATAACAACTAACGTTGTTACATTTTTTGAGAAGCCATATTTCAGTGTAAGAGGCTGGCGCGCTGCCAACTTGCCGTAGAGGCTTGCCTCATAAATAATACGTTTACGAGGCTCCGTGTTCGATGCCGGGCCGAGGCAAACTTGTTAAGTATTTCACTAATTTACTGGTGAAATTAAAACTGAAGGCTTTTATGGCTCAGTGCAGCGATGGGGAATGCATATGAACTGTTTCAATATCACGTCAACTGGGTTTAAGGTTTAATAACCCGTGGAGGGGTTGAACCCCACCTTGAAGGTTTTAATTCTCAAAAACTACTAGACATATGCTTCTTATTTTCTCTGTTCTTAAGGTTATTAAATTCTTAAGTTGAAGTGCTTAGTGAAGGCCCCATGGGGTGGTTCAACACCCTAGTGAAGGTAGCAAGAAGTCGCTGGATACGGAAGCACAGGGCTAGTTATTGTAGTGGAACCTTAATAGGGCCTATGTCTAGCATCTGTGATGACGGTGATGCTTGTATTGACCCATAAACTATAAAAAACTCCCATAAGCCGATTAAGCGAACCAGGAAATCAGTACTTAATAAGAGTTGTTTCTTCTCTGATTTACAAAAAGTATCATTTATCGCCAGCACTACACAAAGTCCTATTTTAATATATAAACATTAAATAAGTACATCATAAATTTCATACTTGCCAAGTAAAATAAATTTAAAAAAAACTTTACATATATTTTCCCCCGCGGCCTCTCCATAATCCCATTTGTTCCCAAATATTTCTCGTCGCATAACTTACCCAAAACACACCTCGGCAATGCTGTTCCCCTGGTACATTCATCATAGCAATATCTATTAATTAATGGCCACTATTGTCTCCGGACAAAGGCGGTGTAAAATGGCCGAAACCTGGCGATGCACTCGCGTTGGGGACAGAGTATTGAATACCATTTACCACTATTTGAATAAGAGAATTTGTATGGATGTTGGTTACATAGTCACGCCAAAGCAATATTGTATTCTTTTATCAAAAAGTTTTTTTATTGAATAATTTAAAACGCAAACGAGCAAACATATCACCTGATGGTAAGCGATTGCCACCGCCCATGGACACCCACAACACCAGAGGCGTCACAAGTGCGTTGCCGGCTTTTTAAAAAGGAGTACGCTCTTTACTTGAAGATTTGAAGACGCTATTGGTCCGGGAATATATCAGGCGACAGTTCATTCCACAGTTTTGTTGCAAAGCAAAAAGTTCATAGAAATCAGCACAGTTGTGGACTACCAACTATCTAATTGATATGGGTGATAAATTGATTTTAAGAATTGTTAGTTGCCTAAAAATGTGAAGTCATTGCTTACTGCAGTAGATATACGCTCTCGAAACTAAACGGTTCAGTATTGTCTGTGACGAGTAACTCACTACCAGCGCACTTGTTTCCCTCTCATTATGATCCCGGGTCCTTTACGCGGCATGTTTTGAAGCGTCTGAATAGACCTAGTGTTTGTCACTATGCTTTATGGTCCACGTACGCAATGAAGACGATGACCATCATATACTGCCTTTATTTTCTGAGAAAGTACTGTTTTTGTTAACTGATTCAAATATTCATTATTACGAGGCAAACCGAGTATGAAAACAAGTTCTATAGTACGGGAATTAATTTAATTTGTACGTGCGCTAGGTTCCTTAATCTCCATATTGTGTCACTAATGTATGCTGTGTATGTGTTAATTAATAATTTAATTAGACACGTGTAGCGTTGATGTCAGGAGTTGAAGTGTCGAGTTGTCAATATTTTACATAAACACTGCCTTAGCTTACTTATTTTTACTATAAATTTAAAAGTGACTCTGTCTGTTCCTGTTACGCTTTCACGGCCGCTTTCAAACCGCTGAACCTATTTCAATGACATTTGACATGGAGATATTTTAAATCTTGAGGCTATTCTTTACCGCGGTAAAGGACATACACGTAGGTGGAGCCGCGGGGAAAAGATAGATATGTATATATAATACGTTAAATATAATTTATAATTTTATTATAAAACTGAAGGATTTATTTAGTTGAATGTGGTAACCGCTTTCCACCATTTTCTAACCCGCATTCAGAAGTAATTTTCTGAAAGTACCAGGCGCTCATAACATATTATATAAGAGATCTAATGAAAATATTCTCAAGCCAATGCTTCTGAAAAGTCTATGTTGTTGGCATTTAGCTTAAGATCAGACACAGTTCCACGCCTGCCAGCGGTAACCGCTTTCTATTTTCCATTCTTAGAAGTAATATTCTAAAAGTACCAGGCGCTCATAACATATTAGAGATCTAATAAAAATACTCTAAGGCCAACGCTCTTGAGAAGTCTAGGCTCTTGGCATTTTGTACAAATTCAGACAGAATTTAATTAAAAAAATGTTTAATAGTTCTAGAAAAGAACGTGACTTAAAGTTTGATGTCTTGTCACACATATTAGGTGGCAAACAAGGAGTGTATGGTGGTCACTTTTTTGTCTAATATTCTTGTAAACATATTTATAACGAAAATCTATCCAACCGGTTGTTCGATAGAGATATCCGACCTTCGCACGAAAAAAGCGGGTATCGAACCTACAACCGCTCAGCAGTGAATATGCAACCATTTACTTTTGTTTAAAGGTGAAATGTATCATTTGTACACATATGTACCATTAAAAAACTCCTATAATTATAAATAAGTTATTCAATATTGAACACACTAACTGTAACGAGAACACTCTAATAATACCGATCTATCAATTTGGAAAGTCCGCTCAAGTCTCACAGAATTCAGACGTTCATAATTCACATAGAAATTGGTACAGCAGTTTAGTGTACCAGGCAGAGTTCGAATTTATGTTGTTAGTTAGTAGGTACTGATATTCAAATTTAATTATATTTTTTCTTCTTAACCATCAAATTTACGAAAAGTGATCTTACTAAATTGTGTGAACATCACGCCGAATTACACAATGTGGGGTAGGCAATAATTCAGGTAATTCACTTCAATAAAGGAATTTCATTTGTAAAGTAAAACGCCATAAATTTCTCGCACGCCATTGTACAGCGACATCTATTGTTGGCGGGAACGAAACTAGGCGGATTGAATTTAAATCATTTTGGGCGGAATGTTTAGAGGCCGAATTATGTGAATTGGGGTGTTTCACGCAGAATTATGGGTTACGACGCTATTCATATTGAAAGTATAGTTAAAAGACCTTTGTAATTATATGGAAATTTTAATGAAATAGTTTTGAACTGTCAAAATATGACAGAATTATTAGGCGAAGAAAACATTCGACTGTCGATACCCAATCTAGGCATAACCTGTACTATGACTTATATATTTCTAAACTAGCTTGTGTACGCGGGTTTGCTTACGTGTAAATAGTAGTATATGTTCTTTCTTAGGCTCTAAACTGTCTGTGGTACCAAACTTCATGTAAATCGGTTCAGATAGACTGAATTACTTTTGCATCTATATAAATAGACTAGCTGAACCCCGCGGTGCTACCCGCGGTACGACAATAATCACAGGCAACGTCGCGAGGCGAAGCTAGTATCTTTATAAATTATTATATAGCCCGTAGCATGAAAATTTTCGCAAAATAAGTAACTTTTCTGGTTGATTTTTACACCTTGTGTCCGAAAAACCCAAATTTCTTACGGAACCCTATTTTTTTCCAAAATAAAATATAGCCTATGACACTCAGCAATAATGTGCCTTTCTATGGGTGAAAGAATTTTTAAAATCGGTTTAGTAGATCCCGAGATTACCCCCTACAATTTAACAAACACACAAACTTTACTTCTTTATAATATTAGTATAGATATGAATCACCGAAATGTATGTACGCGCATAACTTCCGATCAGCTGTACCAAATTGGATAATTCTTTTTTCTATGTGTTCGTTATTGTTAGGACAAGATAACCTTAAAAGATTTTTTTTCTTTACTACCTGTACGAAACGAAAGTGGGCATAATTACTTAAATATTTTTTTCAGAAATTTAGAGAATATATACGAAAGAAAATATAGCGGTACAAAGCTGCCTGGTCAGCTAGTTATAATATTAGTAAGTAATAAATAAATAATACTATTGTAGGTAGATACATTACTGATCAAATAATCGTGCTTGAAACACAATTATGTTAAATTAGAATCGAACCTGCAACCTCTGGCTCAGTAGTCAGGATCGCTAACCATTAGCCTATAAATTAATTAGTTTTAAAGTTTGGCCAGGTTTTGATAACAGTACTTTTAGTGTATATGATTTTTTAAACAAATTGTCCATAGACGCTTATTTATTCACATATAAATTATAGAATCTTCGCTTATACTTTAAATAATATCCCCCCGTTTTTTAAATATTCTTCATTGGGGCTCCGCTCCTAATGATCTTAGCCTGATGATATATGAAAGAATTTTTCATATCGGACCAGCGGTTCCTGAGATTAGCGCGTTCAAACAAACAAACAAACTCTTCAGCTTTATAATATTAGTAGATATCTTATGACGAATACTGGTGTAATACGGTCGAACCACCATTAGTCTAGGTACCAGAAGCACTGAGTTACTAGGATATCAGTAAAGCTTTAGATCTACCGTTAAAATGTTAGCGAACTATCAGTTTACATGTGCTTTCACGCGACTGAACACGAGCACTGGTTCGGAATATCGCGACTTGATACCAGCTCCAATGGTTTCATGAATTCCTGGTACATTGTTTTAAACGTGTAACAAATTTAAAAATTACTCTTGCCATAAAATAACCGAAAAAGCTGTTTATGTTTTTGTTTCTAATTTCCTTTAAATGCAATGTTGATAAATTGTTTTCAAAGTCTCTACTATGCTTAAATTCTCATCCTAATCCGTCCAGTCGTTTCGACAAGATTGATTAACAAACATCCAGACAGCCGTCCTTTATCATAAACTTAGCTATATGATATTTAATGGATAATTTCTTACATTGGTAACCTTACAAACTATTTATTATGCGCTTCAATCGATTTTCCTCGTCAAAGTCGGCCGTGAAATCCATTCTTATATTATAAATGTGAAAGTAATTGTGTCTATCTGTCCCGCTTTCACGGCCAAATCATTGTTCCGACTTCGATGAAAATTTGGCATAAAGGTACTTTGATTTTCGAGGAGGGACATAGGCTACTCTTTACTGCGATAACCGACAAACACGCGGGCGGAACGGCGCACAAAAGCTAGTTAGAATATAATATAATATTATAGTCTGGCCACTGAGAGAATGCGTTTCTGACAGGTCGTGATCCAATGGGCGATGTAACTTTGAACTGGCGTACAATTTATGGCAAAATTTTAAATATCTTTTATTAACCTTAATAATGAGTAATAACATTAAAAACTGAATAATCATGCCAACTTACAATAAACGTTTTATTTTGGGCTAAAGTTATTAACAATTAATTAATTTAAGAACAATAATTTTTAAAAGTTTAACGACGTCAAACTGCGCTGTTTCAAGGTTATGTCAACAGTTTGTTTTTGTAGTGATGAGACAAAATATAATAGGTAATTGTAACTGAGTATTTTTGTAATCGTAATATATTCTGTCGGTCGATATATTGTTAAATAAAACGTTCTAATTTATAATATATAATTTTATTTTTTTATTTATTTATCTTTATCGAATACACAAAAAAAACAATATAACAAGATGAGTTACAAAGTACGTAAGGATGTCGTACCGTCGAATGTTGTCACCATTTCAGGGAAATGTGCCGAAATGCTTTGGGCATTTATACGAACGACATTAAAGTTCCTGGGGACATCGGAGAAATTATTCGAGAGTGTGTATAATGTACTTAACACATATTTAATATAGTTTATAACACGATATAAGTACGACCAAACCAAACTTAAGAAAATAATTGTCGTGATATCAGTCAGATGAATTGAAAATAAATGGAAAACTATTTTTATCCCTTTATATTTCTGGTAAAAAATTGGTAATACAAAATAGCGTTGTGAAGACCGTCATTTTGTGACATACACAAACAATCGTCTCTTGTCGTCTGCGCGCATAGACTACGTTTTCCAGTTTTCTCGTGATTGTTATTGTTGTTTATTTGTACCTCTGCGCTAATTTGTTTAGAATTTTACTGTTTTGTACTTTTGGTGCTTAATAATAATGTCAAAAAGCGGTCATCCATTGAAAAGTGAAACCCGTGAACTAATAATCAAGCAATAATGGAATAATGGATAACGCCCCTTATCATTCGGTGCAAATAAATAAGCAAATAAATAAAGCACCTTCTCAAGCTATTAGAAAAGAGGAATTGGTGGCTTGTAGTACAATGCCACAGAGCTAATCTGGGCTCAAATTAAAGGTTATGCAGCCCGCCATAATACGTCTCCACCATATGGCATAAAAAAGATAAAGACGCTTTTAAAAGAAGCATGCGAAAAAGTCACAAGAGATGACTGGATAAAGGTTGTTGAAAAAACTAAAAAATATATATTTGATAACTTTAACCGCGATATTCGTATAGACACTATGATTGAGAATAACATAATAATACAAGTTGGTGAAGATGACAGCGAGTCCTCAAGCGAATCGGAGTCGGATTAAATTTTGATTTGACATTATTGAAATCTTAAAACTATGTATTTCGTAATATATATTTTCCAATAAATACAGTATTTTTATTTTCTTTCCCTTTGTTTCATTCAGAAATTACGATTAAATTTAATTCATCCATCAACAATTTTGTTAATATTGTGTTTGAAATATAATAAAATATATATAAATTGAATAATTATGCATAATGAATGCTACGAGTATAAATACTGTTACCAAATATTATTAATGTTATTCATGGTACATCACTACTCATGACGAATTTACAAGTGTCAGAAACGCATTCTCTGAGTGGCCGTACTATAGTCGGCATATATTTGCCCCGACAACTATCTTTCTAGATAATTTCTACGCATAGGGGTCGTGGAGATCCAAAGGCAGTCGCTTCTCGTAAAATTCCCTAGCTTGAAAAAAAATACGTAATATATTTTTCTATCTAAAAGAAAAAAAACTATTAAAACGTAGGAAACCATTAAAAAACTAGGTTGCGCTTTGAACTCTCACTGGAAGTACCAGGCGCACAGAAATGATCAGCAGATATCGCTGTAAATGTACTACGGTAGATTACTCGCGGGCAGGATTTATGGGCGAATCCATCAGCGCGCCAGACACCTGTCTGTCAAGTCTGCGGCCCTCGTAGTTATCACATGGATATGTGTAGTTTCACGGAGATATTATCTTGTGAGATAAATATGTAGCACAGATTCATTTCTCTAATGTCAACATAACTACAGATTAGAATAAAATTTATAAATTTAATGATTGCAGTCAAATATTTATGAGAAATGAGATCACTGCAGGTTTGTTCGCCTGTATAAAAGGAAGTATATGTGCTGATCTAAACTATAATCTATTACTGTACCAAATGTAGATTCGTCCAACTGTGTTATCACGAATCACACAGTTTCAAACAATCATTCTTACATTTTATTAATTTTAACAGTGCGCAATACCTGTTGCCTTGCAAGGTATCCATTATTAAAAGTAATTAAAACTGGATAAAGGGGAACAGAACAGAACAATTAATAGATTGAATTTCTTTCATCTAAGATTTTAGGCGAGTGTTTTGGATTTGGTTTTAATAACTATTTTTTTAAATAAAGATCTTTGCTCTAGCGCCTGCAGCAGAAAACATCGTCAACCTCCTACTTGATTCTGTACTCCTAGTCCAAATTTGACAAGTTCATCATTTTTTTTATTTTTTTTTTATTTTATATGTGGCAAACGAGCAGACGCATCATCTGATGGTAAACGATTACCGCCGCCCATGGACACCCAAGCGTCACAAGTGCGTTGCCTACCTTCGGGGGTTGGGGAGAGGGAATGGGGGAGGGGTTGGGGATATGGGCCTCCGGTATCCTACTTACTCGGTGAAACACAGCGCAAGCGCTATTTCACACCGGTTTTCTGTGAGGCCGTGGTATCACTCCGGTCGAGCCGGCCCATTCATGCCGAAGCGTAGCTCTCCCACGTTCCACAGCGGACGCGGTAGGCTGACGACTGACGATTATTATGACAATCCCTGCTATTTCATCACATTTATCGTATTGACAATCACGAATGGTTCCAGAAAATTCCACAGCAATGCTGTCATCAATTTGTGCTTGCGCAAATCAATCTGCGCGCGCGCCCGTTATTAATAGAGCGCCATCTTGTGTGACGTCACGGCTCAATTTGATTGCAGATGATCCACTTTGATCTTGAGTTATAACTGAACTGTAGGCAGTTTCAAATGTAAATCACTTTATTCAAGGAAATTTTCCAAATTGATTTTAAAATATATTTAAAAACAATTACCCAAATATCATAGTGTTCTTAGAGGTTTTATTACCTCTGGGTGCTTTAGTGCTATTAAAAACTGAGAAATTATATTAAAAGCTTTTCCGACTGCCTCGGTGGCGTAGTGGTAGCGTATGCGTCTGCTAAGCTTGAGGTCTCGGGTTCGATTCCCGGGTCGGACCAAATGTTTGTATGTTCTTCAAATATTTGTTTCGAAGTTTGGGTGTTTTCTATGTATAATATGTATGTATTTACAAAAAAAAAATATATAAGTATTTATATCGGTTGTCTAGTACCCATAACACAAGCTCTGCTTAGCTTGGGACTAGATGGCGTTGTGTGTTAGATGTCTGGAATATTTATTTATTGTTATTTATTATTCTAAAGAAGGCAAACGAGTTTTATATTTAAGAGCGGTTTTAACAGTACACTATAGGGCATTGGTTTTTTTTTTTTTTTTTTTTATGTAATAGATGGCAAACGAGCAGACGCATCATCTGATGGTAAACGATTACCGCCGCCCATGGACACCCAAGCGTCACAAGTGCGTTGCCGACCTTTGGGGGATGGGGAGGGGGAATGAGGGAGGGGTTGGGGTATGGGCCTCCGGTATCCTCACTCACTCGGTGAAACACAGCGCAAGCGCTATTTCACACCGGTTTTCTGTGAGGCCGTGGTATCACTCCGGTCGAGCCAGCCCATTCATGCCGAAGCGCGGCTCTCCCACGGTTTAAGCGTTTAGCGTGAGATACATAGTTATAAACTGCTGGACTCGGATCTCCTCCAGAGGCCTCCAACTAAGCTTCACGACTGTTATCCTATGATAATAACCAGGGTCCAGGATCGACTGCTTAACGTGATATCCTAATCACGGAGACGCTCATGATAACATGCCACCAGAACAACACACAACACGACAGACGTGCCTGAGGTCTCGGGTTCGATTCACGGTTCGGACCAACCAAGCTAAGCTAAGCAGAGCTTGTATTATGAGCTATGAGACTTTTTTTTTATTGAATAGGTGGCAAACGAGCAGACGCATCACCTGATGGTAAGCGATTACCGCCGCCCATGGACACCCGCAACACCAAAAGCATAATAAGTGCGTTGCCGACCTTTGGGGGATGTGGAGAGGGAATGGGGGGAAGGGTTGGGGGTATGGGCCTCTGGTGTCCTCACTCACTCGGTGAAACACAGCGCAAGCGCTATTTCACACCGGTTTTCTGTGAGACCGTGGTATCACTCCGGTCGAGCCGGCCCATTCATGCTGTATGCGTATGCCATATCCATGCGTTATGAGATAAATGACCAAAAATATTCTTTTTTTTTCTCATGAATCATCTCTATCTGTTGCCTAGAACTGCATTAAAGACCGTTCAGTAGACAAAAGATCTAAGCGAATAGGCAACGCAAGCGACTTCATATTTAACCGACTTCAAAAACGGAGGAGAACAGAACTTTCGATGATGTTTTTTTTTAATTGTAAGTTGGTGCTTCCCGTATCCCATTTGAATTAAGTCCAGTTTCTAAAGTCGGTTTGAACAAAAAAAAAGTAAAAATTGATTATTAATGTGTTTTTTTTGTATTGTTTCAGGTACAATTAAATCAACAATTCTAACAAGACAAGCTGACACCGGTTTCCCGCCGAATTGCCTATTTAAATTATTTAATTTTAAAAACAAGTAAATTTCTCATTAATTAAAAACTATACTACTCCACTGGTACCTGGCGCCAGGCATTGGTGCTAATAACTTGCCTGTGACTGGCTGTCACGTAATAAAACAGGTCATAAAATCCAGCTCCTTAATTTGAGTGGAGGTGGAGACAAAACGACATCACACAATATTAGAACTCATTTGTTAAAGAAAGAGTAATGAAGTGGAGTTATTTCTGTTAATGAGAGAAAGTACTAGGCGCACAGGAGTTAGGTGGAGGTTGTCGTCATTGATTGAAGTATGTACTTTTCCTTAAAGTGTTAATTAAGACCTTCAACAAATTTATGTTGTACTAGTAATAGAAATAAGTATTTCCTATTTATTCTTGTAATATACAATTTTACTACCCCCTAACTTAACATCTTATTAAAATATCTATACTGATATTATAAAGCTGAAGTGTTTGTTTGTTTGAACGCGCTAATCTCAAGATCATCGTTTGCAACCGGACAGACGACGCGGCAGAGGATTTTGTTTTGTAATATTATGTAGTGACCAGCTGAGTGCGCGGTCGTTTTTTTATTGCTGTGGGTAATGCCGCGGGACAAATCTTGTCTAATAAAGTACCCTAAGTTACTCCTTATGTCATCTGCTAGTGCAAATTCCACCAAAATCGGTCCTTCCATTCCAGAGATTAGCAGGAATAAATATGCAGACAACAATTTTAAAAATAGATTTTATGATATAGGTACCGTATACATAAAATGACCAAGTTGTTAATTTGAAATTACACTCATTTGCAAAAAAAAACGGGCGGTTTCGATTTTCTTCCTGGCTGAAAAAAATAAAATACCAAAAAGGTTTTAATCATTTGAACATGTTACTGGCCAGTTATAAAAGTGCCATAATGTTTATAAGAGTACATTCCAAATTCAAATTTTTGACTGAGCCTGGTTTTCAAAGAAAACAACTTTTAACTACATTTTGTGGCGCGAATTCCCTATAGTTAATATCGACTGTAATTAAGTTTTTGTCAATTTTTATTAAATTATCTGATGTCCTTGACATTTAAAAGTATTGTTATTGCTGTTTAGCAATCTCGAAAATGGTAGATAAAGTGATAAAAGCGAGCAAAATTATTGCGCTGCTTGAAGAAGGTTGCAGCCAATGCTTCGTGGCTCAGAGGCTAAATGTGAGTCGGTCGACAGTTCAAAGGACCTGGCAGCGCTATCAAAAGACCGGTTCCGTCAAGAGAAGGCCTGGTTCTGGCAGAAAGACATGTACCGAACCACGGGATGATCGTTTTCTAGTTAGTCAAGCGTTGAGAAATCGCAAATCTTCTTATGTGGACCTCAAGAACAGCCTCGAAGAAGTAAGAAATGTGCAAATTAGTCTATGGACGGTCAGGAGGAGGCTTCTCGCTGCTAATATACACAGTCATCGCCCGGCACGCGGCCCTAAATTACTCCGTGGACATCGAGTTGCCAGGCTTAGCTTCGCTCGAAATTGTGTGTCATGGACTCATGAAGACTGGGATAGGATATTGTTCTCCGATGAAGCCAGGACATCTCTGCATGGTGAAGACCGACGTCGGCGAGTGCTACGTAAACGAGGAGAACGTTTTGCAGAGGCATGTTTTGAAGAAATCACACCTTATGGAGGGGGCTCTGTTATGTTTTGGGCAGGAATAAATTCCATGGATCGTACGGAGTTAGTCTTCATCGAAAACGGTACACTGACTAGACACCGATACATAACGGAAGTTCTAATTCCTTATGCACAACCCGCTTTAACCGCTCTTGGCGAAAACTCATTTTTTATGGACGACAACGCTCGCGCCCACCGGTCTGGCGATGTGGAAGCGTATATGCTAGAAGTCGGAATTCGTCGTTTGGACTGGCCAGCTAGAAGTCCGGACCTCAATCCCATAGAGCATGTCTGGGACGTTCTGAAGCGACGAGTGAGATCAGTGCAGCCGGCTCCGCAGACCATCAGAGAGCTAAAGAATGTGATTACCGCGGAGTGGGACCGTATTCCCCAAGAAACCATAAAAGATATACTCGCTAGCATGCCCAGACGAATACAAGCCGTGATTTCAGCAAGAGGGGGTCACACTCAATACTAAACTTTTATCTGCTTTTAATGTATTCAAGAAAAACAAAGAAATTAACGCGTTTCATTTTTATTTAGCGAGCAGGTACAATAATAGTGTTTTGAGCTTAAACATTATTTCTCAATAATTTAATCAAAATTTTATGATAAAACTGATGATACCTATTCCTTCCTAATTAATTTATGAAATTCTGAGGATAACAATACCTAAAATTGTCAAACAAACTAATAGTAATTATAAAATAGTTCTTTGCTTAAGTGCCCGTTTTTTTTGCAAAAGAGTGTATAAACAGACACGTATTTATTATTAGATCATGTAATCATGATGAATATTATGAACTAGCTGTCCCACGCAACCTCGTTTACTTATTGCCCGTAGTGGAATATTTTTCCCCACTTTTTGTAACATTCTTCATTAGTGCTCCGGTCCTATTGGTCTCAGCGTGATGATATATAGCCTATAGCCGTCCTCGATAAATAGACTATCCGGCACTTAAAGAATTTTCAAATCGGGCCAACGGTTCCTGAGATTAGCGTGTTTAAACAAACAAACTCTTCGACTGTATAATATTAGTACAAATTCTCAACTAATTCTGTCTGTCTGTTACGTTTTCACGACTATATTGCTGCATCGATTATGATGAAATTTGGCATGTAGATAATTTGTTTTTTGAGAATGCGACTCCGTCTTCTTAACAGCAGTACCTGTATAAGCGTTTATAGGAACCATACCACTGATATACGTACTTATATGTTTCTATATACAAATGTATATACTGTAGATAAATTACACTCAGACACAGAACAAATAATCATGACTGACCTCAGCAGTCAGTGACCGTAACCACTAAACTGTCTCGTCTTTAATATCCCTTTCTAATTCAAATAAATGCAAAACCACGTTTATAAAATCAGAATTTAAAATCTCGAACCGCGATAAGCCATGTTTGAATCGCGCCCTCTCTTCAAGAGTGCTTTGTAGACAGCGCTGGAGGGCCGAAAGGAGGGCCTGATCTGCTGACGAAAGAGGTTCAAGCACACGTTAAGAGGGAACTCTTCTTTATCGTAAGAGTGTGACAATAGGTGGTATTTTGAAGTGTCAGGAAATCTTATAGTAAAACAAGTGGGTTTACAAATAAAGGGTGTATTTTTGACTGGAATTTAATATTGGTGGGTGAGGTGTAATTATGATAAGCTAGTTGAACTGCACAACCTAGTCTACGGCTCTTCCTGCCGTAAGCGTGATGTTATAACAGCTAAGAAGATAAACTTATAAAGTGGAACAATCCATATATATAAAAATGTTATGTTGGTTTGTGTACGCTTCAAAAACTCAAAAAGTTCTGCACCGATCGAGCTGAAATTTTAGGATGATATATAATCCGCATCAAGGATTGTTTTTATCTAATTTTTGCATCAGTCACATATCCGCGACCGCGAAAAAACACGAAAAAACCGACATAAACGCGGGCGGAGACGCGGGCAACAGTTATTTCATATATTTTTGGATCTCTTAACTGTTTACGCAGTGAACACAATAGAAGTTATACAAATGAATATTTTGCTCAGTTTTTGCAACATTTTTCATCGAAACTCAACTCCTTTTGAGCACCAGCCCCTGACTATATTTACGGAACTGGCTTAAACTTCGCAAACAATTTGAAACTAATACACTGCTGAACTAACTATATTTGGAGGACATTCACTCAGCCAACGCTATATCGGAGCAGATCGATATCATGAAGCCAGACTACCTCTGAAGCCTTATGAGACGGTGGCCTATATATAATGCTTGTGTGTTCGTTTACGTAATTTGAGGTGGAAAACTACAACCATGAAAACATATATACTAGCTCTCCCGGCAAACGTTGCTTTGCCATAAAAAGGAATATATATATATATATATATATATAAGATCAGGTTTTCTTATAAAGCACAACACAATGTGATTCATCTAAAACAGAGAATCGACAATTAAATGTTCATGCCTTACTCTTTTACTACAAAACTTTTAATCTTCTTTTGCACAATAAATCTAAGCAAATTCACAATTATAACTTGAACACAACACATAAATATTAAAGAATCTCCATCTTCCTTATAGCTGTACTAATGCCAACTCAATGTAATGTCAATGTCACTGTCAACGTCACAAAGCTTACATCACCCCCCTTCGTAAAGCAAATTTTTTCAACTTAAGTTAAGTAAAATTTGACTACAAAATTTAATCATCAATAAGCACAGGAATGAGCTTTGTGACATGATATAGTCCAAGCGATCTTGAACCACGACCAGTATTTATTTTAAAAACAGAATCTGATATTTTTTCTTCTATTAAACAGGGACCCATTCTAATTTCATCCATCTTTTTCTTGTTTAATTTGTTTCCATAATCAACATATACCTTATCTCCTTTTTTAAAATCATGTATATGTAATCTATTCTTGGCAAAAATTTTTTTATTATATTCATGCGATTTTATTGACCTTTGGAGTGCTATTTTCCTGTCTTCTTCCAAACTTTTTGTTAATAAATGTTTTCCTTTTAATTCCTTTGGTAGCAAGTCTGTGGACTCACCAGATAGCAAGTATTTAGGAGTGAATCCCGTTACAGAATGGTTCGTTTCATTGTATCTTTTTCTACATTCTTCCGCTAATTTTGACCAATTTTCTTTTCCTTCTGATTCATTAATTTTGCATCTAATTTTGTTCACAATAGTCTGATTTAACCTCTCGTTTAAACCGTTTGAGAATGGTGCATCTACTGCAGTAAGTATTAATTGAATATTTCGGTTCTTAAGGTAATTCTTGAATTCAATTGAATTAAAAGCTGGATATTGATCAGAGAGTAAGATTTCTATTGTTTCTTCTTGAGGAATTTTTTCAATAAGTTTGATAAAGTCTCGAGCATGTTAAATCACTGTCAACGTCACAAAGCTTACATATATATATATATATTTTCTAAAAAAGACAACTCCCACATTAGGAATAAACATCCTGTGTCGTGGGGGACTTTACAAACATACATGAAACGGACACAAAGAACATCCAGACTCGGGACAACAATTCGTGTATCACACAAAGTGTTGTACCGCGTGGGATTTGAACCCACGACACTTGGCGCAGTAGCAAGCGGCATGGCGACCGCTGAAACCACTCGGCCAACCGTGCAGTCTATCTATATTTTAGGGGTGGGTCAATAAAAATCGGGATGGAAAAAAAGGGGTTGATCGTAGAGGGTTGAAAATTCAGGGTTGTATGTATTACAACTACCAGGGCATCAGGATTGTTAAGAGAAGAAAATCTAGAAACAAACCTTATAACCAACCCGTACCAGCATAGTAGGAGACTACTGCTTTGTAAAGAGAGGCGTATATGTTCAGAAGCGAACTAAAGACGTTGATGATGATAATTGATGATAAGGAAACCAGGAGACAGGGTACCATAGAAAGTAATTTTACTCTCTCCATTTAAATTCCATTTTTCATCATGTTTTCTTTGTAAACTTCCACTCAAGGTACCAGGAAAACAGCGCTCCGTAGTAGTTTAAAGTTATTACTCGCTCAATGCCTTGTAAGTGTCGTAGCAGATGCGTAGACATGCCTACGTCGTAGATCGTAGGTTATTCTAGATGGCTTTAGTGCATACCGTGGCGTCGCTTGTGGTTGGGGCCTTATTATTTATTGCTAGTACAATAGCATACCGTATTACTTCATATCTACGTAGTACGTATTTATATATATATGTTGAAAAAGCTATTAAGAAACAAAATTTGGTCTTGTAACGTAATGACATAATACTTTTACTGTCTGTGTTTGAGCATCCAGTAGTTTTACGACCAAATGACTGAACAATTTAAAATATAAAATTCTCGTGTCGCGGTGTTTGTTACCAAACTCCTCCAAAACGACTGAACCAATTTTTATGAAATTTTGATTGCATTTCGGGTAAGTCTGAGAATCGTTCAACATTTAGTTTTCACTAGCTGACCCACGTGACCTCGTTTACGTCTCTTATTGCCCGTAGTGTAATATTTTCTCTCCGGTTTTTGTAACATTCTTCATTAGTGCTCCGCTCCTATTGGTCTTAGCGTGATGATAAATAGCCTATAGCCTTCCTTGATAAATGGACTATCAAACGCTGAAATAATTTTTCAAATCAGACGAGCGATTCCTGAGATTAGCGCGTTCAAACAAACAAACTCTTCAGCTTCAAAATAATAAATTAGTATAGATACTCCTAAATGATAAGGGTGACCCACCTCTACTTTTTTTGTGGCAATACGTTTGCCGGATTACCTAGTATTCAATTAATTTTAATTGCAGTATTAATCAACTTACAAACAAACGTTTTAGGGATATAAATACGACAGAGAATTTGTTTGTTTGTATGTTTTTGTTATGTTTAAGCCCTAACTGCTCTACAAAATCGTATAAAATGTCATCCATTAAAATCATACTTTATCAATATATTTCTTTCCCACATAGATAATTCACGATAAAAACCGAATTTCTTTCAAAATAACTATCAAACTTTAACAACAAACAACCAAACAAACAGTCAGTTTTGTATTGAAATGTCGTCTCCACACAATGCGGGTACCAGACACGCAGACCTTGCGGGAGATATCGTGTTGCCTGCTATTGTATATTGTTCCATGTTTGTATTGTAACACTACAAGTGCAGCCACATCGGTGTTAGGTAACCACCTTCGTGTATTTATGTCACCTTGGTACTTACTGATCTAAAATTGTGGAATTTTCCAATGTAAACTAGTTTGTACCTGTGGCCTCACTCAACTTTGTCAATATTATTTTAACGAAGTAGCCTATGTGTTACTTCAAATTGGAATCTATCTCTGTTCAAAGTCTCATCAATTCTGATAAACTTTCGTGTTTATAAATAATAATGTTATCATAAATATCACTAAGTAGTGGCTTTTTAAGCTAGCAATTAAAACTGTTGAACTAGAGTCATGGGTTCGATTTTGACTCAAGAAAAGTAGCTATATAATGAGCAAGATCGGTATATATTCATCAAGTTTTTATTTAAGATAGGGTTAAGAATCAGAATCCCGAGAATGAATGAATGAATGAATGAATGAATACCAAGGTTCTACATTCGTTCGATGTCCATTGCATGTATGTCACAAATCTTCAAAATTCACAGGAATCATTCCTCAGTCGAGATTGCCTCAGTGACGCAGTGGTAGTGTGTACGACTTCTGTGCTTGAGGTCTCGGGTTCGATTCCCGGGTTAGACTAAATATTTATATGATCTGCAAATATTTGTTGCCAAGTTTGCGTGTTTTCTATGCATAATATGTATGAACTTACAAAAAAAAGTTGTCAAATACCCATAACACAAGCTCTGCTTAGCTTGAGACTAGATGGCGTTGTGTGTTAGATGTCCGGAATATTTATTATTAATATTCCAAAAACATAAGTGACAAACAAACTCAAAATCGCGTTCATATTAGGATATCACTCATAACGGCCATGTTTAAACGTCACTGCGTGCGAAAGACAGAGACGCAAACACTTATCAACGTCAAATGCATGTGCAGTTGAAATGTGTTACCAATTAGTTGAAATCTACGTCACTCTTATGTCATCCTGGTACCACAGAGTAATTACAACTAAAAATTACATTCCTAAAATTCTAAATTTAGTTGAAAAACAATGAGATTGATAAAATAAAAAACAAAATAAGATGAATACAATACAATGCAAAAACACTACCAATTGATGGGCAAATATTGCTGCTAATTTATATTTTTTCCCTCACTAAATTTAAACTCTCTGAAAAGTTTTGTTCAAATATTAACTTTATTTTCATTGACTTAAAGTACATTTCTTGACATCTCAAATCTTAGCTGTCACTGTGTTTAGTTCAGTACCAAATAAACGTTATAGTCGTTCCAATCGTTTATTTAACTTTTGACAGCTCTAATACTTAATCAAATAGTGATACCCTGACCCGTTACCGATTCGATTTCTTTTATGTATAAAGAAGTTTTAATCGATTTAACACACTCATTATTTTATCGATAATTTCTAATTTTTATCGATTATTAAACAGCAACACCGGACGCGGAGCCGACGCGCGTCGCCATTTTGTTGTTAGTGTTAATCCACATTTTCATACGCTGAGTTGAGTATTTATATTCCTCCGTATTGATTTATTTGTGAATTCTCACGTTTGGTTGAGTTGAGCGTATCGTTCCTCCCTTCGTTACTGTCAAAATACCAAAAAATAAAGTACTCAAAGGACATACAAGAATAATTTTATTGTATGTTTTATAAATATAATCGATAATCGATTTATTTCAAAACAGTTTTTATAGTCTGTGGTCATTAATTACGAATGACACATCTCTAAGTGGGCGGAGCCCGTCCATGAAGTACCGCATTCCCTGTAGTACATTGTATTAAAAATTATTACAAAACTTTATGTGCGTGATCTGTCAAAAGTTAAACAAACGATTGGAACGACTATAATCAGACACACGCTTGTTTATTAATTGAAAAGTGAAATTTAATTTGTGATAGCCCAAATTAGTTATTCCCATTAAGTTGATGTTTGTATATTAAAGACTAGCTGACCGACGCAACCTCGTTTGCGTCTTTTATTGCCCGTAGCGAAAAATGTTCCCCCGTATAGTGCGTCGCGGACTTTTTTGTAGATATTTATAAGATCTACGATTGATTAGAACATTTTATGGTTCTATCTTTTATAGTATAGGCAGCGTACCCAAAATAAGTAACTTTTCTGGTTGATTTTTTACACCTTGTTTCTTGAAAAACGCAAATATCTTACGGAACCCTATTATTTTCCAAAATAAAATATAGCCTATGTTACTCGTGGATAATGTAGCTTTCGAATGGTGAAAGAATTTTTAAAATCGGTCCAGTACTTTTTGAGTTTATTCGTTACATACAAAAATACAAATCTTTCCTCTTTATAATATTTTTAGTGTAGATATTGAAAACACTAATGACCTGCTCATTAGTGTTTTTTCAATATATTTCTCTCAAAACAACCATTTTTAGAATTTTTGTTTGTTTGTCTGTATGTTTATATTTGTTGTGTGTAGAAACGTGCGCGTTCAGAAATGGTTTAATTGTATATTTTTATTTTATTGAATAGTGGGCAAACGAGCAGACGTATCACCTGATGGTAAGCGATTACCGCCGCCCATGGACACCCGCAACACCAAAGGCGTCACAAGTGCGTTGCCGACCTTTGAGGGATGGGAAAGGTGATGGGGGAGGGGTTGGTGTATGGGCCTCCGGTATCCTCACTCACTCGGTGAAACACAGCGCAAACGCTATTTCACACCGGTTTTCTGTGAGGCCGTGGTATCACTCCGGTCGAGCCGACCCATTCATGCCGAAGCATAGCTCTCCCACGGTTAAATGTATTTTTGATTACATTTGTACCGAAAAATGGTCAACTTATTTATTCAAAAGTCAAACCCTATACGCGCCAGAGACAAACTGTCCATGACACCACATTACTGATGAGCTTCGGACACGCCCTCCTGCGCTCGACGGGTTCGAGTCTCGCTTGTGCAAGTTCTGATTAATTGTGCTTTTTGTGCGTTGTGCTTGCGTCTGATGGGCTGTTTGAATTATGAGTACCCCTGTATTTAGTGAAGTGGAAATAAGTTGCCATTTTGTTTTGTCGAAGTGGCGTACAGTTGTCACGATAATAAAGGAGCCAGCCAAGTGTGTGGTGTTGAACGCTTAGATGAGGGTTCCGCAGTTGATTCTTTAATTTTTTTATGTAATTTACATTTATCCGCGAGGTCTTTATAAATTCATTTAAAATATAGCTCTAATATTAAACAGTACTATGAATATTTTATAAAGGTATTACTAAATATATATAGGGTGTTTTTTTAAGCTAGATAGAACATTAAATTGTAAAAAGTAACACAAAAAATTAAATTTTGATGAAACTTTTTTTTTTATTTGTTTCAGTATACTCTGACAAATCATCATGAATAGACTCACGCTTGAACAACGCTACGAAATTATCCAAATTTACTTTGAAAATCAGTCGTCGATTCGCGCAACTTATAGACGACTTCGTCATTTGTATGGCGTATAACACGAACAATGCTGGCCTCCAAGGCGTCAATTGTTGCTGTTTTATCAGCATAAACCAGTGACTTCACGTAGCCCCACAGGAAATAATCGAGAGGTGTCAAATCGCACGACCTTGGAGGCCAATTGACAGGTCCATTTCTCGAAATCAACTTATCGCCAAATTTTGATTTCAATAAGTCGATGGTTGCGTTCGCCGTATGGCACGTAGCGCCATCCTGTTGAAACCACATCTCCTCCGGATCAATGTCATCCATATTTTCAAACAAAAAATCATTGATCATGGTGCGGTAACGATCTCCATTGACCGTAACGCGAGCTCCGGCCTCATTTTTCAAGAAATAAGGTTCGATGATGATCGCCACCAGCGTGAAAACCGCACCATACGGTGCATTTTTCTGGATGTAATGGAGTCTGTAGGGTCTGTTGTGGATTGGTCTCACTCCATATGCGGCAATTTTGCTTATTAACAAACCCGTTAAGCCAAAAATGCGCCTCATCGCTGAACACAATTTTGCGATAAAACAGTCGTCTATAAGTTGCGCGAATCGACGACTGATTTTCAAAGTAAATTTGGATAATTTCGTAGCGTTGTTCAAGCGTGAGTCTATTCATGATGATTTGTCAGAGTATACTGAAACTAATAAAAAAAAAAGTTTCATCAAAATTTAATTTTTTGTGTTACTTTTTACAATTTAAAGTTCTATCTAGCTTAAAAAAACACCCGTTACAAACTAACTACCCCACGGTGTTACCTGAGTTTTTGTAAAAGCGCAACAATAAAGGCGGGTAACATCGCAGCGCAAATAGTTTCTAAAATAAAAATAGCCTAAGTTACTTCTTATAACATCAGCTATCTACCAGTAAAAGTACCTTCAAAATCGATACAGCAGTTACAGAGATTAGCCGGACTAAATGCACAGACATTTTTTTTTCATTTTCATTTTATCGTATTTCTCGCACAATATTTGTTTTCGGGTACCATTCCAACCCAATCAACAAATTAATATCCAAAACTGTTTGTCCTATTAATAATCACTTAAAACCACTTCAAAATTCTTATAAAAATTGCAAATTGCAAAACAACCCCTCCCGACATTACAAACACACAATTTAAACATTAAAACTGACAAACCAACATCCTATATACGAAAAGAACCATTTCTCAATTTACAACAACCTGTACATTTATCAACAAAATTACTGTTCAATTAGCATCACCCTGACCTATTAAATAAATTTCTAAATTTACGCCCGTTTAATAAATTTTGCACCTTACACCTAACCGAATAGAACATAATTTACTTTAACATCAATCTAACCACAAATCAGTGTTTGAAATTAGACCTTTAACCACATTTAGTAATAAACGTTACCCCTTAAGGTATAAGGTTGAAAATAGAAGGAGCGTGTATCGGTAATATATTTTAGGCTTTTGGCGCACAAATAATGAATATGATTTAATTATTAAAACGAATTATGTTCAGTTAATTCATTATGTACTACCAGGGGAACAGAAAATCGAAGAAATTTATATTGTTTTCATAATAATATTATGTCAAATGAAAAAGCAGGAACGCAGAACATAATGTGTGACGTGACTCTTGAACCTACTGCATTCCTAGTAACTATCTCATGTGGATTAATCATTTACCTATGCCGTTTGCCCAGTCTGAAGACGATAAATCATGTAGTAGAAGGAAGGAAGGATAAGTAAGGGAGACAGCATCAAAATTATAACCATCCCCCTTTTGTAAACCGCTTTAAAATAAAGATTTTTTTGCGTTGGAACTGTGAAACTGGAGGGTGGATTCTCACACTGTCACTCTGGTCAAACAGGTTGGTATGGGGTCTGTATCAGGGTCTGGTTGTGTTAATAACTACAGTTCCCGGACCCCTCCCTTCTCAGGCGCAGAGTGGCACACCTTGTGGTTTTAGTCGGTTCGATTCCAACACACCGCCCCGCCGCCAACCCCGGCGGGGTGACGGCCCGAGGGGGTATCCATACGTAAAAAAAAAAAGTGGTCTGTAATAGTATCAAGTTTTCCATCACTTTGCAGTTCTGTTGTCCTGGTGTTTTTCTCTGTGAGTCGCCTCTTACAGACGGGTCACTCGGATCAGCTATTTCTGCCAATGTCAAGTACATAAAGTCTTCAATTAGTCTTCGAGTCTTCGTCGTGATGAAATAAATGATAAAAAAACACAAAGCAGTCATAAGCACTGCCAACAGAAGTGAAAACTCATAACTATAAACAAACGGTTGTTTTAACTTACCTGAAATGAACACCTACGCTTTTTTAATAGTGTGCAATAAAAAGAACTAAAATAAAGCTTTGATACTCCAATAGATGTCGTTGTTTTCAAAAAAATTGTAAACAATATTTTTGATTTACAAAAGGTTTTGTGTAAGTAGAAAATCGTTATTTTAATTTATTGTAAATCACTTTAAGATACTGAAATATTAACTTTAAGTATATAAAATCATATTGAGAAAGGAAAACTACCACTATCTAGAAAAACAAATGCTACCAAAGTATATCGGTAGATGGCGCTGTTAACAATAAACATCCGTCTTACGAATTTACGATCAGGACACGTGATCTGACGCGAGTTTATGGTCACGTGACCTGACGCGAGTTTACCCATTCCAAAAAAGTACACAGCGCCGCTAAAGAAGTTTTCACTTCAAAAATATATACAATGTGGATGATACATGAAATGGGCACTTACTGTCTTTCGAAAAAACAAAAAACAATCCTCCCCTCTTATGATACCCTTGGAATGAATTGAGACAATGACGATCCACCACACGGATAGATGCTGTCCAGCATAAAGAGTCTTATCACTGCACACAAGAGTGTACAACGGTAGTTCAACTTATACTGGTCATAATATAAATCAATAATCGTTCCGTTTATTACAGAAACCTTGTTCCAACTGTAAGTGGTTGGCAGTCACAATATTATTACATATCGATCGACTAACGGTGTCTGTCGGTACCGTTGCAAGTACTCTTGAAGAAAGTACTTATCAAAGTCCCAATAACACAGAGCAATCACCGAGCTGCATTGTTGCTTTGACTGCATTCGCAATGAGTGTACAGACCACCACTCTTGGATTCTGTTTATACTTTCCATCAGGCAGAGTAAACACACTTCGTCTTCCTACCGTGGGAGAGCTATGCTTCGGCATGAATGGGTCGGCTCGACCGGAGTGATACCACGGCCTCACAGAAAACCGGTGTGAAATAGCGTTTGCGCTGTGTTTCACCGAGTGAGTGAGGATACCGGAGGCCCATACTCCAACCCCTCCCCCCATCCCCTTTCCCATCCCCCAAAGGTCGGCAACGCACTTGTAACGCCTTTGGTGTTGCGGCTGTCCATGGGCGGCGGTAATTGCTTACCATCAGGTGATACGTCTGCTCGTTTGCCCACTGTTCAATAAAAAAAAAAAAGCTTCGGCAGGTTCAATATATAAAGATCTGTATTCTAAATGTCATTCTTAAAGACCATTGAACCAAAATAAAAACGAAATGATAATTCCAGGTCATTATTTCCGCAGAATTTTATATTAATTTGAAACCGAAATCAATAAAGGAAGTAATATGATATTTAAAAGCAAATAACAGTAAGGTTTGAGATAATTTTATTTATTTGTACATCTTTTATATTTAAATTGCATTAGTTTGAGAGGTGGGTCAATTTTAATGTACCCCTGTTGGGTCTGATACAGATATATGTAGATTTAAAAAAAAAAAAAATTGAATAAATAAATATTCCGGACATCTAACACACAACGCCATCTAGTCCCAAGCCAAGCAGAGCTTGTGTTACGGGTACTAGACAACTGATATAAATACTTAGATACCTTTTTTTTGTAAATACATACTTATTATATATAGAAAACACTCAAACTCCGAAACAAATATTTGCAGATCATACAAACATTTGGTCCGACCTGGAATCGAACCCGAGACCTCAAGCTCAGCAGTCGCATACGCTACCACTACGCTACCGAGACAGTCAATAGTTGGACATCTCTGTTCACTGCTATATTATGTCAAGTGACTGTCAAGTGAATGCGCTTCACCTCCCGCTTCCCCACGCATCCCCCCGCCTTCGCCTATCTAGTACCGTTGCCAACGCAAGCGCCGACGCAAGTGTATTGTATCTTGCTTTCGTAATCTCATTCTTGTTTTGTTTCTCTGTTCAGTGATAATATTTCCCTCTAGTTTGCATGACGTCAAGAAGCCAGGCTCGCACATATTTCCTACGGGTTGTATAGTCTGTTTTTTTAACAAACGAGTACTGAGTATGTCTCTCGCACATTTCCGATATTGACAGAGTGAGATGGGTCGTTGTGGAGGTGGGCCAACGCCATTGTTCTTGTTTTGGAATTGTTAACGCCTGTTCATATTGAATACTTCTAAAATGTGTTGTAGAGAAAATTAAATAATTTTCAAATTTACATGCTTAATATACGTAACAAAATTTTCTGTTACTTGAACCAGCTTCGCACGGAAATCTTTTAAATTTACGTATTTCCCTTACTATATTATGCATGTATTACACATATAAACCTTCCTCTAGAATCACTCTATCTATTGCTAAAAACTGCATTAAAATCCGTTGATTAGTTTAGAAGATATAAGCGAACAGACGACGGAAGCGACTTCATTTAATATTGTGTAACCATAAAATCATTGTACACATTTAGATTGTTAGTCTTACAGGTTTTAGATTTTAACTTATTTTTTTTTTTTAACCGATTTCAAAAAAGTAGGAGGTTCTTATTTCGACTGTATTTTTTAAAGTTTCTTGCCTCAGAACTTTCGACTGAGTGAATCGATTTTGATGATTATTGTTTTTTAAATTTGGTTCAGGTCCTGAAGTCGGTTTATTTGCTAAAATTAAAAACTGCGACTGCACGGTTGGCCCAGTGGTTTCAGCGGTCGCCATGCCGCTTGCTACTGCGCCAAGTGTCTTGGGTTCAAATCCCACGCGGTACAACACTTTGTGTGATCCACGAATTGTTGTCCCGAGTCTGGATGTTCTTTGTGTCCGTTTCATGTATGTTTGTAAAGTCCCCCACGACACAGGATGTTTATTCCTAATGTGGGAGGTGTCTTAAAAAAAAAAAACAAAAAGAATATATGGAAATGTAAACGATTACGCAAATCACTACGCAAATCTAATTACCAAACGGTAGTTCCAACTCCTTGACAACAGATGTCGCCATAATTAATTCGTGATTTGAATTAGATTAGCGACGTTTTCGCGGTTTTTGTTGCGAATTAGCATAACGTCGGCTATTGTCTAACAATTTTTTGCGTAAATATTTAAATAGTTATCTTACACAGTTAATTTCGTTGCCTTTAGAAGCACACCTACATGTTTATATACAATTATTCCACGCAATACACAACTCAGAAACAACATACTTCCTTCGAGAAAATTCTATTCAAAATGTGTCGAACAAATCCTTCTTTATGTTGATAGAACTCCGTTACGATATGTGCGCCTGGTACCTGGCATTACGCTGCGGCGTATGGGGATAAGCAGTGAAATGGGTGTTTTATAGTAAATAGGTGTTTTGGGACTTTCGAAGGTGTTACGCAACTGATACAATATGTAAGTAATAAATAAACATTATTTATCTTCGACTATCATTTACGTGTAAGTAAATCATTTGAGAGTACCTAAATAAAAATATATAAAGTATATAATAAATAAATAAATATTACGGACATCTAACACACAACGCCATCTAGTCCCAAGCTAAGCAGAGCTTGTGTTATGGGTACTAGACAACTGATATAAATACTTATATACTTTTTTTTCTAAATAAATACATATTATACATAGAAAACACCCAATCTTCGAAACAAATATTTGCAGATCATACAAACAGTCCGTGGGAGAGCTATGCTTCGGCATGAATGGGTCGGCTCGACCGGAGTGATACCACGGCCTCACAGAAAACCGGTGTGAAATAGCGTTTGCGCTGTGTTTCACCGAGTGAGTGAGGATACCGGAGGCCCATACCCCAACCATTCCCCCTATTCCCTTTCCCGTCCCCCAAAGGTCGGCAACGCGCTTGTGACGCCTTTGGTGTTGCGGGTGTCCATGGGCGGCGGTAATCGCTTACCATCAGGTGATACGTCTGCTCGTTTGCCCACTATACAATAAAAAAAAAAATTGGGAATCGAACCCAAGACCTCAAGCTTAGCAGTCGCATACGCTACTACGCCACCGAGGCAGTCAAGTATATAGTTTTGATATCTAAGGGGTGAGCAGAAACCAATAATAGTGATCATCATACTCATTGCGAATGAAGGCAATGCAACAACACAGCATGGTGACTCACACTATGGCGGCCTATAAACATGCTTCTGCATCATTGGGCCTCCGGTCTTGCACTCGCCAACGAAACACGACAGACATTGCTCTTCTGTGAAAGGGAATAATCCCATAGAAACCCCAAAATAGCCTGACACAGATTGCGGTGACCACAGCGGTCTTGATACTCGTAACAAATTAGCCAACAGCCAACCAATCATACATTCTTATGCATATACCTAACATTGCTACTAAATAGTAGTTAAATACAATGTTTAATGGGCAACACTGAGCCGCGTAGTAGTAATTTATGGCTCTATGTTTCGCATTGCCAGCCTACAAATAAGTGATCTATTATTTCCGTAGTTGCTTGCATTGATCTGTATGATTTGGTCCACGTATTTTTAGATATGTAGATATTCATTTTAATATCTGAATATTCTTGTTTTACATTGAACTAGTTTCATATTTTAAATCAATTAAAAGGAACAGAATTGTGCTCATCAGAGAATTTCTTATCCTGACAGGTAATCGATCTGCCGGCCTTTTAAACATTTTAATTCCACCGGAATTTTCGTCTGTTATAAAATAATCAGAAATACAAACTTATAAATAATAGACTTGAATAATTTTAATTTTTAACAGCTTTTCACTAAATGCATATGACATAAAAATCATTTTTTATAATTTTTTATCTGTTTCTTTCGATTAATCTCAAGAACGGTTGTACTGATTTTGAGGAGACTCACTGGCAGATATCTAATAATGTAAGAAGTAAGTTATGAAAATTTGTTAGAAAAATATAGTTACTTAAAAAAATAAAACGAATGAAATAGTGAAGATATATGTATTGATAAATAGTTATCAATAAAACGTATAAAACAGGTCAAAAAAAATTATTTTAATTTTTGTTTGTTAAATAGCGCAATAAAAGTGTTTGAAAAATAACTTCCAACACGCGTCAACATAAAATGAATGTTTGACATTTATTTAATCTCTGGATATAATAGACAATTTCAAAACTTTTAAAATATACTATAATTAGCAGACAAAAACCTTCTTGGTAACGAAATTAAATCGATTGGCCGTTTGGGAGATATCGGTGCCTGGCGTGACAAAGGAACTTTGCGAGTCCTCTTTATTTTATGGCAGCACGCCATGTTATGGCATTGCTTGTCTGGTAATTTTGGTATCAGTTCTTAAAAATATATGTTTCTGATTATTTATTCGGTGAAGCGCATGGCTGTTATAAATATATTAATATACTTTAAAGTTCTTTATTTTTTAGGTTAATCGCTCTGAAAGGCGACTGTATCGTAAATATTTTAATTTCTATTACAAATTTTAATCAAATGATAGTGAAACATATTCGTCAATTCAGATGTCTAAAACAGTAACGTCACAATTATGTGTATATTTTTAATACAAAGTTATCGTTTTGACAGGTGATAACAAAAAATTAACTTGACTAAGGTTTCATCTACCATAAGAATTCAATATAAATATATTTTCTAGTAAAGTATCACTAATATTAACAGAACACTGACTCCATTTTCACTTACAACACGATATAAATATATTAAAATCAACATTGAATGTTTAATACTGTCAATGTCAGTATACAGTACTTCATTATTGAAAACAAACAGTTGTCAACGCAAAATTGAAAATACATATGCATGTACCAAATTATGCTCACACACAACAGCTCCAAACCAAAGAGCGTCGTTCCGGGTAACATTAGTTCTGCAGATAGCGATCATTCATAAATATGGTCTGTCTCATTATGTACGAGTATGTCCTATCGGTGTTTATAGCCTGTACTGGCATAACAACGAGTAAACAACGAGTATTGAGGTTATAAAATTGATGAGGAACCAAATGATTATTAATTACGTATTTGTCTTTTCCTGTGCAGTTATTTTTGCTGATCTCCGGAACGCGTGGATGATATATATCTATAGGACTTTTATTTCATTAGTAGATTGATAATGTTTTAAGGGTAACTGGAGCTA
Source organism: Spilarctia lutea (assembly GCA_916048165.1). Lineage (NCBI taxonomy): Eukaryota > Metazoa > Arthropoda > Insecta > Lepidoptera > Erebidae > Spilarctia > Spilarctia lutea. The sequence continues at coordinate 658,419 of OU696494.1, forward strand.
ATCTTATTTAAGACTAGCTAAGTTTAGTGGTGTTACCCGCGGGTAAAGCCACAGGGCGAAGATTGCTTAAAAAAGTAGTCTAAGTTATTCCTTGTATTATCAGCTATCTGCCAGTAAGAGTCCCGTCAAAATCTGTCCAGACGTTCCAAAGATTAACCTGAACAAACAGACAAGCATACAGACAGACAGACAAAAATTGAAAAAAAGATATTTTCGTACATGTACGGTACATGTGTATTAAGTGAAAAAGGGTTAATCTCAAGAACGGCTTGACCGATTTTGACGTGACTTTCACTAGCAGATAACTTAAGATATAAGGAATAACGGGGCCTATTTTTCTACATTAGCTTCGCCTCGTAGGTTGTTATAATGTAAAATATTGAACAAAAATAATCTATTTTCACATAATAGTATAAATAAATATGACAGTAATAAACCACCCCCAAAATATAAAAGAATAAAACTCCCCTCCTTCTTAAATCACGTAAGTACCAGGGAGTCATAAATAGGTAGGACTCTGGCGGCGCCTCGCTGTCTGCTGCGTATTGATTGTTTACAAGTGTCTACTCCTCTCTACGCATACTGCGGAGAATGTGAACTCCTGCGGGATATGCTTTCCTAGTAATATTCTAGTGAATATTAACAAGAGCGAGGCGAAATTAAAAAGAAACCTTTTTATTTTCTGTATATAAATAAATAGTGTTTTGAAATGCATAAAGTAAATTATATGTAAGTGTCTGTTTGTATCTTCAAATCTATATATATATAAATGTTATGTTGGTTTGTGTACGTTTAAAAAAATATCAAAAAGTTCTGCACCGACCGAGCTGAAATTTTAGAATGATATATAATCCGCATCAATGATTGTTTTTTTCTAATTTTTGCATCAGTCACATATCCGCGACCGCGAAAAAACACGAAAAAACCGACATAAATGCGGGCGGAGCCGCGGGCAACAGCTACTATTATATATATAATACAGAACTTACATCAAAAGAAGATTTTTTTTTAAACTCGGTCTGTCTATCCGTTTCTATCTGTCTGTTTACTCCAGCTAACCTCTAGAACGGCTAGACCGATTTTGCTGGCACTTTTAGTGGCAGATAGCTGATGATATAAGGTATAACTTACTTCGAATTGCTTCGAAGAAAAACTTCCCCATGTAGAGGATACCTCTAATACAAGTCGGTAATTTTAGCCACTAGTACACGGCGAAACTATGAAAAACTATTAAGAGTGCCAAGCGTTCCTAGGAGTTGCCCTAAGTTTCCAGTCATAGCTCTGCTCCTAAATATCTAAAATAAAACCTTTAGATCATAAGTTATGCTTCATTGTATATCGCCCATTTATATTAGCTCCCATAGCTGTCTGTAACAGATACCATCTATTGCTCCTGCTATCCTGGTACTTAGAACAAACAAACTACGCTAGTGCAATCACATAACATCGCCTTATCGATGGCGATGTTTATGATCGCGCGTGTCAATGCAGCTGTATGCCTATATAACAGTAGCGTTATGGGGTAACTGATTGCATTTATTGATAGAGGACCCATCAGGGTTGCTAGAGTCGGAAATTGAGCAAAAAGTTAGATAAATATTATAAAAATAGATGTTTAATCACTTCATATGAGTAGCCCAAAATCGATTGGAATGGCATGCAATAGGCCGATGATTATAAATTACATACAAAAATAATATTTAGTATTTAAACAGTGGCAGCACTGTGATTACCTACGTATTTAAAGGTCCGATCAATATTTAATTTAAAAAAATCGATTGCATCAATATCCACACTAATATTATAAAGAGGAAAAATTTGGTTGTATGTTTGTTTGTAATGAAAAGGCTCAAAAACTACTGGACCGATTTTAAAAATTCTTTCACCATTCGAAAGCTACATTATCCACGAGTAACATAGGCTACATTTTATTTTGGAAAAAATAGGGTTCCGTAAGATATTTGGGTTTTTCGGACACAAGGTGTAAAAATCAACCAGAAAAGTTACTTATTTTGCTAAAATTTTCACGCTACGGACTATATAAGACGCAAACGAGGTTGCGTCGGTCAGCTAGTCTTTAATAAATTCATTGAAGTCCTGAAAAGATAGGAAAGAACTGAAAAGAAAAAATATTTTTTAATATTTTTTTATTTTGTTTTTTTTTATTTTGATGTACTCAGTGTCACTCTCAAGACTAAGACGAATCTATTGATACCACTCACATAAAAATAGTTCAAGTCGTCCAGGGCGTGCCAAAGAAATATACATACATACAGACACTCGAAAAACATAACTCTCCTTCTTTCGCAGTCGGATAAAAAGCTTTTATTTCAAGAGCTATCGAAACGGAGCGCGGTTCCAATATTTCATTCTTATGAAGAACAACCAGCTAGAAACTACATACGTTATTATTCTAAAAGTATATATTTACATTAATTCGTGTACATTATCTTTTAAGTACGCCATTTTGAATTTATAATATTTGTATAGAAGTAAGAATTTACAACTCAGAGATATTCAGCTACGGTTTAAAAAGTAGTGGACTGTTTGGTGGAAATCTTGAAATGGAACCAACTCGAACATTGACTGAACAAATACATTATTTACCACACCTCAATTCTACTTCAAAATTGACCTGATTCTTCTTATCTTAATAATTACAATGTACGGTACGAAAATATGATGTGAGCGCTCCCGGAAGGGACCGCAGAACGAAACGGAAATGGGTTATAATGTTGCCATGTTACGTATGGGGTAGGTAGATGTCATAAGTGTGTTTCGGAGAAAATGTTAGAGGTTTGTGGCTGTTTGTTGTGTTATCAGGTCGTAAAAATGGTCATATGGGTTTTAATGTACTATAACCGAGTTTTAGAATAAAAACAAATTATTAGGAATAGACAAGGTAAGTTTGTGGTAACTTTTTTTTTTATTGAATAGATGGCAAACGAGCAGACGCATCACCTGACGGTAAGCGATTGCCGCCGCCCATGAACACCCGCAACACCAGAGGCGTCACAAGTGCGTTGCCTTTGAGGGATGGGAAGGGAGATGGAGGGAGGGGTTGGGTTATGGGCCTCCGGTATCCTCACACACTCGGTGAAACAGCGCCAGCGCTATTTTACACCGGTTTTCTGTGAGGCCGTGGTATCACTCCGGTCGAGCCGGCCCATTCATGCCGAAGCGTGGCTCTCCCACGAACAGATTTTAACTGATTTTTGGAGTTTTGTTTTTATAATAGACTAGTGACTCAGCCCTGCTTTTGGCTGTATTAACATCCCTTGAGTAGTTTAAAATATATAAGCCAACAGACAACGTAAGAACGTAAATATAGAAGATATGTCTGGGTGTAGATTTTTTCCCATATCTTGCTTATTTGTTTCTACCATAATTGTTGTTTTTGCATTTATCATTCATGAATTTAACATAGGTAATAAAAATATTCATATTTTCTGTTTAAAGCTTTCCTATGTGTTACAAATGGTATGAACCGTATTCCAATAGAATGTTATTCCAACTTTGATATTTGTTTTACAGCTTCACAGAAAACCGGTGTGAAATAGCGCTAGCGCTGTGTTTCGCCGAGTGAGTGAGGATACCGGAGACACATACCCCAACCCCTCCCTCATTCCCCTCCCCATCCCCCAAAGGTCGGCAACGCACTTGTGACGCCTCTGGTGTTGCGGGTGTCCATGGGCGGCGGTAATCGCTTACCATCAGGCGATACGCCCGCTCGTTTCCCACCTATTAAATAAAAAAAAAGTGCATAAAATTATAAAATAAAAGTATACAAAATGTCCCTCAGCGTTGAACGCACTGAACCACTCGTTATATACATTTATATTTCATCTACAGGCAATACCTATTTATTTAAATATATTCATAGATATACTGTATTTAGAAGAACAAAATTGACATATTTTATAAGCTTTCGTTATTAATTCACGTTCAGATCTCAATTTCGTCGTTATTTATCCTTTTTAAAAAATAATAAGAAAAATCGGTTCAGAGATATGCCTGTACATGCACAGGCAAGTATTTTATGACATTTATATTCCTGTTAGCAATTTAAAAAAAATATCATCATTAAATGAGTATCTCAAATGCAGACATCGACCTTTGGCGCCATAAATTCGACCACCATATTTGCAAAATGGCGTCAGCTGTCAAAAATTAACGTAAGGTATTTTGTAAAAGGCACAGGGCCTGTGATTGATGGTGTACGAGCGATTGAATTAGAATATTTGTGCCGTTAGACACATGTGTAGGGAATAGCCCGGGCTTAGGGGTAATGACTTGAACGATCCAGATTGGTTTTGACCGATAACCTTTTACGCTGAAGAAACTATTAGTTATCCGCTCAATGGAGGGTGGAGAAGAAAGGAAACCGAATAAAAACAAAATGGCGTTGGTCGTAGATTAACCATTGATAGATATCGGATGTAGTTGAATCATCTATTATTATTAATTTATCACAAATGCATGCAATAAACTGAAGAAGATTATTCTCGTATAAATTAAAAAGAACATTTTTGAGAGACCGATACCAAAGATAGATATTGATTTACCTTTGTAACTGCTTTACATAATCCAAACTTTCATACTATACTAATATTATATTCGAAAGTAGCTCTGTTCGTCTCTTTTTTTTGATAACTGCTGCGCCGATTTCAATCAAATTTGCATTGGAGATACTTCTATTCTTGAAGAAGGACATCGAGTATTCCCTACCACGTTAACTGACATAACGCGGGCGAAACCACGGGCTAAATCTAGCTATGACACTAAATAATAACCTGGGGCAGTTTATTAGTAAATTAATTAAAATTAAAGTTACAGATGAGTAAGGTTGAATTACTCTGGTGGAAAAATCAGGTGATGCGTTCCCTATTCAATAAAAAAAAACTGTAATAATTGACTTGCAACTCCAATTAAAAAGTTAGGGCAGTTATAGAATCCGATGCAAATTCTATTTTTGTTATTGCTCTGTTATAGCGAGGGTCACGAAACTCGGACATAAACGTCAATCAGTGAATTCTTTTTGTGAAACAGTATTTTTTAGATTTATGCTGCCGACTTTTGTATATTAATAAAAATAAAACAACATGCAAGACTATAATGGAATTATTATTTTTGTGTAAATTATATTTAGGCAATGATAGCATTAAGTCTACCATAGTGTATAGTTTTTTTATTTTCCCGCCTTTCTTTATGTCATTGGAAGAAAATTTATCGGTGTCAAAATTAAATATTACTCTTGTAATTTTATTAAAAAAAGGATATTTGTATTTCATTTATTACAAATGCTATTTATTTGTATTTCGAATATCTATAAAATAAATATCGTTCCTTTCCACGTATTTTTTTTCATTGTTAAAAATGTATAAAAGTTTTCTACATAATCCGCTCAATAACAACAAATAATCATTTTGTAAGGCCTCTTTCAAAGTAAAACCTCTTGAAACGTATTCAATTACTCGTCCCAATGTCATTAAATGTAATAAAAAAGATTTTTCATAATGGAATCCATAGAAACTCCCACGTTAGAACGAAAGGCGCAAAATCAATATCAAGTCGCACTTATTTGACTGTGAGATGACAAACGCACATAATGTGATTCATGTCAACGGTAAATTTTGTACAGACACATTGAAATAGTCTGTCAACTCACCCCACACACGTTTTAAATCAATAATGTCCATAGTCCCACTAAACTTTTGTATAGCGCCATCTCTTAGATAATAGGGATACTACAAACGTTGAAAGTAAAACTGACCGGATGTTTTTTTGTTTTCTCTAACCAATAGATGGCAGTTTTATCAATTTCTAATAAATTTGTTTTGTTTCAGGTAAATTAATTTTGTTTGGTGATTGTCTTGTCTTGTCATTTAATATGGTCTGCAAATGGTATGTCATACAGTTTACTTAATTAATTAAGAAATAATGTTTAAGAATAATCTCAACATAACAGTTATTAATTCAAAACAAAAATCTGTTTACATAATATGCCTAAACTAGTAATTATTTGGCCGACCTAAAAAACGTATACTCTTAATATTAATAAATAAAATTGAAGTAATTTATATTTTATAAGTAAATTATTTCATTAAATGAAACAAAACGATTTGGAAAACGACAAACAATGTTTTATTGAATCTAAAACTGAATATTAAACTTTTAAACACAAAAACTGCTTCGTAAGGGGCCCAAACTTATTGTGTCCAGGTGTCCTTACAGACCCTTGATAGTTTCCCTTTGAAACTTCAATTGCGTGATGAAATTACGTTAAAGGGAATACATTTATAAAGTAAAAACCTTTTCTTTGACATATTTAATAGATAATTTTGGGAAAAGAGTAATACTGGAAGGCGAATTGTAAAGGGTGTTTTTTTAAGCCCGATAGAACTTGAAATTGTAAAAAATAACACAAAAAATTAAATTGTAATCAAAATTTTTTTTTATTCGAAATATCAATACGTGACATTAACATTTGAAAATGATTTCGGGCATATGGGCACCGCGGCTGTTCTTGACGAAGTGCATTCTGGACGTCCAATTTTGGGCCACTTTTTCGAGCACTGCTGGCCGTATGTCACGAATAACACGAACAATGCTGGCCTCCAAGGCGTCAATTGTTGCTGGTTTATCAGCATAAACCAGTGACTTCACGTAGCCCCACAGGAAATAATCGAGAGGTGTCAAATCGCACGACCTTGGAGGCCAATTGACAGGTCCATTTCTCGAAATCAACTTATCGCCAAATTTTGATTTCAATAAGTCGATGGTTGCGTTCGCCGTATGGCACGTAGCGCCATCCTGTTGAAACCACATCTCCTCCGGATCAATGTCATCCATATTTTCAAACAAAAAATCATTGATCATGGTGCGGTAACGATCTCCATTGACCGTAACGCGAGCTCCGGCCTCATTTTTGAAGAAATAAGGTCCGATGATGCCACCAGCGTGAAAACCGCACCATACGGTGCATTTTTCTGGATGTAATGGAGTCTGTAGGGTCTGTTATGGATTGGTCTCACTCCATATGCGGCAATTTTGCTTATTAACAAACCCGTTAAGCCAAAAATGCGCCTCATCGCTGAACACAATTTTGCGATAAAACAACGGGTCAGTTGCCAACTGCTCTAGAGCCCAATCGGCGAAAGAACGACGCATATAATGGTCTCGTGGCTTCAATTCCTGCACCAGCTGGATCTTATACGGGTGTAGGCCGAGATCTTTGCGCAAAATTTTCCACGTAGTGGACGGACAGAGCCCCAATTCCTGCGACCGACGACGAATCGATAAATTTGGATCTTCTTTCACACTTTCGTTTACAGCGGCGATATTGTCTTCAGTACGCACATTCCTTCGACGTGCTGGTGTTATTGCATCCTCTAGAGAGTATGTGGTACGAAATCTATCCACAGTTCGACGAATGGCTTGTTCAGATGGACGATTATGTACGCCATACAAATGACGAAGTCGTCTATAAGTTGCGCGAATCGACGACTGATTTTCAAAGTAAATTTGGATAATTTCGTAGCGTTGTTCAAGCGTGAGTCTATTCATGATGATTTGTCAGAGTATACTGAAACAAATAAAAAAAAAAGTTTCATCAAAATTTAATTTTTTGTGTTACTTTTTACAATTTAAAGTTCTATCTAGCTTAAAAAAACACCCCTTACTTACTTTCAACATCATTATGGGGTGCTATCTTCAAAATGAAGTTCGGAGTTCAGCAGACGGTATCCCTCGCGATCATGAGCGGCCTCTTTCAATTGGTGATATTATTCTAGTCCAGTCCAAGCCCTGATGTCATCTATCCACTTTCTTTTTAGTCGAGCTGTAGGCTTTTTTTTATAAAGACAATTCCCGCATTAGGAATATACATTCTGTGTCGCGGGGACTTTACAAACATGCATGTAACGGACACAAAGAACACCCAGACTCAGAACAACATTTTGTGGATCACACAAAGTGATGTCCCACGTGGGATTTGAACCCACGGCACTTGGCGCAGTAGCAAGCGGCGTAGTGACCGCTTAAACCACTAGGCCAACCTTGCAGTCTTACTTCCTACCAGGTATTTTTCCTTCTTAAAGAAGCCTCGGGAATTCATGATGAGGCCCCCATTATATGTGTCCAAAGGAGGCCGCTCTTCTCTTTATTATACTAGACATCAGTTCCCTCTTGCACTTGGCTCGCTCCAGCACTTTTACGTTGTTTAAATCAGGTATTCTAAACAAGTTCTGGTGCATATTTTATTCTTTATTTCTGAACGACCTTAGTCTAGTAATTAGCGTAAGCGACTGTAGATCAAGAGGTCTCGGATTCGATTCCCGGGTCAAACTGCTGTTGGGTTATTAGAAGAAATTCTAATTCGAGTGTTTCCTGACCGTGCCTTGGAGAGTACGTTAAGCCCGTCCCGGATGTTATGAACATCGATGGCAATCGTTATTGGGAAGCCAGTGCTCTCAAATATACTGACAACTAGTTCAACCTTCGAATTCAGTTAACCTTTAGGGTTACGAAGATCAGATGCCAGTCGCTCTGTGTAAAAACTGATATTTCGATAAAACCGGTTGAACTGGTAGCCGACCCCAAAATAATCTTGGGAATAATAAAGGCTAGGAAGGTGATGATTTATCAATATCAGGTACGTTTGTTCCTACCTTTAAAATAATGAAATGTCCGGTTTTTTTATTGAATAGTGGGCAAACGAGCAGACGTATCACCTGATGGTAAGCGATTACCGCCGCCCATGGACACCCGCAACACCAAAAGCGTCACAAGTGCGTTGCCGACCTTTGGGGGATGGGAAGGGGGATGGGGGGAGGGGTTGGGGTATGGGCCTCCGGTATCCTCACTCACTCGGTGAAACACAGCGCAAACGCTATTTCACACCGGTTTTCTGTGAGGCTGTGGTATCACTTCGGTCGAGCCGACCCATTCATGCCGAAGCATAGCGCTCCCACGGTGATACGTTAAAGGAAACGTGTTCACTCTGCTTTAAATCATCTGTGTCATGTAGGTTAGGTTAGAACAGTGACCATTAACGCTGATCCCCTTACGACAGTTTTCTACTCATGTGTAGTTCAAACTAGAGATAGTGTGTAATGAGCTATCGCCTACAGTGTTGCCGGATCAATGCGACTTTCAAGAAAAGAGCGTACTGCTTCCTAAAAGGCCGGCAACGCACTTGTAACGCCTCTGGTATTGCGGGTGTCCATGGGCGGCGGTAATCGCCAATACCATCAGGCGATATGTCTGCTCGTTTGCACGCTACATAAAAATAAGAAAAATGTTTAAATTTTTCTTTTGTTATGTTTTAGTTATTCAAGAAATGCAAAAATACATTCCAAAGTAAATTCAAACCAATTTCAATAATTTAATCTATCTCTAGTTGAAACTACAGATGTTTGTTGACGTGCCTTATCACAAGAGAACATATATAACGGTAGATTAAGTAATACTGGTCAATAAAATAAAACTATACCACAGACAATACAGGTATTGCTCCTGAGTGAGAATCGAACCCACTTACAATATACCCCAGTTACAGCTACCTAATAAATGTCTCGAAATAATATGTACTAAGGCAACAGAACTCCGAAGAGAGCTAGGAGCAATGTCTACGTTCGTAGAGCGAAACTCACGCTCCGTAGCTCGTTAGCTCTGTAGCTGCACGTGAAAACTTTGTCTACGTTCGTAGCATTTACGTAGCATGTGTGACGTACGGCGTAGTTACAGAGTCGGACTTCACAATATATAAGTTACGTATCATATGTTTGTGTTAGGTTATTAGTTTTATTAAACAAAATTTATCATCGTATATATTTACGCTCAGTAATGAAATAAAAATGCAAATTCAAATCTTTGGGTTCTTTTCTAAATACGCACATAAATTCATGTCAATATATATTATTTCTAAATCTAATTTATAAAATTCTCGTAACGCGATTGTTCCAAACTAATCCGAAACGGCTAGACCGATTTTTATGAAATTTTATGTGTATACGCGTAGGTCTGAGATAAGAGTGACCCACCCCTAATTATTTTTTATTTTTATGGCAAAACAACATTTGCCGTATCAGCTAGTATTTTCATAATGGTAATATAATTTTCTTCTCTCAGTACAAATCGACAGTTAAATTGATCTGAACATAATTTTATAGCGATAAACATTCTTAATGTACTGGTAATGGTCTTTTTATAGGGTTTATAACGATAATGATATTTAAAAAAGCATTTATTGTAAAAAAAATACAGATAGCAATCGCGATAGAACTTAGTGGCCAATAGTTGGACCCTAGCTCAAGTTATAATGGTTAATGGAACAAAATAATACATTTAATACAATGGACTGTTAAGTAATATTATAAAGCTGAATGGTTTGATGATTTAGTAAAACACATTGTCTCAGGCACGAATGATTCAACTAAACAGCGGACCTAGTAGTTTCAGCGGTCGCCAAGTGTTGTGAGTTCAATTTTTTTTTGACTGCCTCGGTGGCGCAGTGGTAGTGAATGCGATTGCTGTGCTTGAGATGTCAGGTTTAAATCCTGGGTCGGACCAAGTGTTTGTGTGATCTACAAATATTTGTTTCGGAATTTGGGTGTTTTCTATGTATAATATGTATGTATTTACAAAAAAAAAGGTATATAAGTATTTATATCAGTTGTCTAGCACCCATTACACAAGCTCTGCTTAGCTTGGGACTAGATGGCGTTGTGTGTTAAACAAAAAATAATATCACAAATGAAGTACCATCTATATTTACATTAGGTAGCTTGTTTGTTTGTTTATTTCAATGCGGAGTTTAAATGAAAAATGTTGCATAAACGGGGAAATTACTCCTCGGTTATTAATAAGGTTAAAGTTTTATAAAACAAAAACAATGTTTCCTCTTAAAAGTTTTAACAAAAGTATTTTTTGTTGCTAAACAACTTTGATCAAGCTGTATAACTTCAAGCTACGGCCAATAGGAGACGCAGACGAGATTGTGTGAGTAGTTAGCACAGTATGAATATAAAAGTTCACATCTAAAACGTACCTCGTAAATTCTAAGCTGACACTAGTGAAAACTGTCAAAAGTTAAACTATATTTTAAGGAATATATCATTGGATAGTCTATATATCGAGAAAGACATCATATAACATCATACAAAGAATATAAAATTTTTAATGGGATAGGGGACGAACGAGCAGACGTATCACCTGATGGTAAACGATTACCGCTGCCCATGGACAACAACACCAGACGCGTCCAGAAGAAGTACACTTTTTTCTTAAAGGTTTGAAGGTCGTATTGGTCCGGGAACACCGCAGATCATTTTATAGTTTTGTTGTGTGAGGCAGAAAGTTTCTGGAGAAGCGCACAGTTGTGACCTGCCATCTTTTTTTTTTTTTTTTTTTATTGAATAGTGGGCAAACGAGCAGACGTATCACCTGATGGTAAGCGATTACCGCCGCCCATGGACACCCGCAACACCAAAGGCGTCACAAGTACGTTGCCGACCTTTGGGGGATGGGAAGGGGGATGGGGGGAGGGGTTGGGGTATGGGCCTCCGGTATCCTCACTCACTCGGTGAAACACAGCGCAAACGCTATTTCACACCGGTTTTCTGTGTAAGTATGTTCTAAGTAAGTTCTAAGTAAATGTTGTGAGCTGAGCATCAAAGAGTTGGACAATAAGCCTCGCCTTAGAAATAAGCTTTTGGTATACTATTCACGCTTGAAATACGAGTTTGACATAAAGCTTGTTTCAAGTCTTCCTTCTCTTTTCAGTGCTGTTGTCCTGGTAGTTAGCTTCCTTAGTCTTCTCTTAACACACCCACGGAATTAATAACTGTGGTGACACTATTCTTTAGCCGTAACACACGGAAAACTAAAAAAAGCTGAACCTTTTGAAAAACGCACACAAAGTTACGTGACTCAGTATATTATAATATCATAAATATTCAGACCCACCGCTGACTGTTACGAAGCTATTAAGTTTGTAGATGGCTCTCAATGTCAGGCGCCATATTGCTATTAACCAATACATAACACGTCATCAGTTTAGGGCGTACTCATTTAGGGGTTGTGTTGTGTTCAAGCTATGCTACAAAATGGCGATATCTACATAGGTAATATGAAAATTTTATAGAGCGCCATCTAGTGGAGACTAGCCGAACTACAGATACACTCAAGCAATGGAACGTTTTCTTTCTTTTCTTACTCTCTTTGACTCTCTTATAAAAGTAATAACTAATTTAGCTTAAATTTTATATATAATTATAGAAATGAACTTTTTAATAGTGTTTATTTTTGTTGTTATAGATTTTATTAAAAACGTGTACGTAAAGTTTATATATGGTCCTTTGAATATATGAGAATACTTTACCATCATAGGTCAAGTTATAGTGGCAGTATACAGCTTTATTTACTACATCATGATTCTTAAAATTTAATAAAGAATAGAAATTTTATTTTCATTAAGAAGGTTACAAATTAACTGGAGATAAAAAAATAAGTATAGCCTAGCGCTTCCGCTGTGCTCAACCCTGTATCTGCTCAGACGATAAAGTGAACATCAAATGCAGGCAGGGGTTAAGAGATATGATGATCGAAGTTGTTAGGGTTGAAACTTATTACTCAATCGGATTGGCGAAAAAATATTTAGAAATTGTCACTGAATCCTTCTTTTTCTTTTCATAACATGACAACCGACCGGTTCAGCTATTTGTGCCAATGCCAAGTATTTAAAGTTTTTAAATCTAAAGTCTTCGAGTCGTCAAGTCTTTGTCGTGATGAAATTAATGATAAAAAATGTTGATGACATGAAATGGGGACCGTCTTTCAAACAAACAAAAAGCTGTCTCCTCACTGAATCCTATTTTTAGTTGATTTGATTGTCAGAAAGAAAAATAGGGATGTAAAAATCAACAAGCGTGTCGAAAACCTATTTCTTTTAAGTCGATTTTTAGCCCCAGACAACTTAATAACATAAAAAACCTTATCCAAATTATTATACTCATTTTGGAGCTATGATGCCAGAGACAGACACACAGACAGTTAAACACACTTCTGATATTTTTGTGTGGGGATTGAAAATGCCAAAAAATAAAGCAAAAACCAGCAATAAAAAATATTTGCTATATTCACAACCCCATAAGTACTAGGGTATCATAAAATGCAGACGGTTGTAGAAACTTCAGATAATACGTGGCTTAATATTAATTTATACGTTCTCGCCTTTTATATTCTGTGGTACGACCCTCTATTGTCTATGGCTGCTTATGACACTTATGTGCAGGACTTTTTTAATGATAGGGATGGGCTGTGATTTAGTCGACTGCTTTTATGCGAGAATAAAGTGTATTTACTGCGAGCATTGATTTTGTGATTATTGATATTGGCTATTGAGCCAGAGATAGAATGTTTAAAATTAATTAAAGGGAGAAGATTGTGTGATAATAGTGAATGATTTATTGAAGTAAAGTACTACAATAGAAGTATGTTTATTTATCAACAGTTTAATAGCCACGGGATAGTCTACCTTAGCTTCAGAACTAATAATATAATTTCCATGATACTTCAAGTTAATATATTGTTTAGTAAATAAATGAGTAAATGAAATAAAGGAGGTCTTTTAGAATTTATTTGTGATTAATCTTAAGAGATTATGATGTATTTTTACTTATGGACATCGCTAGATCTCATGGTTATACCCTTGAATGTTCCCAAATAAGCTAAAACCTCCAAGAAGCATATCTCCACACCATGGAAATAACGAAATACTCTCTACGCCTGTCTAAATCTAACGCCCCTAAATATCAGTTCTTAACTGAGTAGGCTAGTTTTGCGTAGGTAGTTGTCGTCAACTGAGTAAGTATAGTACAAATGGATACTTTTGATGTCATAGTTCATCGCTCCGAAAATCACATCTATTTTCAACACAAATCGGCTATTGATTTTTTTAAAACAACTGCGAAATGTCTGTAAAAAATTGTTAGGTAAGTCTTTTCGAAAGGCAACGTTAATGCCGCCATTGAAAGAAAAAAATCTCTAGCTAAGATCAATTTTCTCAATAAAAAATCAACTACGAATAGGCGTGTACATCGTTACGAACGCAAAAAAAAACTATTTTATCAAATCCCTAGCGCCCGCCATTTTTCCCACTTCATTAGTCTATGGGCAACAATTCTACCAATTTGTGTTTACCATTAGCTAACTTCGCAGTAAACGTTAAGCTGGTACTGATACAGCTGAATTTCGTATGTACATTAATGTTTTAACCGCATTCTTAACTTTGTACAACCTACTTTGACATGACGCAAGCATTCGTTTTTTGCAAAACTCACCGTGATTCTGTTGAACGAAATTAACTTAGAAGGGATGGGCTACAGTTTAGTTCTTTTAAGTAATGACTCATGAGCAAGTGAAATGGTGACGCGAAAAAAGAAAATTGGTTGTCATGCGGCCATGTTTTTTTTGTCAGATAAAGGCGGGAAGATAAAGTACGCAATTCCGTTCTGAAATTGTGTTTTTTGCTTGTTACGTTTTATTATTGCTAAAAGGTTTATTTATTCGATGTTATGTTCGTTTACTTATGGCAAAAGTGACTAATTATAGACAAGTGATGGTATTTTACAACGTCAATATTTTATATGCGTATTTATACAAAAAAAAGTTTTAAAAGATTGTAACCCAACAACACAAACTTTTTTTTATTGTTAAAACACAATAAAACTCATATAGCCTATGCAACCGCTATTACGGGTCTATTGACACCTCATTAATATCAGTTCAGTAGTTTAGGCGCTACGGTGAACATATAAACATACACAAACTGCCAAACCTATTACTTCGACGTGATCGATAAAAAAGCATTTAACTGTCTAAAAAGTCCTGGGTGCGATTCCACCCAGGACTAATTACTGTATGATAACTATGATCATTTAATTGTATGAACATGCGTATAATTTACCCATAATTTATAGTACTTCTTTTATAAATAACCTGGCAAAGTGACTCTGCTTAGCCTGATGGTAAGCTCAAGCAGAATCCAACAGTGGGGGTCATTATACTCTCTGTGAAAGTACAGTGGGGGTCACCATACTCACTGCCCACTGCGTAAGCAGACAATGCAGTATGGCGTTCCACACTATGGCGGTCTAGTGAGATGCTTTTTGATTCACGACCCGCTTAAAGGACCCGGGATCATAGTGGGAGGGAAACAATGCGCTGATAGTGAGTTCTAGGTTTTAACTGCTCGGCACATGAAGGAAGAACCAAACCGTTCGGTTCGAGAGCGTATTTCTACGACTCTGGGTGACTCCCAAGGTGGGATCAATTGGAAGAGCTCTTCAGGGTACTCTACATATGGTAAAGGCGGTAGATTTCCATGGAGGCGATATCTGTCGGCAACTGCAGAGGTTCAAGGGACTCGGTGGCGTCGAGACTGTTGATAATGCGGACTGCTCGCCGCTGCAACCGGTCGAAATCATCAAGCAAATATTGCGCAGATCCATCACAAAGAAAAAGGAAAGTACTTCACGCACGAGCGAACCTGGGTCCTATAATGAAGACACAAATTCTCGGGCGTGAAGAACCGTCTCACCTTCTTCAGTACGCCAAGTTTCCGCTAGTACTTATGTATTCTTGTCCACGTGGTGACGAATAGTTAAATAGTTAATATAGTTTTTCCACGGAGCGACTGGCACAGGACTTCTGCAACCCTGAGGTAAATGAATTCGAAGGTCGAACTAATTGTTAGTATATTTGAGAGTACTTTACTTTCCAATAACGATGGTCACAAACTCAGGAGCATTCTCCTGTTTCATAATTTTACCGTTTTTTATATTATTAAAAAAACTTTTATTTAAACTATCATCATTCTCGTAGCTACTACTTAAACCAGTTTTACCTGAACATCAGTTTATCCACGAACCGACTGGCATCGGACTTCTGCAACCCTGAAGGTGAACTGAGTTCGAAAGTTGAACCATTTGTCAGTATATTTAAGAACACCGACTTCCTAACCACTATGACCATAGATGTTCATGACAACCGGGGCTGACGGCTTAAAGTGCTCTCCGAGGCACGGATTTATTTCTAAACATAAATAACAAACTCAAATCTACTTTTAGACATAAAATAACATTGTATTTTACTCTAAAGGAGCAAAATAGGTCAATAGGGGTGTTAATACAAGATGACACGACGAGATTCACAATTTTATGTATCGGGGATGAAAGGGGATTGGTTTTGTTCGAGAGCCGACGGGACGCGGACGTAGCGAAGTCTGTGTGCGGATTTACAGAATATAATTAGGAAGAAAAGCCAATATGTTTATACGTAAATATAATTATTTATTTTATATTTAATAAGCTTTATTTCTACGCAAAACGTAAGGCATCCTCTAATCCTCTTAGCCTCATTATTTACAAACATATTAACGACTAATTTTGTATGAATTTTATAAAAAAAATGCGACAAATATTTTCGGACATCTGTTACAGCGCCCAAACTAAGCAGAGCTTGTGCTTTAACCGCTAGATTAATTAATAGTACACTTATATACTTTATAATTACATAGGTACACTAGTTGACCCACACAACTTCGTTCACGTCTCCTATAACCCGTAGCGCATTAATTTTCCCCTGTTTTTGTCACATTCTTCATTGATGTTCCGCTTCTATTGGTCTTCGCGTGATGATATATAACCTATAGCCTTCCTCGATAAATGTGCTATCTAATGCTGAAATATTTTTTCAAATTAGACCAGAAGTTCCTGAGATTAGCGCGTTCAAACAAACAAAGAATCTCTTCAGCTTTGTATATTAATATAGATACATAAAAACTCCACTCCACTACACTCCAAAACAAATATTGGCAAATCTTACAAATATTTAGTCCTGTCTGGACATCGAACTCGAGACCTCAAGCACAGCAGTCGCTTACGCTACCACTGCGCCACCGAGGCAATCATAATTCAAAAGTTATCAATATTTAATTTGCCGTCGTACCTAAAACAGGATAGTTAAAATCACGCTTAGATCAATAGGAGCTTATCGTTAAGAAAAGAAACGCAGGCGAAGTTGTGTTACTAAACTTTTTCAAAAGACAAAACCCTCATTAGAAATATACATCCTGTGTCGCGGGGGACTTTACAGACATACATGAAACGGACACAAAGAACACCCGGACTCAGCACAACAATTTGCGGATCACACAAAGTGTTTGAACCCCCAACAGTTGGCGCAGTAGAAAACGGCGTGGCAACCGCTTGAACCACTAGGTTACATGTGCAGCCTGTGTGCATGTAGTATATTACCAAATACATTTAATTACGCTATATATAAATTACATCCAGGTACAGCACAGATAAATAAGTAAATAATAAATAAATATTTCGGACATCTTACACACAACGCCATCTAGTCCCAAGCTAAGCAGTGCTTGTATTATGGGTCCTAGACAACTGATGTTAATACATATATACTTTTATTTGTAAATACATACATATTATACATAGAAAACACCCAAACTCCGAAACCAATATTTGTAGATCATACCAACATTTGGTCTGACCCGGGAATCGAACCCCAGACCTCAAGAACAGCAGTCGCATACGGTACCACTGCGCCACAGAGGCAGTTAGATGACCCTGAGTGGCAATAGAACCCGTTACCTCTAGCTCGTCAGTCAGTATCGCTAACCACTGTGCCTTTTGGACGTCTAATGTATTGATTTTTCAATATATAGTAATCCATTTGTAGTTAAGCCATATAAATGTAACATACAAACTTATATTATTAAATAGGATTTTTAGAGGATTTCTATTCTAATTAGAATTGCTAATAATGTGAATTTAATAAGTACACAAATAACTAAATTTATTCAAATATCCTTAAATATTTTGTTTTTTTTTTAATTTGAATAGTGGGCAAACGAGCAGACGTATCACCCGATGGTAAGCGATTACCGCCGCCCATGGACATCCGCAAAACCAGAGGCGTCACAAGTGCGTTGCCGACCGAGGGGACCGTTTGAGGGATGGGGAGAGGGATAGGAGAAAGATGGGAGAGGGGTTCGGGTATAGGCCTCCGGTATCTTCACTCACTCGGTGAAACTCAGTGCAAGCACTATTTCACACCGGTTTTCTGTGAGGCCGTGGTATAACTCCGGTCGAGCCGGCCCATTCATGCCGAAGCGTAGTTCTCCCACAAATATGATCAGAATTCATTTTTATGCTGCAAATAAACTAATGGTACTAATATTAATTATCATAAATACACCAAATCAGACACTCCCTGTGCCACTTTGCTAAAAAAACACCAAATAGTTGTCTATTGCCTACCTCTCCCCCGTAGAGAAACATAGACATTAAATTATAATGGCGGCCATTGCCCGAATATTGATCGCTCAAATACTTCACGCTATAACCATTTCTGAGATAGACAGACTACTAAGAAATTTCTATTGGACAATTATATACCTCTCTGCTATATGTGAACATCGTTTGCCGTAATAATGCCTTTTTTTATGTTAAATGTATACACATTTTTGATTTTAAACTGCCTTTGTGGCGCAGTGGTAGCGTATGCGACTGCTGTTCTTGAGGTCTCGGGTTCGATTCCCAGGTCGGACCAAATGTTTGTACGATCTGCTAATATTTGTTTCGGAGTTTGGGTGTTTCCTATGTATAATATGTATGTATTTACAAAAAAAAAGTATCAGTTGTCTAGTACCCATAACACAAGCTCTGCTTAGCTTGGGACTTTGTGTGTTAGATGTCCAAAATATTTATTTATTTATTTTAGTTACTTAGCTTGTTTTACGTGAATTTATACATTTATTTAAGGATGTATTTCTTTTATTTATGACACTACCAAAGTGACTATTCTGCCTGATGGAAAGAATGAGCGGAATCCAAGAGTTGTCACCATATTCATTGCTCGTGCAGGCAATGCAACAATGCAGCAAGATGACCCACACTACGGCCTATCTATACGAGTATATAACTGGTGGCTTTAGGCTAACTTAAATTAGAAGCATTCTAAAAAAAGTAGATAAGCATAGCAACTCTGAGGGAGCGTTATAGGAAGAACCTGGACGAACGGTAAATTTGTTTTGGTAATTTTTCTAAAAATGCTTTCTAGGTAGATCGATTTATTGCCCCTGAAACCCCATGCATTCTAAATTGCATGTAAATCGTTGAAGTTAGCGAGATTCAGGTTTAAGAATTGCTCGTTTTAAGGTATTAGATAGATTTGATAAAAAGAATAGTGTAAAATTACACATATACATAAATTGTTTTTATCTTATAAGGGGCAAAAGACCAGACGTGTCGGTAAGCTAATACCGCCGCCCATGGACACCCGCAACACCAGAGACGCCATAAGTGCGTTGCCGGCCTTGATACGAGTACATACCACGATACTGTTCTATTTATCAATGTTTACAAATTTAAAAAGACGCCTATGTGGTTTTGTTTCGGTGCTTCTTCCAAGATTAAGTCTCAAGAAAAGCCGGCGCCTTCTATCTGTAAAGCCCGACTTTTCATCATTTATGGGGTAGGTAGTGAGTAGGAGTGAACAAACTATGAGAACAATGTCACTGCAAATAGATGTAAAACTTGGAACAAACGATTACTAACCCGTCTAGTCAGTGTGGGCAGCGTGGGTATAACAAAACTCTTTTCTAAAAAGCGGTGTCCAGCAGTGAGCTGTTATAGGCTGGCGTGTGATGTGAACATTTACTAACATTTTTACTGGATCTTTAGTAAAAAAAAACCTTCTATATACCTATTATTAAAGTAAATACTAGTTTTATTAACTACCAACACATTTCTGCGTGCCTAGCAAACATTAGACCGGACACCTCTAGGTCATAAATTTATTTAATCTCCTTCCTCTACTTGTTAGTTTTGTCAATGAAGTAAACCACAGATAAAATAACCTAGATATTCTTGCTTTAGCTATAAAAACTATTCTACTATTATCTATCTTAATAAATTATTTTACCGTAAATTATAAATACGACTACAAGATTAATAAATAATATTTTAAAAACAGCTATCTACAAAACTACATACATATAGGTATATAGTACTAGGGTAGCATGAACATTAACATTAGTAAAATACGTAGAAATATTAATAATAACTACGTTTCTTTCAAAGTATTCTAAATCTATGCAGACGTTTCCAAGGGACATTTATAGCTTGGCAGCCACTACATACTACATCCTATAATTAATTCCAAAACTAAAACATTCAACTAATCATCTACTAACACTCTAATTAATACCAGCTACAAACATCTAGCGACTACACACACCATAGCAAGGATGTCAGACCTAAAATAAACGGAAAACTACAATAAAAATCAAAGTAGTTTGCGCGATATTTCCTCACGAACAGCTAAAACAGAAATACAGAATCCACAGTTCTCCCCAACCTAACCCCATTTCGATACAACATTAGACACGGGAGCTCTTCCAATCGATACCAATCCCATTAATCTCAATATCTTCGTCCTCTTTGCTATAAAACTCTTTTGTCTGTGGAAATATTATTAAATAATCGACTAAATGAATATAAATAATTGATTTTGTAAACTGGAGTGTTCTAAATTTAATGTTTAAATATAATTCAGTAACTCCTGTCAAACTATTAAAAAAATACTTTTAAATTTGTTTAGAGATTTGATTTACTATTTTATGTAATAAAATTATTATTGTTCCGAGAAGATAATAAATGAATTGAAATTGTAATATTCGCGAACAGAAAATGGCTGAGGTCGGGATGCAGTGTAAGAATGGCGCGCGCATGCGTACTAGTCCGCTCGATATATGCACCCTACGGCTATCATGTGTTGTTCAAGATATGTCGACTAGTCTCGAACGAAATCTAACGTTTTTAGTAACAGCATTTAACACTGGCACAAGAAAACTGTCACGAAACACTTTGATTAAAACACCAACGAACAATAAATGTGGTCTTCGAAGCTCGTGTTTCTTGAAACCCTGAAATAAATCGTTAGTACAAGATAATATAATACAAGTTATTCAGACAAAAGTATCTTCCAGTTCAGGATATTCTTCTAGCGATGAGAGTGCATCACCACGACCGGCTTGTCCGGGCGCAGCAGTAGTGACATCGTACTGCTGTGACAGGACAATATGGCCGTGGCGAGCGGCGGCGGCGGAGTCCCGCGGGCGTGTGAAGCAGCGTGGCTCGCGCCGCGCCCCGCAGCCCCCGCGCACGCGCGGACGAACCCCCCCTCGACCACCTACATCACCCTCAATGAACGCCCACAATCAACTATCGATTTTCCAGTAAAAAAAAATGGTTTAATTCATCAACACGCATCTCCTGGGTTGTCTGCTCCTTGGGATGGGCCTCTTACATTTTGGCTTCCCTATCCCAGCTTGCTAACTACATTTATATATTTAATATTCTAAGCCCCAGTTTAAACTGTTGGATGGAATCCTTTTCACAAAATAAGTCTTTGACCCGCCCTCATTATCTGAACGAAAAAGTTTTACGGAAACAAGAAATACTCGCAAAGAATCTTATCAAAAGTGTGACGTAAATAGATTAAGTATTCAATTCTAAAGAGTTTTAATGAATTTGATATTCAGTTGCCCTTAGCTACCCACGTTTACTGTTTCTTGGTAGCTATCCTTTATCAAAAAAAAAATATATATATATGGGCCTGCCAAAGTTAGATGCTTTCCATCAGACAGAGTAGTCTGTCTGATGGAAAGCATCTAACACATTACTTGTCTACTATTACCCTTTATAATACTCTCTTTTTTAAATTTACTATTTCATTCAGTTATACAGTCATTAAAAATACTTCGTCTCAATATAATTAGGTCAGCAGTCCCCGTTGGGCGCCAAATATTTTATTGATTCATCTTATTTGAAATACACGCTACAGGTTTATTGTTACTCTATTCATTTTTCAAATATAAAAAGTAAAACATATTACAATATAGCTATCATTAATTAGTATTGATTACCAGATCAACATATTTAATAATCCACTGCTGTACACAACCTCTCCTTAGTATTATTCAGAACAATTTAATAAATTATATACCGAGTTTCAGAGCTTTCTAATAAAATTCTCATTTATAAAATACCTCTTCCAATAATCAGAAGAGTAAAGCAAGAACTGTTTCTCTCTCAATGTAAGAGCCAAGCCCTTATTTCCTGCGATTTGTTTGACCTCGTTTCCTCTTGCCTTGTATTTATTCTTTCAGTATTATTCTGATAAAGCTAAGGACTCAGGTCTCATAAAGATAAATAAGTCCGACTTAAACATGTCGACTTAGGCACATAACACGTTGCAAAATTATGCATTTTCACAAAAACTTCCACCTCTCACACAGAGGTCAACCGTGTTCCTACATACTAATGTGCTCTTGCTTGCTTTACCAAAATAAAATAAAAAATTCTTATATCACGACTTGATTGTTGAAACAACACACAATACTTAGTCCCAGCACACGTGACACAAAACGCTCTTCTCTATAGGAGAAATCTTTTCGAAAGACTTTCAAATTCTTTATTTCTTTTTTTTTTTTTATTGAATAGGGGGCAAACGGGCAGACGCATCACCTGATGGTTGGCGATTACCGCTGCCCCTTTTGACCACTACTCAATAAAAAAAATAAAAAGATCACGTAACCACAACGTTGTCTTCCCAGTCCCCACCCTGTACTTGGCCAGAGTGGGGAGGTATAGCCTTAGCCCTCTCCTGAAAGGAGACCTGAGCTCAATAGTGGGACTTTATGGGTTGTTCATGATGATGACAATTAGAAGGAACCCAAATTAAGAAAGACATAATTACTGACCAGGTCTGAAGTGAACTGAAGAAAGGCTTTCCTAAACCACCCGCAATCGGCTGAAAGATCTGATGAATGTAGAAAAGGCGAGAGCGGAATCAGGATAGCGGCTACTGGCGTTCTATTCGCTTTACTCATCCCGCAGGGGTACGGAACGTGTGAGTACACGGTATTTTAGATAAAATATATGACTCGGAAACCATGTTAAGCCGTTGGTCCCTGTTGCAATGAACATCTATGGCGATTGTTATTGGAAAGTCAGTGCCCTCAAATTTACTGACAACTAGTTCAATCTTCGAATTCAGTTCGCCCTCATGGTTGCGGAGGTTCCATGCCAGTCGCTCCGTGGTAAAACTGATATACTCGAAAAAATATTAAGATAATCTTTACAACTTTCGAGTGTAGGTCTCAAAAAAATTACCATCGAATTTGTATGCCGATGCATTTTTTATGTAAAATATATATTTTGCAAGCCCCAAAACTAAACTCAGTTTGTTATTAATGAAAATGAATAAAAATTTTCAAGTCACCATTCTGACATGTTAGAGCTGGGGGTCACTCGGGAAGGTACCATTCACTTTGTATGCCACAAGTTTTTCTCAGTTTTCCATCGTATTTTCTCGAAGTATTGATTTTTAGAAACTGTTATTTATTAATTTGGGACACTCATCAAATCGACGTGTTTCGCTCCCTATCCCGCTTTTTCCTTCCACTATCAGAATTTGGTCCAATAATAAAAGTTGGGGGTCTCGTCAAAACGAAGCTGTGTATAAACTTTCAGCCTGTTATTAATCACTGAAATCCCTTGTACGTGGACCCGTGGACTATCAGGTAAAACCGGTGCAACTAGTAGCCGACTCCAAATAATCTTAGGAATTATAAAGGCTAGGGTGATGATCATATTGAAAAGAAGTGGTCCATTTTAGTTTACAATATTTGTTTTTTAATAAGACTTTTTTAATTATGTCCTTACTAGATTGTAGTACTACACTCTTCTAGAATTGACGGTTGGCCGAGTGGTTTCAGCGGTCGCCATGCCGCTTGCTACTGCGCCAAGTGTCGTGGGTTCAAATCCCACGCGGTACAACACTTTGTGTGATCCACGAATTGTTGTCCCGAGTCTGGATGTTCTTTGTGTCCGTTTCATGTATGTTTGTAATAGTCCCCCGCGACACAGGATGTTTATTCCTAATGTGGGAGTTGTCTTTTTAAAAAAAAAAAAGAATATTTCCTTCATCTCTTTTTTTATGTTTTTAGTATTTTCTTCCTATTAAAATACAACGAACGATATAAAATAATAATTCTTCACATATTTTGATGTTATCTACTTACCTGTCGTTCTACGTTATTTTAAAGTTGGTAAAAATATTCGATTAAAACAATTATTTCATTCAAATCATCATTCATAATTGAACACTAACCTTTCAGTTTTATCTATAGAAATATAACATTTCGCTTTATTATACGTGAAGTTGAAATCATCCCCGAACGATTAGAATAAACTATGTCAGGTCAACGACCGGAGGGCCGTCTCCCTCACGACAACGGACTCTCGAATATTTGCTGCGAATACGACGCGCAAAGGGGATGAAATTATATCCTCTTCGAAAAGTAAATCGACTGATATGCTGCAAATGAGTGAGCATAGAACGAATCTAATGTAATTAAAAAAGTATTATGCATAGACAATGCCGCCAAAAATGATGTCATATGAATTTGACAACAATTGTGACAGATTTGCAATCTTTATAGAGAATCATAGATTTCTGCTACGTATTCCATGAGCAATATAATAACAAAAACTAGATATGGTACCTACACAAAAGGCTGCACGAGTGAGGCAAATTCCTGTAGGTAGTATACCTAGCTAGGCGTATATGAAAATACACAAAATAGTAAAAATACCAAAAGATAATCTAAAATACACCACAATTCTCCATATAAAAATTGTAATTTTTAAAGATACGAGTATTTAACATCAATATAGCGGTATATCCTAAACGCGAACCCTTTCGCAGCTCCGGACGTAAGGGCGAGGGAGACAAAAGCTTATCGCGACAATTACTTTTTATTGCATTTATTCAGAGTAAATTAACCCCTAGTAAGCATCTATACGTAAGTAAAAGTTGGGTATTTATACCTACCTTTTTTAGCTACTTGCACTCCTACTTTATGTAAACTTTAGTTAAACATTTTGCCAATTGGGCCGCCAGGCATACCGTACATGTACAATGGGAGAGTCACGCTTCGGCATGAATAGGCCGGCTCGACCGGAGTGATACCACGGCCTCACAGAAAACCGGTGCGAAATAGCGCTTGCGCTGTATTTCGCCGAGCGAGTGAGGATACCGGAGGCCCATACCCCAACCCCACCCTCTACCCCACCTCCCCATTCCCTAAAGGCCGGCAACGCACTTGTAACGCCTCTGGTATTGTAGGTGTCCATGGGCGGCGGTAATCGCTTACCATCAGGCGATACGTCTGCTCGTTTGCCCGCTATTTCAAATATAAAAAAAAAACTATCGGAATTCTCATCATGTCTCTCACTTTAATAAGTTTAGCACCACACTCGCATGTAAACACGAAATAGTAGGTAGGCAGAGCCGTCAAAACGCGCACACTTTATTTTGTACACACACAAACACACTTCTATAAGTTCTGACCTTAGTAATATTGTTTTCTTTTGAATAACAAATAAAAGATATTGTCTAAATCAAGACACGAAAACTTAAATCCAGAACTTTTTTGATTTGTTGAAAATGTCGCGCCCAAAATATTAGACCACTGAACGTATTACGGTAGTATTACGAAATCATTCATAGGTAGGTATCAACCTCAACTTACAACAACCAGACTTCAAATTATTGTTCACTTTATTGTGACTGAATGCACGTTAAATTAAAGAGTGTATCTAGTACTACAATCTAGTTATAAAAAGAAGGGCTGTAAATTTACCGTTTAAATGACATTATTAAAAAAGTCAGAACAATAAATTATCCCACAACCCTACTTTATAACGTGATACATCTATTTATTTTTTCTTTAATTTTTTGAATTATCGGGTCCACAAAACGAAACTTGTCAAAATGGCTTGTTTTATGTATGTTTTTAGCGTTTTATATTGTTAGACCATAGACAAAATCAAATAGGTAAATTTTGTATAATAGAACGTAACTATTTTACGACTCGAAAAATAATATATTTTAAATCTTTGTTGGTTGGCTTATGTCCAACTTATATAATTTACTTTAATAAATAAAAATCATGAAACAATAGAAATTCTTTTTTTTAGTTTACGTACGCTAGTCTATTGAACAATTAGTTGGTTTTGTTTTTTTTGGATATGACTTCCTCAAAACAAAAACGCAGATAAAACTGCGGGACATACATATATCATACATATAATGTAATAAATTTACACAGGAATCCTCCCACTGACGAATCAAGTGTGTTTTGAAGAAATTACAAAATTGTTGGTTAAATTTTGTAATTAAAAAAGTGAATTGACATTAATACATGTATATATTTTACTTCCCTGCCTAAAACTGTAAGTAGACCCCAACTTAACGTAGTTAATACAATAATTATAACAAGTACACGGATTTTGAGATATGCTTCATTTAGAACATCAAACCATTTGATTACTTCAGAAAAAGTTTTCAATCGGCCCTTCTATTGTGGCTATCGAAACTTAACAAACTGCCCTCCCCCTCTCACCCTCTCACCTCTGATCTGAAAGCGAATTATATAGACTATTAGTCACAGTTACGACATTTTTCTCTTTTTACGTACTCTTAATCCATCGGACTGTCTTTATTGCTGTGTCAAGTTACATAATTCATTAGGCAAGGTTCTGAATTGATAATAAAATTTACCGTGACTTTCTATGTTCATCAACAATTTTGCCTAAACAGTTAAGTTAATTTACAACTAGATAAATAATATAAATAATCAAGTCTACATCTAGATATATGAACGTTTGGGAATAGCATGGCTAAAAATATGTAACTAGTTTACTAACAGACAATGTAAAGCATGCACACATTAATATTAATTTAAAATAAATATGACTTCAGCATAATATTTTATTGTGCGGCAAGAGTATAATTCTGCCGCGTATGGAAAATGAAAGATGTATTTTTAACGAGCACTTTCTGGTATAAATATTTATGATATTTTAATAGGACCAGCATTGAAAACTTATTCATTTCTATTATCAAAATGTACCTTGGTATTCGGACGAGATAAATTGCAGTGCCTTCTGTGATTAATAGTCGGACAAGAGTAGTCTTAAAGAAAACCCTCAAAGTTAAACATCCATCTAACTTTTTCGGGCAAGATTAAAATGTTATATATTTTTTTAATTTGTTTTAAAAAAGGGATTTAAAAGTTCTGAGTGCAGATGTGGAAGATTCATATTACTCGTAAATTTACCTCAACATTGTTTAGACAGGCATGGTGTTAAAAATTTGTGAGTACTGCATTATAGTTGAATTAATTGAACAAGAAAACAAACACTTTTAAGTTTATATAATAACTTAGAAATTCAAGATGTTAATAATTATGGAATCTTAAAAGTCATAAATGTAGATCCGCACCCGACGTGTAATCGTATACGCTAAATTCAATGAAATCGACATGCAAACGCAAATATTTGATGACAAAAACCGCGCGCGAACACCCTGAGTAGTGCGGTCTCACCCTCTGTTCTCCTAAACCGTGAGTAGGACAGCGATATGGTGAACATTCTGGCGGAAAAAGATCGAATATATTTGTATAAGAGAGAGAGAGTCATGTGTTTTTATTGGAAAATTATGAGTGCGAGCGGGATAGTGAGATTCACATGAAGATGAAATGCGCAACTCGTGGGAGGGTAAATTTGTGGAGCAGCTGTACGGATAAGTTCATTTTCAATAAAATAAAAGCTTTTCCGGAGCTGGCGTGCGTTTCCTATTAGGCATGACCGTCTAGAATTTTGTAAATTAAATTATTTTACTTAAGAGTTTCTTGTAATAAAACTTTTTCTCGTATACGACACTATTATTTTCCGTACAGCTTCGAGCGCGTGTGGATTGAAATGCAGGGAGGAGAAAGAGGGAATGCGACCGTTATGTGTCCTTGTCCATTATTTTTCTTTCTCTTTAAAGCCAATATGAGCGGCAATACATGAACTTAACACCATAGATGCAATTATAATGTAAAAGGTAGTTTTCATTAACATTTTAGTCTGTGTCACAGTTCTATGAAAATAAGTATGAAAGCTAGAGATAGAAGAAAGAAATCTTCCTAGTCTGGCTTTTGTTAAATTAAAATTCATAAGTATTAAATAATAAAATTATCCTTGACAGTAAGTAGGTATTGTGTTTTCTGTCTCTAGTTTTGGATAAATAATTTGCTGCAAGTCTATTATTTTATCTTTTTGTAATGAGAGAGCATTCTATTAACTTTTAAAGATATTTATATTTTTAAATACATAAAATATATATAAACCGCTCCTCTGGTCTCACTGGCAGTCGTGTGCTAAATTCTTTAACGTGTTTCATTAGATAGTTAACAAATATTCTGTGTACACACGCGTATAACATTTCTAGGTAAGTTTTCCTGGCATAAGAATCCAGTAATTTTGCATTAGGCTTTAACATAGTTAAGGCAACGATATCTACTGCTTGCATCAAGACGCCGTTGGTCGAATCCTATAGTTTTGAGACTGTTATTACTAAAAAAAATTAGAAAATTGATAAAGATTTAGAACAAACATGTTGAAAAAGGGTGTCCTTGAAGTTTATTGGTTCGGGTTTTCTCCATAGCACTTCGCTTCTAAATGAATTCTGATACAATTCACTCTCACTACAGAATTAGTACTAACACAATGATATTACTTGAGAGCATACACAAATCCCTGTCATTGATTAAATTGAAATATGTAAATGATTTTCATTTGAAAAAGGTTTTTTTTTAATAATCTTATAAGTTTCACTTAGAAGCATTTATAAAATTATTAGGAAAATATTATAAACTTCATGCTTCAACTATTAGTTTAAACGTTATTTTGCTTTTAGCAAGTCGCTTGTAGACTACGAATCTCTCAACTGATACATAAATATTTGCATTCTTTTGAACTATTTCCTAACTGTCACATTGTTGACAAATGCAATTTGATTAACCATAAACAATACATTTGTAATGGCGACCTCCAACGATTTTTAATTAAATTTTTACTGTAATTACAACTCAAATTAATGTTCGCGTTGTATGAAATGTAATAAAATTGGCTGTTAAATAATTTTCTGATACGATTTTCAATAATTCCTCATTAGTTCTACTTACCGCATTGGCGGGAAATTTGGCTGATTGTAAACAGATCGTGTTTTGTTTTTTCTTATTCTTCTTTGGCTTAAAGTGAAAGCGTCGGTGGACCGAATCGTTGTCCGGCCATCGAGAATTACGCAAATTTAGTATTAAGTTCGGCGTCGTGTTCAGTGGTCGGTGTTAAAATGATGGGGTTATATTCCAGCGGTGCGCTGGGTGGCGTGGAGGTGCTGGAAGGCGCGGTGGGTGGTCTGGTTGGTGGTGAACTCGGGCGTGGACTGGTGGGCGGTGAGCTGACCGCTCACGTGCTGAGCGCGCAGGCCGCAGCCCATGCTGCTGCCGCCGCACATCAACAGCAACAGATTGCAGTGCAACAAATCAGTGAGTACTCTTTTACTTATCTTAGATTACGAGCTCGACAAGAATTTTAAACTTTTCCATAGAAGTCATGAAGTTTCTGGTGTAAAATAATGTTTTACATTGTTTGATTGTCTCAAAATCATATTGATCTAGATTTCTCATTAGGTAATAGTGTTTTGTTAAAATTTTAAACTGAAATATTTAAGTATTGCAATGCATATAATTTCAGTAAATATGCAACTGATTCACTTCAAATACATGAATAAAACATTTATGAAGAAATAAACACACATTAAAATGCTTTATTTTGTATAAACTTCTAATTTGAACATCATTCAAATTTATTTAAAATTGTATCATCTATTATCACAGATTGATTAATATACATGGAAACCAAAGTTATTTCTTGTCTATTGTATTGTTGTCTACATACTTATTTGAATGATGATAAATTCAATTAATTAATAGACAGAGAGAGACTTCTGTCCAGCAGTGGGATGTTAAAGGTTGTTGATATAGAAATAAATTCAGTTGAAGAGTCTGTAGTATATAGAAGTTAGATAAATTAATGCTTTTTGGTAATATTGGTTCTCTTTGTTGTTAAGCTTAAACTATTCTCATCATAAACAAATTATTTATGTTTTTCTTTTTCAATTTTGAAGTCTTTTAAAGTTACTCTACTCTGTTTGATGGGAAGCAAGAGTATAACCAAAAAGTAGAGGTCAACATACTCAATATAAATGCAGACCAAGCAATATTTTAACCCAAACTATCTTTAAAGTTTAAAAAAACTTTATTGAAGTGTCTGTTTTTAAATTCAAATTAACAGCTTTTCTCAAAGTAGATACATGCATATGAAAGTATATATTTTTTCATTTTTTATCTGTCTGTCTGTTTATTTTGACTAATTTCTGGAAAAGCTGGACCTATTTTGACAGACTACCTTTGCCATGCACAGTTACACTAGGTTCTTCTACTATGGGTAACACCACTGGGCTTTGCTAGTTAACAATAAATAATACACATTTGTCACTGTATCATTGCAATTTCGTATTCAGTAGCTTACTATGGATATTGTTTTTTTTACTATTTTAATTGTAGATTTTGTACCAATATTCATCTTATATTAAAAAATCAATTGTTGTTCGTTTGTCTCGCTAAAACATTAAGCCAATGTAGCTGATTTTGGTTTTAAAATGTTTATTATAGTCCCGGGAAGGTAAATGGAGAAGAATTAAAAATAACTTGAAAATCCAAATGTCATGTGTACGAAGTAGCGGACACAGCTAGTTTATTATAATTACTAATTAATGTTGGGAAAAGAAGGAGTGTGATATTGTTGGCCAAAACCTCCTTACCAAAGAGAAGCTCATGTCCATCAGTGTACTGTTCAGTTGTTGGAATACAAACTCCTTCCCCAGTGTACTGGTGAAAGGGTCCTTCACATCTACTTTTAACAGTTCACTGCTGGACTAAAGCATCTTTGAAAGGAAGTTTTGGTCGACAATACTACACTAGCCAGATGGGGTGCTATAGGGTTAGATTAAATTTTTGTTTTGATGGGGAGGGGTGCAAACGAGCAGATGGATCGCCTGATGGTAAGCGATTACCGCCGCCCTTGGATATGGGCAACGCTAGAGGGGAAACAAGTGTGTTGCCGACCTTAAATATTTGTTTTGTTTTATGGAGGGATGCACAGTGTAACTTTATACCTTTTACTCTTGAATTGGTGGTTTCTTTGTAGTACTGGCTTCAGATCAGCTGGCCCATTTTCATGGTGTACTGGTTTCACTTGTATCTTTTGTAATGAAATGTATAGTTTAAAAAAACAATAGTTGGTCAACAACAAACATGCTTACAAAGAATCGAATAAAAGTTTCTTAAACAAGAAAAACGAAAACCCGACTTCTGGGACATTCTTATAAATTTATTGACACCTCATTCATTAAAATTGGTTCAGTAGTTTAGGCGTTACAATGGAATATACAAACATACAGAGACTGTTAAAACTATTACCATTCCCTTTGACTTTACTGTAGTGGGTGAAAAAGAAAATTAACCCTGACTACAAAGCCGGGGGTTGTGAGTTCTATTCTTACCGAGGACAAATAATTGTATCACATTATATAATCATTTATTCTGAGCCTGGGTTACTAGATGACCCAGTGAATTCTTTTAAATTTAACTATCAATATGTATCGGAAAAGCAAGTGATAAATTTTTCATTTCTAATAAGACAAAAGACATCCTATGTTTCACAGCATCACAGCTGGTAACAATATGTATTGGAAAATTAACGCTAATATTAAATTAATTAAGGATTCGTAGGGGGTAAGTTAGTCTAAAAATCTGCCTAGGTTACTCCCTATATCATAAGATATCTGCTAGTGAGAATCCCGCTAAACGCTCAGCCGTTGCAGACTAAATTGATCAATAAGACAGACAGTAAAAAAAATAAAAAATTCGATGTTAGTACCGTATTTTACCGTGGGAGAGCCACGCTTCGGCATGAATGGGCCGGTACTAGTAATACCACGGCCCCACAGAAAACCGGAGTGAAATAGCGTTTGCGCTGTGTTTCACCGAGTGAGTGGGGATACCGGAGGCCCATACCCCAATTCGTCCCCCCATCCATCTCCCCTTCCCCTAAACGCCGGCAACGCACTTGTGACGCCCCTGGTGTTGTGGCGATACGTATGCTCGTTTGCCCACTATTCTATAAAAAAAAAACTTTCATACGGTTTTTTAGTCAAAATCTCTTACCTTAAAATTGCAAACAGGCAATTTAATATTATTTATTTATGTTTAAATAGGGCTGTATTTAGTAAAATTTAAGTACACTAGCTGACCTCCACAACCTCGTTTGCATCTTCTATTGCCCGTAGCGTGAAAATTTTCCCCCGTTTTTGAAACATTCTTTATTGGGGCTCTGCTTCTATATAGCCTATAGCCTGCCGCGATAAATGGACTATCCAACACTGAAATAATTTTTCAAATCGGACCAGCGGTTCCTGAGATTAGCGCGTTCAAACAAACAAACTCTTCAGCTTTGTAATATTAGTATAGATATGTGTATCAGCAGTCTGATTAACCTAGTACAGGCTCTGTCTAGTTAGGAATCGGGCAACCTTGTTTGAGATGTGTGAAGTTGTTATTAATATTGAGACTACTACTACAAAACTACTTTGGCATGTATTTCTTGATTAACGTGACTCCTCACATGTGCTGTTCAAGACTTTTAATCCACATCTGTGACTTTCATCTTCGACTGCCTCGGTGGCGTAGTGATAGCGTATGCGACTGGTAAGCTTGAGGTCTCGGGTTCGATTCCCGGATCGGACCAAATGTTTGTATGATCTGCAAATATTTGTTTTGGAGTTTAGGTGTTTTCTATGTATAATATGTATGTATTTACAAAAAAAAAGTATATATACATTCATATCAGTTGTCTAGTACCCATAACTCAAGCTTTGCTTAGCTTGGGACTACATGGCGTTGTGTGTTAGATGTCCGGAATATCCGGAATATCTTCTTAGCATTTCGACAGCAAACGTTTTGTGTCACTGTAATTAGATTTTAGTAAACCAGAACATGACGACTTTGTCTGCATTGTTTGTGGCACAGCCATCAGGCCCTCCCTTGTACAGATGACTGATATAACAATTGGTTTGCCAACAGAAACTTCACCGTCATCAGGGCGTTCGACCCCAGTGACGAACACAGGCAATGGCTCAGCGCCCATCTCCACGGGCACCACGTCACCATCGCCGAGCAAACTCTTCGTGGGCGGGCTTTCGTGGCAGACCAGCTCGGAGAAGCTGAGGGAGTACTTCGCCATGTTCGGCCCGGTGACCGACGTGCTTATCATGAAAGACCCGGTCACGCAGGTGAGGCGGGGCTGGTTATCTTCGTTTAGATGGTGGAATGTGGAATTATAGGATTCGTTTTGTGTTACAAAAAAAAAAAAGCGATATCTAGAACTGGACCAAATTGAAACCACTCATTGGACCATACGGGAAGCACCAGCTTTTAAATAAAAAAATAAACGTCTAAATCGGTTTACCCAGTCGAAAGTTCTAAGATCTAACCTCCTCCTTTTTTGAAATCGGTTAAAAGCATCTCGCTAGGCTGCCATAGTATGGGTCATCATACTGCATTGTCCTCATTCGCATTGGGGATTGTGACCACCACTCTTGGATTCTAATCATGCTTTCTATCAGGCAGAGAAGAATCATTTTGGCCACTAATAGTTTAAACAAGTAATGAATTATTAAAAAAATAACCGACTACGTATAATTTTTATTAATTTAATGTAACCAGTGTCACTCTTATAACTAAGACGAATCTATTGAGACTGCTCACATCAAAATACGACAAGCCGTTTAGGCTCCAGAGCGTGCCAAAGAAATAGACATACATACACTCGAAAACATAACCCTCGATCTTTCGCAGTCGGCTGCTCCGTCCGCGCTTGTACAAGAATCATATATCTCGAAGCCAAATTACATTGAAATCGGTGTAGCAAAAAATGCTAAAGACGGACTATTAGTATGGATTTGTCCTACTTAGATGAACAGTTCACAGTTCATAATACCGTGTACACAAATTAAATCGCTGTGATTCCACATTTCACTAATAAATATGTAAGTTTTTTAATTTATCGTAGATTATAGTGTACATAAGTTTTAGCAACATGCGAAACGTAAATTACAATTTACATTTAGAAATAAGATTTTTTTTATACGAATCAACCATATCAGCTTACCCTGTGTTCCTTTAGCGCCCTTTTAATATAATACCGACACCACTTATGCACGATAATATTTAAAAATAACCATATAACCTAAAAAAATAAATTAAATAACATAATAAATAAATCAAATTTAAGCTTCCTATAGACAATATACACCTAAGCACATAGCCTTCATGGTAAACCCATCACTCGCATGTTGCTAAACCTTACCAGTGTCAAATATTCAAGACTTAAAATTGTCTAGTGTTGCCAGGAGATTGCCAGAGTCAAAAAATATATTTCTACCAACTAATCTAGTAATGAAACTGCAAGCCGTCAATATATTGAAGCATATATATAAAAGAACATTTGCACCGAAAACACTAACTATACTGTATTTAAAGAACTTAAATTGCAGCAAAATAATGCAGCTCGCCGAAATTTACTATGTACCTATTCGAAAATTTACAACAATACTGTCTTATGACGTAATTTCATGGCGACTTGCATTCCACAAGTTTGCGAAACCAATAAAACGCTTTGAGATCAATTACATAACGTTATTTCTTAATTTATGAACCGATGTTAACTTTTTGTTATTGGCAACCGGCGGCATATTGGAAATCCATAAGAACAAAAACTACAGTATGTTCTAAAAACGAACTGAAATGAAAAGTCTTGAATTTCTGACCTATATAACCTCGGACACGTGATAAACTCCTTGAGAGGGCCCCTCCTAAGTAGTCTATCACCTCCGGGCTTTACAAATACGTAAGAATGATAATGAGATGTTTTTCCAAAGACAGCGGTAGGCAGATGGCGGCGCGCAGTCGGTCAGTCTTAGTTTTGATTAGGATTGGAATAGGTAGTACCGTAGGTTTGTGTGGGAGATTCCAAGACATATACGCAATGGCACTACACATCCCAGTCTATCGATGGCACCTTAATATTATCTAATGGAATGATTAGTTGAGAAAGGATGCTTTTGTAAAGTGGAGTGGACTATTTATTGCCATATATAAGTGTTAAGCGCCGTAATAGCACTCAACGTGTTGTGAACACTAGGAGATTACTATGTATAATAAAACCACTGTGAACTGATCTGCTGATCTGACAAGCTATTTATTAGGTGTCTTTTTCTATACATTCGGGGTTTTTACAATGAGCCCGGTAACGTAACTATGTATATCGCGATTCAGAAAAGTGGTACAACGCCATCTAGTTTGGGGAAGGACACATTACTACCAATTTGTTCCACTTTCATCGCGATATAATTATACGTTTGTTTTGTCATGAACAATAAGGTATAGAAACATACCAGTTGGTGTGTTAGGCCGATCGGTTCAGAACTTTTTGAGTTTTTAAAGCGTACACAAACCAACATAACATTTTATATATAGATTATTATTCTTTTATCAAGCAGAAAAAACAACTAAACGATAGGGTTGTTTTTTGCATAACTCGAGGAAGTTGCGTGGCTGTTTTCTGCAAACTCGATTCAATTACAATGATGTATAAAATCAGTATGGCTGCTTCTATTTACCCCAAACCCCAGTATCTATTATCACACTCTCAAACCTCGCTTACAGAATTCGAAAAATAGTAAAATTGTTAATGTTTGTTAAATTTTAGCTATTTTTTGTCAGCGCCAAAATCTCGTTTCATAAACTCGCTGAAAGCATCCTTTCTCAAGAAAAACTGATTTTGCGTATATGTCAATAAGTCCGCACACTTAGTTGGGCTATGGTTGATCCGAGTATAAATACACTAATAAATTAACATAGACAAGACCGGCATGCTAGAATCACTAACATAGAAACTCGTTAGGCATAGACCATTGAATCTATTGTTTATGATACAACTCTTCTATCAACTATTTCTATATTTGAATCTGGTAGCCCCTTTTCCAGTGTTGCTATGCTTTAAGTAATTACTGTTTCGGTAGAAATTAATTTCGTTTTTGTAGGTTATTATTGTTGAGTTATAGTTTAATTTGTAATAGTTTTGTTGGTATTAAATATAATGGTTTTGGTAATTTAGAAATTAAAATAAATTTGATAAGAAGGGATATATAAACCATTTTATGTCTTTAATATAATTAAATTGTGCATGAGTTATTTTAATTATTTGTTTTAATAACAGTATTAGTTTCAACCATAGCAACACTGAAACCCTTTATCTTAAAAGTACAAATTGAATTTTCTATCAGTTAATTATTTGTAACTAGCTAAAATCACTGAATAGATTATAACTCTATTTTGGTAGAAGGATAAAAGTAAATAGATTTTTCATTGGTAACACTGAAATGCTGCGACAATGGTAGAAATTTAGTACACTTTGATGGTAACATTGCTCGGATATAATAATATTCGTGCTATTATAATAAGAATAAATTTTACCTACTTACCCTTAAGTATATTTAGTGCATAATACTGAGAAAAAGTATCGCTGGTTTTCACTATAGAATAGAATCAACGTAAAATAGCATGAATCCAGGCATTTCGTATACCAATTAAAGTAATATCACGTATTTAAAACATAAAACAAACATCTACCATTCTTTACTGGCTTAATATTATGCACGAAAACTTTAAAATGTTGCCCTAGCAAAAAAAAATAGTGATTGGTTTTCATTCAATTAATATTGTTATGATATATATTTATAATAAAAGAAAGTTAAGAAGTAGTTTTAAGTTGTAAAAGATATTTCAAAACCTATTCCAAAATTCCATTATTATCACAACAGAATCCCATCATCCTCTCTACTGTTGGACATAGCCTCTCCTTAGATAGTACATAGTAGTATTTGTTAGGTATTGGTCTAATTAACCACTCTGGCCATTCGGGTCGATGTAGGGTTTATTTCAAGTTCCAGAGTACCTGAGGCGGCTGGTGGCAGACTATTTAGAGGAGCGTACCGTCGTGTACGAGGACCGAGATGGCGTCTTGAGACGGCGACCCATGTCGTGCGGCGTTCCACAGGGGTCTGTCCTCGGACCACTCCTGTGGAACGTGGGGTACGACTGGGTCCTTCGTAGTCGTCTGCCCCCCGGGCTGGGCGTAATTTGTTACGCCGATGACACACTTGTCACAGCTCGGGGGGCCAATTTCCAAGAGGCGGCGCGCCTGGCCACCAGGGGTGTTTCTCTGGTGGTTGGGCGCATCGAGGCGCTGGGCTTGCGGGTGGCCCTTGATAAGACGGAGGCCCTACTTTTCCATGGGCCCCGTCGTGGTCCACCCCCCGGCGCCTCCATCGAAGTCAACTCGGTCCTCGTACCGGTTCGGGCCCAGATGAGGTATCTGGGCCTGATCCTCGACGGTAGGTGGCTCTTCGACGAGCACTTCCGACAGCTTTCCCCAAGGCTGGTCGACGCTGCCTCCGCCCTTGGGCGTCTTTTGCCCAACTTGGGTGGAGCCAGCGTCGCTACAAGGAACCTCTTCACGGGGGTGGTCCGGTCGATGGCACTATATGGTGCACCGGTGTGGGTGGAGGCTCTGACCGCCCAGAATAAGGCGCGCCTCTGGCGGCCTCAGAGGGTATTGGCGGTCAGAGCCATACGCGGATACCGCACGGTGTCCACCGAGGCGGCGTGCGCCTTGGCCGGAACACCCCCGTGGGATTTGGAGGCGGAAGTGCTCGCCGAAGTTTATCGGCGAGCGGCTGAATATCGGGCGGAGTACGGGTATCGTGCTCCGCCCGAAGAGGTACGCGATTGGCGTGAAGCCGCTCGCCGAGCCACGATGGCTCGTTGGTCTTTCCGGCTGGAGGCTCCACGCGCTGGCTTTGCCACCGTGGAGGCGCTCCAGCCGGTCATCCTCGAGTGGGCAGGGCGGCAGCACGGGACCCTTTCCTTCCGGCTGACGCAGGTGCTTTCCGGGCATGGTTGCTTCGGAAAGTACCTGCACTCGGTCGCTAGGAGGGAATTGAGTCCCGCCTGCCACCACTGCGACTGCAGTGAGGACTCGGCCCAGCATACGCTGGAGTTCTGCCCCGCTTGGGCGGAGCAACGCCGGGCCCTCACTGCAGTCATCGGAGGAGATCTGTCGCTACCGGCCATCATACGCTCCATGGCCGGTGGCGACAGCAGTTTTACCGCGGTCGCATCCTTCTGCGAAGACGTAATTTCGCAGAAGGAGGCGGCGGAGAAGGCCCGGGAGGATGATCTCCACTCGGACCCGATCCGCCGCCGGCGAACCGGGCGGCGGAGGCGCGCCCATCTGCGCCTCATGCCGCCCTGAGTGTGGCCGCGGATGGTGGGGACGGGTTTTCCCCTCCATCCGCTTTAATGGCCAGCCGCGAAGGGGCGACGTACGCGTGTGCCGTGCGTCGCCTAATTTGAGAGTTTTAACCGAAGAGGGTGCCCGCTTCTGTGCGGGCAGGCGCTGGGAGGGGTCCGGTTTGCGTTAATAACAGCGATCCCGGACCCCTCCCTTCTCAGGCGCAGAGTTGGCACACCGTGTGGTTTTAGTCGGTTCGATTCCGACACACCGCCCCGCCGCAAACCCCGGCGGGGTGACGGCCCGAGGGGGTTTCCACACGTAAAAAAAAAAAAAAAAAGGGTTTATTTCAAGTTTCCCTTTTTTTTTTATTGAGTAGGGGGCAAACGAGCAGA
Source organism: Spilarctia lutea (assembly GCA_916048165.1). Taxonomy (NCBI): domain Eukaryota; kingdom Metazoa; phylum Arthropoda; class Insecta; order Lepidoptera; family Erebidae; genus Spilarctia; species Spilarctia lutea. Next base: position 697,276 of record OU696494.1, read on the forward strand.
CGTATCACCTGATGGTAAGCGACTACTGCCGCCCATGGACATCCGCAACACCAAAGGCGTCACAAGTGCGTTGCCGACCTTTGGAGGATGGGGAGTGGGAATGGGGGAGGGTATGGGCCTCCGGTATTCTCACTCACTCGGTGAAACACAGCGCAAGCGCTATTTCATACCGGTTTTCTGTGAGGCCGTGGTATCACTCCGGTCGAGCCGGCCCATTCATGCCGAAGCGTGGCTCTCCCACGGAAAATTCTATTCGCACTGCTGTTCTGTGTAGTTTGTTCCTATAGTAGGCTCTTACGACACTCACGGTACATACCGTGATCGTTTACCATAATAGGGACGATATAAATCCACAAATAACACAAATATTAAGTTCAATTGAACAGATTAATGAAATATCGATACCAACTGTGTCCTTCAATTTGAATGAAGGTTAGTGGTTGCAGTAATTTAAGTGAGAACGGAGCACCAATTATTTATTATCAGTCATAATAAAGTAGTTGAAAAGTCATAAAGAGTTTTTAATGATATCTTTTGGCGCACTACGAAAATTAATAATACACGTAAAAGTATTATTAATTTTCGTAGCACATGGCTAACCGCACACATGCAATAATATGGCCAAAAAAACTATAAATTGACAATAATATTGTTACATGTGTGCTGTTTGTATTGCAGTGGACCATATATTGATGAAGGTAATTGACGATATTGTTGTGTGTGTGCGTCTAGCCTTTGCGTTATATTAGTCTTTGGTCCGGCTATATGCCATATAAATCTCGGATGACACAGGACTTAAATAGACTAAATTTATTTAGGTGAAATTCCAACAAATTCTCTTCTATCTAAATAAAGAACAAAATTCAAGATATTTGTCTTTCCTCCGAAGAGAATTTTATTAACATTGAAAGAATTTCATAGCAAGTATTCTGAGAATTCTGAACCTTATATCTCGCTTCACCACTTCTCCAAGACATTGCTATTCTAAATAATGTATTTAGTAAAATTGTCCGATAAAGTTACTAGCTTTAAACTTTGGTAACTACCAATTTTTTTTTAAATATTTGTCTATAAAGAAACATCATTTCTTCAACGTCACCTCGTTGATTTAAATTTTTTTTGTTATGCTTTGGTCATTGTAAAAACCAATATACTCAGAAGAAGTATTTTTGACGTGACAACGTCTTATAAATTGGTTTGCCGGGTGACACTTCAAGAAACTGCGTTACGCTCCGCTCACGTTATGCGCTCACAATGAGAGCGAGTGAGAGGCACGCGTCTCTTCCACTCGGGCGTGGTTAGCCCGCCTAAGAGCGAGAGAGACAGACATAAAAAGTGAAAGGCACGCGTCGAATTATATTTAAAACGTTAAAATTAATGTTTTAAATATAATTCTTTGTATAAATAAATGTTTTAAATTGTTACTATTATTTCATCCTTCTTCCTCCTACTATACGAATGAATATTCACATTAAAATTATTTTACCACTCAAAGTCGTTGTCACGTAAAACTTTCGCCCGTATACCGACTTTACAGGCAACCAATTTTTTTACCTAAAATTGTTCTAATTAAATTTTCATTTTCTGGTTTCGTTTCTCGCTAAATTAACACTATTTTTAATCTTTCCTATGTCCTATATAACTGTCTTTTCCAACTCGAAACTCTGTTTTATTAAAACTTGCCGATTTAATTGAGAGCTGCTAATTCATTGTCATTAAAAAAATGAAATACGTACGTAACTGTTAGCCATTTGTCGTTTCATATTGATTTACTTCGTGTTGCCAGTTAAGTGTTGTAAAGTACACTACCGTCACTAGTAGAATACTTTACTAGTGTTTAACTACATATTATAAATACCATGTAAACCTTTTTTTAGATCTGTTTTCCTTTGACATATTGTTGTCATAATAACTAGAATATTATCACTATTGCCAGAATAGACTAGAACGAAATCAGTCTCTTTTTTAATCGTTGTATAAACTTTTTTTTATTATTTCTGCAGCGTCTATCTTTATTATGAAACATGCTACCGACGTAACTAGTAGATTATATAGTTGCCAATTAAAAAATATAACTACCACCTAGACTGACAATAATATCAATATTCCTTTTAGTATCTCCTTTTATTACTAATAGTCATGGTACCGCCGTATAGTAGAAATATTTAGTTGCCAATTCAAAATGTTAAATAAACACCATGTGTAAAAAATAGTTACAATATAATTTAACCCTACTTCATAGTATCTCCTTGTTAAGATATCGTTTATAGTTGATTATTTACGTACTCCTGTGTCAAGATGTTTAGGTACATAACCTTAACAACACTAGCTGGTATACGCTCTTGTTTGTCTTGAGTTTGAGTAAATTGTCTATGAAATTAACCGTTGGATTTGAATTACTGTTTGACTATTGTAGAATACATATGTTTCACTAGTAGGTAGCGATACGAGTATGTAACAACGCTCCTTGCAACTTTCTAAGAGGGAATACGCCATTTTGAATATAAAGAAAAACTTGACGAGATAATTCAATATTCGTTTTAAAATCGCTTGTTCCCTCTCGTCCCGGTCTAGAGCTATCCGATACTAAGAGCGGGCCGCGCGCAGAGATCGCGCGGCTTCGGTTTTATCACATTTCAGGAGGCCTCCTCCGTGGACAAGGTCCTGGCGGTGCCGGTGCACACGCTGGACGGCAAGCGCATCGACCCCAAGCACGCCACGCCCAAGTCGGCCCCGCGCCCGGCCAAGACGAAGAAGATCTTCGTGGGCGGCGTCGGCCAGGACACCTCGGCGGAAGAGGTCAGGTCGTACTTCTCGCAGTTCGGTCTCGTGGAAGACGCCGTGATGCTCATGGACCAGCAGACGAAACGGCACAGAGGATTCGGCTTCGTCACCTTCCACTCCGAGGAGGCGGTCGAGCGCGTCTGCGACATTCATTTCCACACGATCAAGAACAAAAAAGTGGAGTGCAAGCGCGCGCAACCGAAGGAAGCGGTCGCGGCGGCGCCGCTGGCTCTCGGGAAGAGGCTGGTGCTGCGGCCCGGCCGCGGCCTCGTGTACGCCACCGGGGGCGTCGGCGGGGTGTCGGCGGTGGGCGGGGTGTCGGCCGTGGGCGCGCACGGGTACCGCTACGCGCCGTACGCGCTGCCCGTGGGCGCCGTGGGGGCGGTGGGGCCGGTGGGCGCGGGCGGCTGCGCGCCCGTCGTGGCGCCCGCGCCCGCCGCGCCCCCGCAGGCGCTGCCGCAGTTCGGCGCCGCCTACTCGCTGGCCGGCGTCGACATGTCCTCGTTCCAGGGAGTGGACTGGGGCGCGATGTACGGCCTCCCCATGTACATCTAGACGTCGATCGGAGAGTGACCCACCCGCCTCTGCAAGGTTAGGTTCTTAGCGAGCGTATTTTGTTTCTCACGATAGAGTTCCTACGTACTAATTTTTTTTTAATTTAGGGGTTCGTCTTGCCGCGACTCGCGGTGGCCGCGAGGGAACGATCAGTATTGAAGTAGTTAAGATGTTTATTGGCTCGTAGACTTAGCGTAAGACGGTCAGAAGCGATACTTGGCCCGCGTTGGGCGTCAAAGAAAAGCATTTCTTTTTTTTATATAAAGAGTTAATTTATTAAGGTGATTTATGACTGTTGCGCTCGAAAGCGGGGAACGACGGTAGAATTATTTTGTATTTTGGATTCCTTTTTTTATTTTGTACTGTATGCTGTATTACTGAGTTTTCTTTATGTAGGTAGTCAAAGAATGCCTTTAAATGATCGTCGATTTTCCCGCGGGTTCGCGTCGTTTTGTGTCCCTTGACCCCTTAACGTTAAGGTGAAGATCTCAAGTAATTTAGTTGCGAAAAAATACTTATTTTTTTCCCTATTGTCTTTGATATTTTGTAATTTAGTTGTAGAGTTAGTGCACGGTCGTTTGGCAATAAGTTAACATTATAATATTTATAACTAGACTGTATTATTATGAATCTCATTTGCAGCTATGTATTTTTTTAATATGAAAATAAGAATTAATATATATTACATATTTCGCGGTGTTGTGACGCTGTGTGACCGCGCTGTACGAAATTAAACTTAGTATTGAAGTTGTCCAAAAACGATTTATAAGCAATAATATAATTATTGATAAACGTATCCTATTAAAACATAAAAGAAATGGTCTTTGCAAAAATCAGTATTATTAAACTAAGGTGCCATTTCTAAGAACACGATTGTGCCAAATTATGCTCATTTTACCTCCATTTATTTTTAAGATATGATCAGGAAAAAATGACGATTAAAAATAAATTTGCTCAGTCCTAATCTTACTATCTAATTAGTTTAAATACGGAATCTGTTTAGGCGATAATCTGTACATTATAAAAATATACATCTTACATATTCCACGCGAAAGTATCGCATTCGGTCAGTCGAGACTGGACACTCGAGACGATCGGACGTGTCCGCAAAGCGCTTTGTCACACGGCGTCAACCGCTCAGCTCACACACTCATACATATCTGACATGAGCGTAAAGCAATCTCATTCTACATATAGTATTATATATTGACATACGTAGTTATAGATGCCTGCGATTTTGGTGTGTTATAGGTTATTTTTTTTCTATTTACGTCCACATTTGTGTGTGTTTACGTTTAATTTGATAGCTCGTTATTTCCAATAGTTTTATTATATTTACTAATCTTGGTTTGAGTTTGAGGTCTGGTATAATTTTCGATCTGTAGCACACCAGAAGCGCACTGATGCATATAGTTTATAATAATTTAGTTTAGTGTGTATGAGCGAATGGACTAACAACCCTTGTACCGTGACAATAAGCTAAGTATTAAGCCGCTGTAGATTGTCATGGCCCCGTGGCGTCGCTTTATGTTCTCTTAAAATACTTAGAAGTAAATAAAAACTTTGATTTCGGTGATTACTTAAAGCCGGATCCGAATAGTGATTGTATAACTGTCTTTATTGCCAAAAAAAAGTCCTTCTATAACTTATTGGAACTCAATTTTATTGAACAAAACAGCTATACATAATTATAAAGATATACACATCATCAATTTCTAAGCTACAGATATTTATACGCTTCAAATTAAATGCTAAATGAAGTAAACCGGTAAAGACAGTTTCACTAAAACTATTTGAATCGTTACGTCCTATGATTAAAAGTACTTAATTTATCAAAAGTAGCGTTAGAATAAAGAGCAATACACAATTTGTGACTAGAGATTAAA